>JBBGZY010002990.1:0-370000 GCA_037952925.1 Lithobates clamitans
GTGCCCGGAATTCAGCTTTAGGACTATCCGCACTGTTGGGTCGCGGTTGGTCACACGCCGCCGTTTCCTTACACGTGTTAGTATGACAGCAGAGATCTGTACAATTCGGGACATCTTGACAGGCCGTGATGTCGGCCTTGTGCAGCTCTCCTAATTGACCTCATCTGTATTTTATGCTGCACAGCACTGAATACACAGCAGCCCCAAAGATGGGCCATGATGTACCCAACCCGCCGGCAGATGTCCTCCCGCCAGCGCTGTTGCGCAATTAGCTTTTTTTTTTTTTTTTTTCGGTTTTGCAATCTCTGCCTGTAATGAGCGGCAGAGGTCAGGCGGTGTATGCAGAAGGAATCTGTGAAGAAGTGACACCAAATGACAGTTATTAGGCAACTTTCTCCCATCGCCTCCCTATTAGATTGATAAGCTAAACGTGCCGCTTGTATTATCACTCCTGACACCGCGCAGAGCTAATAAACCAAATGGATTGTGTTTGTTACCCGGCTATTTCAAAAGCAGCGGGGTCAGATAAATTGGCCACATAAATTCATTCTGACACGCAGGATTACTACAGCTTTCTCAGGTCACCCTTCTGAATACTGCGGAAGCTGATGTATCGGACGCTGGCGTGTTATTAACACTGGCCGCTTTTTGTTTTTGCTCCCTCTGTACATATCCGCCATACATCATAGTCAGCGCGCTCTCTCTTTTGTTTTCAAAGCATCATTTCTCTGCCTGGCGTGCTGGATAGGCCGTATTTTACCGAGCGAGAGCAGCAAACCTATCAGATGCTGGGACTTTAGAGGAGGATTTGATTGAAATTACACGTGGCGGTATGGCTTGGATATTTCCAACTAAAGATTTCCTATTCTGACTGATACAGAGGTAACCAACATTGTTAAATCCACTGTAGGTGGCCTGTAGCCAATGTAGGTCATCCCAGTGCCAAAGAGAACTGCTGCTCAAAGCCCACAATTTGCCCATCTGGGTGGTTTCCGGTGGTGATGGACAATGGAGCTCCTCAATGATCCCCACATAGAACCAACAAGTTGGCCGCACTTCAATCTTTATGATCCAATCCAGTTCCTCAGATCTAAGCCCTTTTTTGGGTGAACATGTAAGCAAGTCCCCTAGTCGCCACTAGCAATGCCATCTACTGTTCTAGGGACTCCAACTGTTTCATGGAATATGAGGGGATTAAAGCTTATTGACCTTTCCCACCTTCAGGAAAGGCTCCACCATCTTGTCTCCATACATTCACACCACGCCCAAGGCCCTGCAACCGATATCCAAAGCCCTCTACCAATAAAGAATGTCCAGTCAGATCGTCCTTTTCCAACTGTTTATTAACTTAGTAATGACAGGACCCATCTTAGTTTACGAAGCATCATTTCTCTGCCTGGCATCCTGTATAGGCCATATTTTACCAAGCAAGAGCAGAAAACCGATGCTGTGACTTTAGAGGCACATATAGTGGTATGGTGGCGGTAAGTCAATGAGCCTCCCCAGAGGAGCATTGTAGGTCATCCCAGTGCTTTGCCCAGCAAACCTAGCACCATAGTAACAAAAGGAACTGCTGCTCAGTGGTGACGACCAATGGCGCTCGTCAACGATCCCCACACGGGATGAACCAACAAGCTGGCCGCACTCCAATCTCCTATTCATAGAGATCCAATCCATTTTCCCAGATCTAAGCCCTTTTTGGGTGAATAGTTAAGCATGTCCCCTAGTGGCCACCAGAAACAACATGTACTGTCCTAGGGACTCCTGCTGCCTCATGGAATACAAGGGGATTAGAGCTAATTGACTTTTCCCACCCTTATTGTCTCCATAAACACACACCATGCCCAAGGTCCTGCAAACAAAATCCAAAGCCCTCTTCCAATAAAGACTGTCCTGACAGATTGTCCTTTTCCAGCAGTTTATTAATTTAGGAATGACATGACCCATCTCAGTATTTGAAGCATCATTTCTCTGTCTGGCATGCTGTATAGGCCATATTTTACGGAGCAAGAGCAGCAAACCTATCAGATGCTGTGACTTTAGTGGAAGATTGGAATGAAATTACACGTGGCGGTATGGCTTGGATATTTCCAACCAAAGATTTCCTATTCTGACTGATACAGAGGTAACTAACAATGTTAAATCCACTGTAGGTGGCCTGTAGCCATTATAGGTCATCCATGTGCTTTGCCCAGTGCCAAAAAGAACTGTTGCTCAAAGCCCACAATTTTCCCATCTCTGTGGTTTCCGGTGGTGACCAATGGAGCTTTTTTAATGATCCCCATATAGAACCAACAAGTTGGCCGCGCTCCAATCTCTAAGATCCAATCCAGTTCCCCAGATCTAAGCCCTTTTTGGGTAAACATGTAAGCAGGTCCCCTAGTGGCCACCAGCACCACCACCACTACTGTCCTAGGGACACCTCCTGCCTCATGGAATATGAGGGGATTAGATCTAATTGACCTTTCCCACCCTTAGGGAAGGCTCCAATATCTTGTCTCCATACACACACACACACACACACCAAGCCCAAGGCCCTGCAACTGGAATCCAAAGCCCTCTCCCAATAAAGAAAGTCCAGTCAGATCTTCCTTTTCCAACTGTTTATTAACTTGGGAATGACATGACCCATCTCAGTTTTTGAAGCATCATTTCTCTGCCTGGCATTTTGTATGGGCCATATAGGTAAGAACAGTAAGAACAGTCAGATACTGGGACTTTAGAGGAAGATTTGATTGCAATTACACGTGGCGGTATGGCTTGGATATTTCCAACTAAAGATTTCCTATTTTGACTGATACATAGGTAAGTAAAAATGTTAAAGTCACTGAGCCTTCCCAGAGGAGCCATTGTAGATCATCCATGTTCTTTGCCCAGCAAACATAGCACCATAGTACCAATAGAACTGCTGCTCCAAGTCCACAATCTGCCCATCTCTGTAGTTTCAGATGGTAAATGATGGAGCTCCTCAATGCTCCCCACATGGAATGAACAACAAGTTGGCTCCACTCCAAACTTTGAATCATAGAGGTCCAATCCAGATCTCCAGGTCAAAGTTCTTTGTGAATTAAGCATATGTAAGCAGGTCCCCTAGAAGTGGTTAGCAAAGCCACCTACTGTCCTAGGGTCCTACTTGTGCTACTTCATGGAATATGAGAGGATCAGGGTTTACTGACCTGCCTACCTTCAGGGGAGGTTCCACCATCTTGTCTCCATACACCCCAACCAGGCCCTAGGACCTGAAATGGGAATCCAGAGCCCTCTCTCAGTAAAGAACATGTGAGATTTGATTGGAATTACAGGTGGTGGTATGGCTTGGATATTTCCAAACAAAGATTTTCTATTCTGACTGATACAGAGGTAAGTAAAGATGTTAAAGTCAGAGTCTCCCCAGAGGAGCCATTGTAGGTCATCCATGTGCTTTGCCCAGCAAACATAGCACCATAGTACCAACAGAACTGCCCACAATCTGCTGCCATCTCTGTGGTTTCATGGTGACCAATGGAGCTTGTCAATGATCCCCACATAGAACCAACAAGATGGCAGCGCTCCAATCTCTAAGATCCAATCCAGTTCCCCAATTCTAAGCCCTTTTAGGGTGAAACATGTAATCAGGTCCCCTAATGGTCACCAGCAATGCCACTTACTGCCCTAGGGACTCCTGCTGTCTCACGTTATATGAGGGGATTAGAGCTGTTTTCTTTGCCCAGCAAACATAGCACCATAGTACCAAAGGAAACTGCTGCTTCAAGCCCCCAATCTGTCCATCTCTGTGGTTTCAGGTGGTGGCTGACAGAGCTCCTCAATGATCCCCACATAGAATGAACCAACAGGATGGCTGCACAAGTCTCTTAATTATAGAGATCCAATCAAGTTCCCCAGATCTAAGCCCTTTTTGGGTAAAACATGTAAGCAGATCCCCTAGTGGTCACCAGCAATGCCACCTACTGTCCTATGGACTCTTGCTGCCTTAATGGAATACAAGCAGATTAGAGCTTTTTGACCTTACCCACCTTCAGGTGAGGCTCCACCGTCTTGTCTCGATGCACCCACACCAAGTCCATGGCCCTGCAACAGGAATCCAAAGCCCTTATCCAATAAAGAATGTACAGTTAAAGTGCCTTGAAAAAGTATACATACCCCTTAAAATTTTTCACATTTTCTCATGTTACAACCAAAAACGTAAATGTATTTTATTGGGATTTTATGTGATAGACCAACAATGGGGAGGGAGGGGGACACTACTATGGGGGGAGGGGATGGCAGAGGACATTGCTATGGGGGTGCAGAGGGCACTACATTTGGGGGGAGCGGGGCAGATTACACTGCTTTGGGGGGCAGAAGACACCACTGTACTACTGTGGGGGGGGGGGGCAGAAGACACTGCTATGGGAGGGGGAAGGGCGTTACTATGGGGGGGGGGTGGCAGAGGACACTGCTATCCATGGGGGGGCAGAGGGTACTACAGTGGGGGGAGAGGGGCAAAGAACACTACTTTGGGGGGAAGAACACTACTGTGGGTGGGGGCAGAGGACATTACTGTGTGGGAGGGCAGAGGACATTACATGTATGGGGGGACAGCAGACACAACCATGTGTGGGAGGGGCAGAGGATACTACCATGTGGGGTGGGGGGCAGAGGATACTACTTTGTGGGGGGGAGAGTTGCAGAGAACGCTACAGTGGGGGAGCAGAGTACATTCCGGGGGGGGGGGGATGATGTAAAGGGGGGCAGAGGACACCACCGTGGGGGGGGGCAGAAGATACTACTGTGGGGGGTTGATTTATCGGGCGTCTTTATTTTTTATTTTTTTTAATGGTGACGACACTTCAAACCCCCACCCCCCCGGGGATCTTTGATTTGATCCATGTTGTCCAGGTAGGTCTCAAACTCTGAAAGGTTGCCTGCCTCTGCCTTAGATGCGCCCATCCTTATAATAAATGTTCTGGGGGCATTAGATGACATTGTTGCTGCACACCTACCAATACCATAGTTCTGAGCGCTGGTGGCACCGGCCCATAGATTGCCCCCCACCCCCGTTTACGCCATTCTGGGCTACAACGCAGCTCCCGGTGTGTGTGTGCGTCTGCTCCAGTTTCAGGAAGCAGGTAGCATGTGTTTCTGATCTGTGCTCCAGGAGGGAGCGTTTTGCCTTTTCTCCTATTTCTGCTCCTTCCCATTACATCTCTCTCGTACTTAATGCACAGGGACAGGTGCGATGGGCTTCAAAAGAGTGTAATCATATTTTAAATGGAAGCGAATCACGCGCATTAGATGCAAATTACCCGAGTATAGAAGGACAATCACTATTGGTTAGGGACTGACACTTCTCCCCGAGCTTTTCCAAAACGCCAAAACTCGTTTACTCTCCCGCTGTAGAAAGCTTCTAATTATGAAGCGGCCGACTGCGACCTCCAGAAGAATATTGCAGCCAGACGTACACTTTTCTATTTATCATTGCTGATAATAGGGCTCTGCATTTACAAGTGAATGGAGAGAAATCATAAGGCAGAGATGTGGATCAACAGCTTGCAATCTACAGGGAGTGGACGAAATAATGGAAGCCTCATGTGAAAATACATCTGTCTTTATCGGTGTAAAGGGGCCCCATTATTATAGTACTCCTCCATGGGTGAAGCAAGGGTGCTGGAGGCTCACAAGTGCGCTTTAAAGTAAACTAATGAGCTGGTGAAGGTACAAAAGACCCGTAGATTGGTTCCCTTCATGAGACAAGGAACCATGAACATCACAGACTTCTGAAAGGCATTGCAACGTCACATCTGACAGATCGCCATCAGAGCAAACTTTGATCCTATGATCATAACTACTACATAATTCCAAACGAGTTCTTCCTTGTTATTTTACTTATGATGACTGTCCACAGCAACAGTCACTTTCATGATTAACTGCGAATAGGTATGAATGTTACAACTGGAGATAGGAAGGCCTGGAAAAAAAACCTGAAAAATTGGGAAAAAAACTATGTTTTTTCCATTTTTTCAAAGCCTTTTTTTTGTGTGTGGGGGGGGGGGGGAGAAGTGTGGAATATGTTCTTTTACAATGATAAATAATATATCTACAACTTGGTATTCAAACTATAGAACATGAAGACCTTAATGAAATATTTGTGAGACTTTATGCAAAGTCTTAAATTATAGTAAGTTCTCTCAGCTGAAGCAAAGCCTGGAATACAATTCAAGTAACACTGTACTTCTCAATGCTGTTCTCAAAGAGAATTATGCATTTCTGTCACTAGGGGGCACTGCAGGTAAAGGCTTCAGTTTAGTTTGCTTGTGGACTCCATCTTGTCCCTCTCATAGTTGGGTGATTGTTGGGATACAGTAGATCAGGGGTCAGCAACCTTTTTCCACTTTAGGGCCAGATTCAATTTATGTGAATGCATGGAGGGCCACATTCACCTGCTAATAAATACAGATAATAATAATCCTAACATAGTGATATTAACAGTACAGGCTTACCTCAGGTTCACCCCGAGGGAGCATGTGGCCGGGGATTCAAATTTTACTGCCTCCTCCCACATCCTGGCTCCCGAGGGTGGCTGACACCAGCCCTGCCAGCCAGGAGGACTGATGGGGTCCCTGTCCCCAGGGGAGAATGGATCCCTGTCCCCAAGGGAGAAGGGGTCCCTGTCCCCAGGGGTGATGGGGTCCCTGTCCCCAGGGTAAAAGGACCCCTGTGCCCAGGTAAGAAGGGATCCCTGTCCCCAGGGGTGATGGGGTCCCTGTCCCCAGGGGAGAAGGGGGCCTTGTCCCCAGGAGTGACGGGGTCCCTGTCCCCAGGGAAGAAGGGGTCCCTGTCCCCAGGTAAGAAGGAGTCCTTGTCCCCAGGTGAGATGGGACCACTGTCCCCAGGGAAGAAGGGGTCCCTGTTCCCAGGGGTGATGGGGTCCCTGTCCCCAGGTGAGAAGGGGTCCCTGTCCCCAGGTGTGAAGGGATCCCTGTACCCAGGTGAGAAGGGGTTCCTGTCCCTAGGTGTGATGGAGTCCCTTTCCCCAGGTGAGAAGGCGTCCCTGTCCCCAGGTGTGATGTTGTCTCTAATAGGGCCCCTCCTATTGCAGTGTCCTCTGTACCCCAATAGCAGTATCCTCTGTCCCCCTTCACATCACTCCCATAGTGTCCTATGCCCCCTCCCCCCATAGCAAGTTTTCTGTGCCCCCAAAGCAGTGTCCTCTGTCCCCTGCACCCCCCCCCCCACTGTAGTGACCTCTGTATCCCCATAGTGTCCTCTGTCCCCTGCACCCCCACTGTAGTGTCCTCTGTACCTCTGGCCCCCTGCACCCCACCTCACACAAACACACTGTGTAGATAGAACTCTCCTACCTTACACAGGTGTACAGCGAGCAGTGCAGATATCGGTATCACAGGGCTGGATGGGGGTGGGAACTGCTGGTTAACATTTCACATTAATAGGCTAGTGATTGGTTGCTAGGATCACCTGGCAACCAATCACCTGCTGTTTAATGTAAAAAGTTAACTTCAGCGGTTCCCGTCCCCATCCAGCCCTATGATACCGGCCATTCGCTGCTGTCCAATGAAGAGGCCAGTGGCAAAAATGTCTGCGGACCGGGTACCCATGAATTCATCATGGGCACTGACAGGCCGGACATCTAGCGTTGCAGTAGATGATAGTTTCTGTCCTCTTAGCCCTTATTGACAGGTAAGAGGATACATTTGTCTGACAAATTAGTTATTCTTAAATCTTTAAATTATTTCTATTAATTCTCCACCATCACAGCATAATGTTTCCCTATAGTCTGCTCAGTAAATTGTTTTTCCTTTTCCTTCTCTCAGTAAAACTGTGAGACCAACATCTAGAGTTTCGAAACATTTCCACAGTGCGATTTCTGCTGAGAGCAAAGCTGCAATTTGCAGATATTGTGAAAAGAAATATTCTTTTCCAAATGCTACAAGGAGGAGAAAAGACATCCCGGCATGCCAGAGGGGCCCTAAAGACATGAAAAATATTTTATGGAATGAAATGATGAGGAACAGAATGAAATTGGGACGAGATTTTCTCTCCAGAATTCTCATTCCAGAAACACTCTTTTTGCTGCTTTTGGATCATCACAAAGTGTTTCTTCACGAGCAGCATCTTCAAGTCGGAAGGTCACATCTAAAAGATCACCATCAGACCAATTTTTGATCATATGATCATAACTACTTTTTACAAAACTAGTTCCTTGTTGTTATTTTACTTCAGCAGCCTTTCTCAATCTTTTTACCCCAGTGGAACCCTTGAAATAATTTCCAGTTCTCAAGGACCCCCTGCTAAAAATAATTCTTTGGAGGCTTATGGTGAATCTTCCAAAGCACGGCTGTTTTCCATTGTCTTGAGGATACTGCTAGGATTCCAGATAACACACGATCCAAGTCTTTGATGGGAATTCTGATATTAATCATTTTAAGTTTTTTTTTAGATCACTCTATAATTTGAGGGTCTACATCATCTGGTAAGCAGATTTGCCTCATCACTGTGGTGCTGTGTTTGTCCACCTCTCACACAGAACCTGGCACAGGGATTTTACATGAAACATCTGCCCTTAATAAAGATGGCCGCAGCTAGAAATGCTGGGGGGGGGGTGATTTCAAAGTTAATTCTCAGCCACATAAAGCATGGAGACACGGATGGATGGAGACATGGATGCATGGATGGATGGAGACATGGATGGATGAGGGAGTTAGCTTTGAATATTAAAAATGAATTAGCATTTTCAGTCTGTGGTGCTCAGATACATTTCTGCTTTAATGTTCTTAAAGCGGAGCTCACCCCAAAAGAGGAAGCTCTACTTGTCTACCCCCCCCCCCCCCTTTGCTGCCACATTTGGCATTTTTAGGAGGGGGGGTGGGTACCTGGTTTTGACAGGTACTCGCTCCCACTTCCGGCTCCACGTCCAGCCCCCCTCCCCTCCGCAGTCGGCCCATGCACAAAGCGCAGCACGCTTCACGTGTGTGCAGTAGGGATGCGGCTGTGAACCTACAAGGCTTCACTGTTGGCTTACGCTTAGTGGAGATAGCGGGCTGTGAACCTACAAGGCTTCACTGTTGGCTTACGCTTAGTGGAGATAGCGGCGGCAGCACTCGATAGCCGATTTAAGAAATCGGCTCGATTGAGGACTCCTAATATTAAAAGTCGGCCCCATTTGAGGTGCCCTAATATTTAAACTCAGCAGCTACAGTATTTGTAGCTGCTGATATTTAATTTTTTTCTGAAGGAGCCTGGAGCTCCTCTTTAAGCTAGTGCACTGCAAAGAATCTGAGAATATACTGTAGAAGGAGGATCAAAAAGTTGCCATTATGAAAGACTGACTGCAGCCCTTCCAATGATTTTTTGTATTCTACATTTAAAAGGTCTATCTGCCCGAGAGTAGTATTTTACTTTTAGGTGGAGCCTAATACAGTCATACATTAATACAATCTTACAGGATATTCCAACAGTCATATCTCTCTGACATAATCCTCATCTCTGTTCCTGTTCACCTGAAAGTGTTAGATATTTGTATTCCAACACCTCCTACTGTATTATAAAATATGAGGGCTATACCGAAAATTATGCAAAAGCGGGCATAACTTTTTTTTTTTTTTACTTACGAAGGTCGATCAAATTCCAGATGTTGGTAGAGTAACTCTTCCTCTATACAAAGATACTACTTAACATCGTCTCCATCACAAGCGTTGCATTTGCGCCATCGTTGAACCCAACTCTCGAATCCTCTTTGAAAAAATTCAGGTGTGCCCTGTTGTACCCACTTGTTCACAGCCACTCTTACCTTGTCTGTGCCATCAAATCGTTGTCCTCGAAAACTGTCCTTCATTGGACCGAACAAGTGAAAGTCTGAGGGTAGAAAATCTGGGCTGTATGGTGGGATGACTAGCCAAATTTTCCTGATTTGTTGCGAGAGATGTGTGTGGTCACACATTGTCATGGTGAATGGGGATTGTTTTCAGGTTCTTGTTCGGTCTTATCTTCCTAATTGTTTCTCTAAGCTCTTTAAGTGTCTCGATGAACCACTTGCTGGTCATGGTATGGCCACATTACAGAAAATCAAGGCAACTGACTCCCTTGTCATCCCAAAAAGACAATCACCATGACTTTATTTGCTAATCCCTGGCTCTTGAACTTCTTAGGCCTTGCGGAAGAGGTGTGACGTTACTCCGTGGACTGATTATTTGTTCGTGGATCATAAAGATATGCCCATGACCTTCTGTGCTGACTGTTGGCTCTTTAAACTTCTTAGGCTTTCATTGGCTTCAAACGCCTCAAGCAGATTGGAGCAGACTTCCACCATTCTCTCCTTCAAATCTGGTGTCACCTGCCAAGGTACTCATTTTGCACACTTTGCACATACCGTGAGTATTTCACCATCTTCTGTATGGCATTGTGACCACAGTCCAGTTGTTCAGCAAGCTCACAGATGGTGACTTCTCTGTCTGTCTGTCTGAATCAGTTCATACACTTGCTGATTCATGTTTGTAGTCATTGTTGATGGTCTTCCACTGCATTGTTTGTCTTCAGTGCTGGTTTTCCCTTCTTTAAACTTCTTCATCCATCTGTGCACATTGCTATTGTCAACGGTGTCATCTCTGCGTAGCGCACTCCTACATAAGCCGGTAGTTTTGAATGCTCCCCCCCCCCACTTAGGGCACACACAGCCAGACACAGCATTTTCTTCTCTCGCACTGGCCCAAATGAACAGTTTCAGGGTATCTTTTATGTTTTTATTGCTGGGTATAACTTGGATAGGGATGGGGGACTCATGGGATATCCCAAAGGAACTGAAGAAACCTGAGGACTCTTCTCACTATGCTGGCAGAGAACTTCCTCAAAGTCACTACTTGCCAGGAGAAAGGTTTTGGATTCACTGCTGTGTAGAACTTATAGCTGCATACAGTCTCCTGGGCACAGGACTTAGGTCAGTACTCAGGCCTCTGGATCATCATATATAATTAAGCGCTTTATTGTGCGAAATGCCTTAAAAACTTGTCAAGTCCTTGTGCTCTTTGTCCCACCTTGGAGAAATAAAGGATTTTTTACCGGATGAAGTCAACAGTGTGCGGCCACTTTCTCTTTCCTCAGAATCATCAGCTGCCATCTTCTGACATCCACTGGGCACTTCTTAGTGAGGAAGATGCAGACTCACAATACAACCAACCACTGAACCCTCTTCCGTCCTCCACTGGGTATCCTCCAGAGTGCTCCTCAAGACCATATAGGAGAAACCCCAGATATTAGAGCAGGGTTTCTCAACTAGGGTTCCTCCAGTGGTTGCTGGGGGTTCCTTGAGAAATGGGCAATTTCTGCCTCTCAGATAAGTTCCCACTGCCACCATTGATATTTTTGGCTATCTGAAAGGGGGTAATTCTTCCCAGTGTCCACAAGTGTAAGGAGCATTCTTCCCACTGACCATCGCACTAATGTATCATGAGTTGTAGATATAGTCATTTTTAGCAGGGGTTCCCTGAGACCAGAAAGTTATATCAAGGGCTCCTCAGTTTTGAAAGGGTTGAAAAAGGCTGTATTAGAGAATAAGAGCCCCAGCCTAAGCTATGGCTGGGACCTCAATGACCTCCACACAGCTTTTTAGCAGGCTGTCCAGAGGGGCAGAGCCCCTCATACAGGGGACTCCTCTGGCAGGGCTCACCCAGGATCCAAAGACCCCCTGCTCTGGTGCTTCAGACTATTTATGGGCTCCCCAACCGCCTTCTGGACATATCTCTCCAGGGATTGGCTGGATTCCCATAAATATTCAAGCTGCTCTCCCATTCTTCCTCCCGCTGTCATTTTAGAATTCCTGAATGCAGAGAGAAGCAGTAAGACCAGCAGCCTGTGTGACATTGACCAGGCCAGAGCAATCAACCCTTGCTCCACTGATTACAGAGGAGCCAAGCTAAATTTATCTAGCAACCTGCACTAACAAGGAGGATGCTACACTTGCAAGCATTCTGTAGCCTTCTGTGGATGTTGGACAGCCTTCACCCTTCCTTCATCAAGTACTCAATGGAATGGCTTGAAATCCATTATTTACCTGCAAATAAAAAAAGTTATGCTCACTTTTGCATTATTTTCGGTACAGCCCTCATAAAGGGAAAAGGGAAACTCCATTAAAACAGCCACAGCCAATGTGCAGAGCCATGAACTTGAAGATCTCGCCCATACAATGCCTGAGGGATACAATCTCCCCTTCGGGTGATTTATCTGCCTGGAATCTGACAAGAAACAAAATAACTTTTTTTTTTTTTTTTCGTTCTTCCTTTTCGGTAGGAGGTAGAATCTGAAGCTCAGCAATTAAAATGCTTTAAAACGATGAAGCGATGGCTTATCACGGAACGCAATCTAAGGAGAAGATCTTCAGTCACTAACGTGCTTAAGTTATCTGAATCACAGGACAAATGAGAGCTGACAGATCGGTCTCACAAGACCTAGTTCAGTAATACTGTTTGATCAAACGGTGCAGTCCCACTTATGGCCAAATTGAACTAATGGCAGTTATCTCCAAAGTCACCTCTTTTCTGCAAAGGAAAAAAAAAAAAAAAGAAGCTATTTGTGATTTTCTATTTTTCAGCCTTTTCAGAGGCAGCGGCGAGCGATGTAGAATCGGTGATTGCGCTTTCATTGTAAGTAAATGTACAATGTGGGAGTATGAGGGTCAGGAGAAGGGCACGGCATCGGCCAAATTTTGTCTAATTGAATTTCCTCCACAAGAATCATTCTCTTAGCAACTTCAGGGTCCCCTGTCATTGGACAGAAATTTGCCAGTTGGTAAGCTTGGAAGGAATTTCTCCAAATTACTATATAGTGGCAATAGTATTAGTAGAAGATGTCAGTAGTAGTAGCATTCCTTTTATCTCCTACAGTTATAGAAACACAAAAATGGGTTACATAACCACTTAAAGGGGTTGTAAAGGTTTGTTTAAAAAAAAACATGTTATACTTACCTCCTCTGTGCAAGGTTTTTGCACAGAGCTGCCATGATCCTCCTCTTCTTGGGTCCCCCGGTTTGCGCTCCTGGCTCCTCTTCTTCACTGTGTGCCCCCACGGAGGGCCGCTTTCCATGGAGGCACTCGTACGGGCACGCTCTCGAGTCCTGCTACTGCGTCCATTGACACAGGCTGCAGGACTCTGCCCCGCCCCAGGATGATGTCATCTTGTGACGAAACGCGTCGGGAGGAGGGACGTGCTGACAGCACCACGGTACTAAGATCCCGGAAGGTGGTTTATGCAAGCCGGCCGGCTTTTTATTCCTTGCTTTTTTTTATCTGCTCTTTGCTGTAAGTGCAATACCATGTTTTACCATTAAAGGTGTAGTTGGTTTTGCGCTGTAGCGAGTTTTTCTTTTTGGGTATCCTGGCTCATTGTCCTTTGAATGCTGGGGTGTACTCCTTGGTCCTTTGCAAGAGTGGTGAGACGTCTGGTTGGCCTTTCCCGTACTGAGCGAGATCGGTTCTAGAGCTGGCATCAGATTTCTCCCTAGGATAGAGGCCCTGGCTGGGTAACAGCCACAAGCTTTCCAAGCTTGCCATCTGGTAAGCATGTTTTCTATGTGGTGGAGGTGCACGTTTGGTGTGGCGCTGCTATCAATCTATCTAATGAGGACCCGAGACAGCGGCTTGAGCTGCTGGGCTCATCCCTGTTGCTGAAACGATCAGGCTCAGGTAAGAAAAAGGGGGGGGGGATTCTGGGGGGGGGGGGCATCTGCAACACAGGAGGTTTTTTACCTCCTTGTACCTCCTTTACCTTGTCCTGTTTTTTTGCATTAAAGGGAAAAGCCTTGAGGGTTTACAACTCCTCGACCAGCTGCCGTCATTATACTGCGGCAGCTCGGCACGATCCCGCAAATCGCCGTAGGTGTACGTCGGCACCTTTTAAGAGTGATAGCAGGTGCACGTGCGCCGCCAGAGGCCCACATGCACACTCACTGCACGGCGGGGGGACCTGCTGCACGTGGCCGCAATGTCCGCCGGCCACTGGTGATTGTGGGCACGAGAGCCAGAACGGGAATGTGTGTATGTAAACACACACATCCCCGTTCTGACAGGAGAGGAGAGACAGATCTGCTGTTCCTTGTAATCAGGAACAGCGATCAGGTCTCCTCCTCCAGTCAGTCCCCTCCCCTCCGACAGTTAGAAACACACATGAGGGAACACAGTTAACCCCTTGATCGCCCCCTAGTGTTAACACCTTCCCTGCCAGTGACATTTACACAGTAGAATTTTTATAGCACTGATCGCTGTATAAATGTCACTGGTCCCAAAAAAAGTGTCAAAAGTGTCCGATCTGTCCACTGCAATGTCGCAGTCCCGCTAAAAATCGCAGATCGCCGCCATTACTAATAAAAGATATTAAAAAGCCATAACTATATCCCCTATTTTGTAGACGCTATAACTTTTGCGCAAACCAATCAATACACGCCTATTGCAATTCTTTTTACCAAAAATATGTAGAAGAATACATATCGGCCTAAACTGATGAAGAAATTTATTTTTTTTTACATTTTTGGGGGGATATTTATTATATAAAAAGTATAAAATATTGGGGTTTTTTTTCAAAATTGTCGCTCTTTTTTTGTTTATAGCACAAAAAAGAAAAACCGCAGAGGTGATCAAATACCACCAAAAGAAAGCTCTATTTGTGTGTAAACAAGGACGTCAATTTTGTTTGGGTACAACATCGCACGACCACGCAATTGTCAGTTAAAGCGACGCAGTGCCTTTTCGCAAAAAAATAGCCTGGTCATTAAGGGGGAAAAATCTTCCTGTCTGTAAGTGGTTAAGGACCAGGTCTATTCTGACACTTTTTGTTTACAAGTTAAAAAATCTGGATGTATTTTTTTTTGCGCGAAAATCACTTTACTTTAGAACATTTATTTAATTATTTATTAATTAATTTATTTATTTATTTTTAGCAGAGGCCCTAGAGAATAAAATTAGCGGTCATTGCAGTTTAAGTCACACGGTATTTGTGCAGCAGTTCTTCAAACACAATTTTTTTGGTGAAAAAAATACGCTTTAACGAATTAAAAAACAAAACACAATGTAGAACCCAATTTTTTTTGGAACATATAAAAGATGATGTTACGCCGAGTAAATAGACACCAAAAATGTCACGCTTTAAAATTGCGCACGCCTGTGGAATGGCGTCAAACTACTGTACTTACAAATCTCGCTAATATACGAACAAAGTGTATATTGATTACATCACATATAAATAAAAAAAAATTCAAAGTGTAAGAAAAACAAAAAGTCCAACGTGCAATAATTATTAAAGTCCAGTATGCACCATAGATAAAAAGAGAAATTATAAACAATCCTCCTCCACAGTGACGGAATCAATGTGTAGAGATGTCCAGACTCGACCACCACCAACAAGGGTTGATCATCTCGTGACACCGCCATCATATAGAGGTTATACAAGCTTACCAGAATCAATGTGACCTCCTAGTTAAAGGAAGCTCATAAATGCTTCCATTAGGGGACACAGCCTGGGGCATCTCAACAGCCTCTCCTCCAGTTCTCCCATTTAATGGTTGACTATGGTTATTTCTCGGTTGGGCATCGAGCCATAAAGCAATCCACATGAGGATGGATACAAACAGCCATGTAGGACCATGACCACCATTATTTATAAGTAGTTTCTTCCAGCATTAAATTACTGCTTGCTATGATTAGAGGAAGTTATTTTCAACTGTTTACGAAGAGACATCCTGGCAAAGCTCCCAACTGTCCCTCATTTGGAGAAATTCTTCTGTCCCTCATGCAGCCTCAGTTGTCCCTCTTATTTCTCTGATGTGTACATCTCTATACCAAATATTCTATTTTACTACCGAAAGTCCGATACTGCACTAAACTTCTTATCCAACCTTCAAATCAGGGAGCTCCAAACTTTTTAAACAAAGGGTCAGTTCATGGTCCTTCAAACTTTAGGGGGGTGGGGGGGGGGACTGTGGAATAAAAATTGCTCCAGCACCAGAGGAAGTGAACAATGTCTCAAGCTTGGTGGTCAGTAAGAGTAAAAAAATAACATAGCCCCTGTGATCATTAGGAGGAGGAAGTCCCGATTGTTTACATCAGTGGGAGGAATAGTGCCCCATCATTGGTATCAGTGGGAGGAATAGTGCCCCATCATTGGTATCAGTGGGAGGAATAGTGCCCCATCATTGGTATCAGTGGGAGGAATAGTGCCCCATCATTGGTATCAGTGGGAGGAATAGTGCCCCATCATTGGTATCAGTGGGAGGAATAGTGCCCCATCATTGGTATCAGTGGGAGGAATAGTGCCTCATATTGGTGAAATGAACTGCAAGCAAGTGGCAGCGGACTGCAGTTTGAAAACCACTACTCTATATTATTATTATATTTTGAAAAGCCAATGTAAAGAAAAAATATGTGTTTATCCAATAATTTTCTGCATATCTGTGGTCTGTGTAAGCATGGCTGTGGCAGGGAAGTGTCTTTTGCCTACAAACTGTGCTAGAAGGTGTCCCTCCTAATCATTTCAGAATATTGGGATATACAGTGGGGACGGAAAGTATTCAGACCCCTTTCAATTTTTCACTGTTTGTTATATTGCAGCCATTTGCTAAAATCATTCACGTTCATTTTTTTTCCTCATTAATGTACACACAGCACCTCATATTGTACACACAGCACCCCATATTGTACACACAGCACCCCATATTATACACACAGCACCCCATATTGTACACACAGCACCCCATATTGTACACACAGCCCCCCATATTGTACACACAGCCCCCCATATTGTACACACAGCACCCCATATTGTACACACAGCCCCCCATATTGTACACACAGCCCCCCATATTGTACACACAGCACCCCATATTGTACACACAGCACCCCATATTGTACACACAGCACCCCATATTGTACACACAGCCCCCCATATTGTACACACAGCCCCCATATTGTACACACAGCACCCCATATTGTACACACAGCACCCCATACTGTACACACAGCACCCCATACTGTACACACAGCACCCCATATTGTACACACAGCACCCCATATTGTACACACAGCACCCCATATTGACAGAAAAACACAGAATTGTTGACATTTTTGCAGATTTATTAAAAAATAAAAACTGAAATATCACATGGTCCTAAGTATTCAGACCCTTTGCTGTGACACTCATATATATAACTCAGGTGCTGTCCATTTCTTCTGATCATCCTTGAGATGGTTCTACACCTTCATTTGAGTCCAGCTGTGTTTGATTATACTGATTGGACTTGATTAGGAAAGCCACACACCTGTCTATATAAGACCTTACAGCTCACAGTGCATGTCAGAGCAAATGAGAATCATGAGGTCAAAGGAAATGCCTGAAGAGCTCAGAGACAGAATTGTGGCAAGGCACAGATCTGGCCAAGGTTACAAAAAAATTTCTGCTGCACTTAAGGTCACTAAGAGCACAGTGGCCTCCATAATCCTTAAATGGAAGACGTTTGGGACGACCAGAACCCTTCCTAGAGCTGTCCGTCCGGTCAAACTGAGCTATCGGGGGAGAAGAGCCTTGGTGAGAGAGGTAAAGAAGAACCCAAAGATCACTGTGGCTGAGCGCCAGAGATGCAGTCGGGAGATGGGAGAAAGTTGTAGAAAGTCAACCATCACTGCAGCCCTCCACCAGTCGGGGCTTTATGGCAGAGTGTCCCGACGGAAGCCTCTCCTCAGTGCAAGACACATGAAAGCCACATGGAGTTTGCTAAAAAAAACACCTGAAGGACTCCAAGATGGTGAGAAATAAGATTCTCTGGTCTGATGAGACCGAGATAGAACTTTTTGGCCTTAATTCTAAGCGGTATGTGTGGAGAAAACCATGCACTGCTCATCACCTGTCCAATACAGTCCCAACAGTGAAGCATGGTGGTGGCAGCATCATGCTGTGGGGGTGTTTTTCAGCTGCAGGGACAGGACGACTGGTTGCAATCGAGGGAAAGATGAATGCGGCCAAGTACAGGGATATCCTGGACAAAAACCTTCTCCAGAGTGCTCAGGACCTCAGACTGAGCCGAAGGTTTACCTCCCAACAAGACAATGACCCTAAGCACACAGCTAAAATAATGAAGGAGTGGCTTCACAACAACTCTGTGACTGTTCTTGAATGGCCCAGCCAGAGCCCTGACTTAAACCCAATTGCGCATCTCTGGAGAGACCTAAAAATGGCCGTCCACCAACGTTTACTATCCAACCTGACAGAACTGGAGAGGATCTGCAAGGAGGAATGGCAGAGGATCCCCAAATCCAGGTGTGAAAAACTTGTTGTATCTTTCCCAAAAAGACTCATCAAAAGGGGCTTCTACTAAATACTGAGCAAAGGGTCTGAATACTTAGGACCATGTGATATTTCAGTTTTTCTTTTTTAATAAATCTGCAAAAATGTCAACAATTCTGTGTTTTTCTGTCAATATGGGGGGCTGTGTGTACAATATGGGGGGCTGTGTGTACAATATGGGGGGCTGTGTGTACAATATGGGGTGCTGTGTGTACAATATGGGGGGCTGTGTGTACAATATGGGGTGCTGTGTGTACAATATGGGGTGCTGTGTGTACAATATGGGGTGTTGTGTGTATAATATGGGGTGCTGTGTGTACAATATGGGGGGCTGTGTGTACAATATGGGTTGCTGTGTGTATAATATGGGGTGCTGTGTGTACAATATGGGGTGTTGTGTGTACAATATGAGGTGCTGTGTGTACAATATGGGGTGCTGTGTGTACAATATGGGGTGCTGTGTGTACAATATGGGGTGCTGTGTGTACATTAATGAGGAAAAAAAATGAACTTAAAGCGGGGGTCCACCTATCTATCGTTTTTTTTTTTTTTAGTTCATTCACAAACTTTTCTTCTCAGCATTACATACTCACATATTGTGTGTAATATGTCCGCCTGTGTCAGATTTCGTCGGAAAGAATAACTTATATTATTCACTGCAGGCGGTTTCCATCTTCATTGTGGGCATTTGAAGCCCACAAGCATTTATTTCCTGGATGTGGTGAATGCTGTGCTCCCAGCATTCACCGCTCGTTCCCGCACATGCTCAGTGGCATCCTGGGAAGCCTGAGACTAGCTCCCAGGAGTCTGGGAGAGGCTAGAAACACGCCTACTCCCACGGGAGGAGAACCAGGAAGTGCAAAGAAGAATAGAAAAATAAAAGGTAATTACGGCGATTTACATTTTTTTAAACGGCATGTCAGCATCTAGGCAAGGAAGAGAATACATACAGATATTGTTCAAAATTTGGGTGGAACCCCGCTTTAAGTGATTTTAGCAAATGGCTGCAAAATAACAAAGAGTGAAAAATGTAGGGGGGGTCTGAATACTTTCCGCCCCCACTGTATGTATATATACAGGTGCATCTCAAAAAATTAGAATATCATCAAAGTTAATTTAATCCAGTAATTCAATTCAAAAAGTGAAACGCAAATATTTTATGTAGAGTGATCTATTTCAAGCATTTCTTTCTTCTAATATTGATGATTATGGTTACAGCGAGTGACACCCCAAAATTCAGTATCTCAGAAAATTAGAATATTACATAAGACCAATAAAAATAAGGATTTTTAATACTAAATCGCGTTTTCAGTCTGTGGAGCTCGGATACAGTTCAGTTCCGCTTTAACCCAAAAGTATTACGATTCAGAAACTCAACATTTACCATCCATACTCGGCTCGTAGCGTTCCTTTATCTGCAGATCAGGAAGTTCCCTTCCATATTTGAGGAATTTCTTTATGATTTGACAGCAGTGCCGCGCACTGATAACATCTTCACACGATGTTGGCTCTTATATTACACCCGGCATTCATGTCTTTTCATACTTATAATTTCAAAAGGCTTTTAGCACGAATGATGTATTGTTCTCTTCCATCTCCGCTGGATAATTATTCTATAAATGTATTTTGTGTTAAAATTGCCACCTAGCAATTCACTACCATTAACACTTGTACGGCTCCGCAACCGCAGTGATACAAATACAGGATATTATAGACAACATGCAACAAGAGTAAGATATATTAAAAGGCAGAGGGACCAACCTCCGGCATACGCACAGTAGGACGTTTTGTAAAGTGGATTTAGAAAAAAAAAAAAAACACAAAAAATTGAGATTATTTCAAACTACGGCATAGAATGGAGTGTCAACGTCTTGATCTCTATAAGAATGAAGGAAACAACTCCTTAACCATTCGAGTACATGACCATGTGTAGATAAATCCCAAACAACCGCCATTCCACAACCCCCCAAACCTCCCCACATTTAGTAACTCTTCCATCTATCTGGTCAAAAAGCTCTCGATGTTAAGAAAACCAAGGAATCTTCCCATAGCCCACATCCCCTGCCCCCTTGCTTCAAACAGTCCATAAATCCAAGAGATCGGCTATTCTCAACCAGGGTTCCATGGAACCCCCGGTGTTCCTTCAGAGTAATGTAGAAAGGTGCAGTGCAATTTTCCCCACTAGAAGAAAACTTCAACGCCCAGACAAGTTCCCCATAAAGGTGGTCTGATGGTGCTGCTGCTCAGAGTTTCTTCCCAACACTAATGGAACAAAGGGTCGCTGGTTCGTATCCCAACCACAACACTACCTGCCTAGAGTTTGCATGTTCTCCCTGTGCCTGCATGGGTTTCCTCCGGGTACTCCGGTTTCCTCCCACATTCCAAAGACATGCTGGTAGATTAATTGGCTTCTGTCCAAAATTGGCCCTAGTATATGAATGGGGACCTTGGATTGAGAGTAGGGAATGATGTGAGTGTGGGATGTACAGGGTTAGGGATAATTGTAGACACCCACACTCACTCAGGTTGAACTGGATGGACTGGTGTCTTTATTCAACCTTACTAACTATGTAACTATGTAACTATGAAGGTATAATGTGAAGAGCTGGCAACTCGTCCTTCTGAAAAAGTCACTTTAGTACATCGAGTGGAGTGTACAAAGTACGGTGGCTCATGCGTTTCGGCAATAAGCCTCAAAGTGATATTAACTGCTTGCCGACCGGCGCACGACGATGTACGTCGGCACAATGGCCACGGCTGGGAAAATGGGCGTACCTGTACGTCCCCTTTAAGACGCGGCTTAGTGGGCGCGCCTGCCCGCCGCGTACTCTGTGAGCTTGCCCGCGGGTCCCGCGGACTCAATGTACGTCGGGGGTCCGCGATCGTGACACGGATGCCTATGTAAACAAGGCATTTCCCTGTTCTGCCTAGCAACATGACAGGGATCTAGTGCTCCCTGTCATCGGGAGCAGTGATCTCTGTCATGTTGTAGTGAGCCCACCCCCCTCCAGTTAGAATCACTCCCTAGGACACACTTAACCTCTTGATCGCCCCCCCTAGTGTTAACCCCTTCCCTGCCAGAGTCATTTACACAGTAATCAGTGCATTTTTATAGCACTGACCGCTGTATAAATGACAATGGTCCCAAAAATGTGTCAAAAGTGTCCGTCGCAATGTCGCAGTCACGATAAAAATCGCAGATTGCCGCCATTACTAGTAAAAAAATAATAATAAAAATGCTATAAATCTATCCCCTATTTTGTAGACGCTATAACTTTTGTGCAAACCAATCAATATACGCTTATTGCGATTTTTTTTTTACCAAAAATATGTAGAAGGATACATATGGAGCTAAACTGAGGAAAAAAATGTTTTTTTATTTATATTTTGGGGATATTTATTATAGCAAAAAGTAAAAAATATTGCTTTTTTTCCAAAATTGATGCTCTTTTTTTGTTTATAGCACAAAAAATAAAAACCGCAGATGTGATCAAATACCACCAAAAGAAAGCTCTATTTGTGGGGAAAAAAATGACGTCAATTTTGTTTGGGTGCCACGTCGCACGCCCGCGCAATTGTCAGTTGAAGCGACGCAGCGCCGTATCGCAAAAAGTGCTCTGGTCAGGTAGGTAATTTCTTCCGGGTAATTTCTTGTTTAAAAAAATTAAATAAATAAATACCAAACATGTCATACTTACCTGCTCTGTGCAGTGATTTTGCACAGAGCAGCCTAGGATCCTCTTCTTCTCGGGTCCCACGTCGGCACTTTTGGCCCCTCAATCCTGCCAAGTGCCCCCCACAGCGAGCAGCTTGCTATGGGGGCACCCGAGCTGAGCTGCTGCTCTGTGTGTTCCATTCAGACACGGAGCTGCATCTCGGCCCCCTCCATCTCCCGCTTGGCTCACTGGCTGTGAATGACAGCCAATGGCTCCCGCTGCTGTCAAAAGTCAATCAGAAATCAGGAGTACCAGGCCCCGAACGGGCTGAATAGAGATGGGGGCTTAGGCAAGTGTTAGGGGGGCTGGGGGGGGGGGGGTCGGCTGCTGCACACAGAAGGTCTTTTAGCTTCATGCATAGGTAAATGCGTGAAGGTAAAAAACCTTGTGCCTTTACAACCACTTTATTCATAGTCATAAAAAAAATCTCAAGACATAGCATTTATATACAACAAAGTAAAAGGAAAAAAAAAAACCCTCCCCTCTCTCTCCTGTCAATGGCTCATGAAATTAATTAGGCAAATCAGTTGGTTAATTAGCTATGGAGATCTGAGAGTATCCCTGACAGGTGAAGGGAAGTGAAAGAGGAATGACAAAAAGGTGAATAAGAAAGAAGGTTATATGTTAGAAGGATACATTTTGCAGGTGGTGCTCAACCGCAGCGGCTCTGCAGCTGGAGAGGAAGTCAGGAGGAACCCAGTTCCTCTATGGTTGCCTGGGTCACTGGGGAAGCCCTACAGTTGGATGCTGTTTCCTTATGTGAATCTGGCAGCAATCTTTGGTCAGGCAGAGACCATTTGAGGGCCTGCCTCCCTGGTTTTAGCACGCTTTATGAGAGTGGTAGCATAGGGAAAGGAACCACGTCTGATATGGACAGTACTAACAGTAGGGAAAGGTTCCTGGAAAGCATAGGCTCCCATCTTTCATGCACATCTTCTCGATTGGGCAGCAAATAGCCAAGTTGCTTTCTGCCTCTCTCTACACATGCTCTCACTCTGGCTGGAACCCGCTCTCTTCACGTTGCTGTACCCGTGAGTGCACCTGGTTGGGCAGTCTTCCCACCAGGTTGTTGTAAACTGTTTTTGGGCTGTTTCAATACAAGTTATCGCACCTGACTGTGTGAGTTATTGGCACTGCACCACGCTGCCCCCCACCTACAGGTAGCAAGGGGTTACTTGAGCTGTAGCTGATTGACCTCCTATCTGATGGTGCCTGCATAATTCCAGATCCAATGCCACTTGACAAAGCAAGCAGTATCACCCCAATGGTTTTTTGGCTAAGGGTGGGATTCTGACCACCACTGTGAGGGTTGCATTCTTGCTACTTACCACCAATGTAAGGGACACTTTTCCCAATGGCCCCTGATGAATTGTAAGTCATGGTCTATCCCCTGAGACCAGGTGAGAGGTCACACCTCATGGGGCTCCCCTCTTAGCCTGGTGCCAACTGGATTCACAGGATTCTTGTGAGCTCTAATTCCTCATCCTAGTTTGGCCTCCTGGGATTCTGTCCTCTCCTCAGCATAGCAAATTGAGGCTCCCTTTGTCTGGTGTTTGTCCCACGGCATCATGGCACAATACAGCAGTTTAGTCCTCTCTTTGCCAAGGAGGTTGAGAATAGTATATTGTGTGAGTTCCAACAACATACAAACAGGCCCAGCGGGTAGGCACAGCCTACTGGAGCCACTTCCCCATAGTAGTAGAGGATCGAGACCTGGGAGTGATGCCGGCATCTTTTGTAGGAATGCAGCCTGGCTGGTCCACACCCAAGTGGGAGGCTACCTATGAGGAGAGTCTTAGTTCCTGCACATTTCCTACTCCTCAGAAACTTTTCCCTACCGCTAAGCACTGTCCCTGCCAGAGGGGGAACCTGTCCTTGCACTAGCCACTTACATAAAGGGAGCCAAAGTCTTGAATAGACTCTGCCTTTACACAAGATGGCCATTGAGGTCACTTGGGTTGCCAGCGTCCAAACAGACAGCTATCTCCACAGGAAGTCATAGAAGGACTAAGTTTCTCACAACTGCCTTCCCCTTTTGCATTGCTGCTTTGATAGAGCACCACCTCCAGTGGAGAATATAGACTGCACATGCCTAGAAGCACACTGCTCGCCAGGAGTGTGTAAGTGGACTGCATTAGTCACCATGTACCTGACCAAGTGCACCTCCCCTGTTCTTCTTACTACAGGATTCGAGTAGGGTGCACACATGCCTGTATTTAGAAGATATTCTGCCATCTTGGCCACTCTCATTCTCCCAGCCTGAGGCCCACAATCCATATACCTAAGGGTCTTTTGTAAAAAAGGATTGTCCACACCACTTGCTATTCTGATGCTTTACTTGAACCACAACAAATTGCTCCATAACACAACACATTGCCAGGCTCCTTTCTCTCTTCTCCATCACGTTACACAACTTACATGAAACCAGGGGTCTTTTCATAATATTGATTTTCATTAACAATAGCCCTTAGTTTAGGTCCCTTCAAGTAGGAGCTTCCCAAGGTCTACCCCAGGGGGCTTCTTCCCAGTTTTCCTTCATACTACATGATGACCACTTGAGACCAAATCTTTCCGCGTGTCCCTCAGGTTCCACTCCATGCAGACATTAGATTCTTAAGAGGGTGACTCACCCCATGACACACCTCTATGTGGGACCTAACTATGCAGGAGCTTAACCCCTGCCTACAATCCCTCATAGTGCTCATTGCCTTCTGCAGCTCTGTTCACAGAATACAGCTCCCTTCTGGCCGTCTCCCTCTTCTCAGGCTTCTGGCACACTTCCCGAAGGGTAGGCTCTTCTCCCCTCTGTTTTGAGGGGTGAAGGTCACCAAATACAGCCAATCGGCATCCTCTCCTCGTCTTCAACAAAATGGCTTCCACTGTTCCCATATGGAGGACATATCCAGTCTTTTCGCTGTCAATCTAAGCGGCTAGGAAAAAGTGACATCGGTGTTAGTGCCTGGGCTGTGCTGCTCTTGCACCTCAAAGGGTCTGCTGGCTTCACTAGCAAAAAAGGGCAAATGATCACATGTGAAGGGCAATTGACAAAACAATACAACAGTTCCCACACTTTCAAGTCTATCAGTTTTGAAGGTGTATATGCCCTGGAGGGGCAAGGTGAGCAACAACCCCAAAAAAACCCCAGTGCTTTAAAGTTGTCTCCCCTGTTTATGACCAACTTCTTCCCTGTATGTTCAGTGACACAACATGACAGCTTCTGTAACGAAGCTTGGAGCCAGATTTCCTTAAATGTCAGCAGGTCAACATTCTGCTCCTGATAATCAACTTCACTTACTTGGAAGCATAAAGAGAGGTTTGCAGGGAGGTAGCCACCATCCTTTTCGACATGTAGCCAGGTGCTTGACTAAGGATGGAAAGTGAGAGAGAAACTGGCTGCAGCTGCTGTCTGTATCTGCTTCCCTGAGGTGCTGAACTAGTTAACAGCTATATCAGCCAGAGAAGGGAGTTGCTGAGCAGGAAGAAGTCAATGGACTGAGTCAGGCAGCACAGCACTGTGGGAACTGTAGTCCGGAGATTTTTTAACAGCATTACCCAGAGACAGATTGCCAGGAGGAGGGGAAAGAGTTGCATTTTCTCAGGCTGTACAGGACAAAGCTTGTTCTTGCCATGAGGGAAACCAATGAGTGCACATTGCTGTCCAGTGTGCACCATCACTGCTGCATAATGGCTTTCTGAGGAGGAAAACCTGAGTGCTGAGTCCAGATATGCCGAGAGAGATCGAGGCCTTAAGGAATTGACCATATAATCATCTAGTAGCCTTATTTCTGCCTGCAGGCTTGACTGGGACTATTGTGCACCAACGGTACAACTGGGCCCCAACGCTAGCCGGCTGGAGAGTTTGGACTAAACACAACTAGGGATGAGCTTCGTGTTCGAGTCGAACCCATGTTCGACTCGAACATCGGCTGTTCGACCGTCCGTCGAATTGCGAACGATATGGGCCGTTCGCGCCAAATTCGTGTGGCGCGTCACGGCCCATAATTCACTGCGGCATCGCAGTGCATTGCTGGCTGATGATTGGCCAAGCATGCACTATGACCCGCATGCTTGGCCAATCACAGCGCCGCCTGAACAGAGAGCCGTAATTGGCCAAAGCCAAGGAGGCTTTGGCCAATTATGGCTCAGGGGATTTAGTACACGCCCCACACTATATAAGGCCGCCTGCACGGCGGCCCTGTGTAGTGTGTGTTCCGGCGTTGAAAGAGATAGACAGAGAGACAGTGTTTGATTTGAGTTAGATAGATTAGGCAGAACAGTCAGTCAGTTAGCTGCACTTACAGTGTATTGTGTATATATATGCATCCCAGGTGTTGCATATATATATATACACTGTATTCAGTTTAGCTAGATCCGTTCCTGTTATCTTCTATCTAGACTATTTACATTCAGTGCAGTGTGTCCTGCTCACAGTGTTCAGCTAGATCCGTTCCTGCTATTTACATTCAGTACAGTGCTTCCTGCTCACAGTGTTCAGCTAGATCCGTTCCTGCTATTTACATTCAGTGCAGTGCGTGCTGCTCACAGTGTTCAGCTAGATCCGTTCCTGCTATTTACATTCAGTGCAGTGCGTGCTGCTCACAGTGTTCAGCTAGATCCGTTCCTGCTATTTACATTCAGTGCAGTGCGTCCTGCTCACAGTGTTCAGCTAGATCCGTTCCTGCTATTTACATTCAGTGCAGTGCGTCCTGCTCACAGTGTTCAGCTAGATCCGTTCCTGCTATTTACATTCAGTGCAGTGCGTGCTGCTCACAGTGTTCAGCTAGATCCGTTCCTGCTATTTACATTCAGTGCAGTGCGTCCTGCTCACAGTGTTCAGCTAGATCCGTTCCTGTTATCTTCCTACTGACAGGCAGGCTTGTCTGGTTACAGTATATAAAGCTACCTGAAGAAAATTACAGGTGTTCTTTTTGATCCTATTAGTACCACGGTCAGGCAGCTAGACTATTTACATTTAGTACAGTGTGTCCTGCTCACAGTGTTCAGCTAGATCCGTTCCTGTTATTTACATTCAGTGCAGTGTGTCCTGCTCACAGTGTTCAGCTAGATCCGTTCCTGCTATTTACATTCAGTACAGTGCGTGCTGCTCACAGTGTTCAGCTAGATCCGTTCCTGCTATATACATTTAGTGCAGTACGTCCTGCTCACAGTGTTCAGCTAGATCCGTTCCTGTTATCTTCCTACTGACAGGCAGGCTTGTCTGGTTACAGTATATAAAGCTACCTGAAGAAAATTACAGGTGTTCTTTTTGATCCTATTAGTACCACGGTCAGGCAGCTAGACTATTTACATTTAGTACAGTGTGTCCTGCTCACAGTGTTCAGCTAGATCCGTTCCTGTTATTTACATTCAGTGCAGTGTGTCCTGCTCACAGTGTTCAGCTAGATCCGTTCCTGCTATTTACATTCAGTACAGTGCGTCCTGCTCACAGTGTTCAGCTAGATCCGTTCCTGCTATTTACATTCAGTGCAGTGCGTGCTGCTCACAGTGTTCAGCTAGATCCGTTCCTGCTATATACATTTAGTGCAGTACGTCCTGCTCACAGTGTTCAGCTAGATCCGTTCCTGTTATCTTCCTACTGACAGGCAGGCTTGTCTGGTTACAGTATATAAAGCTACCTGAAGAAAATTACAGGTGTTCTATCCCAGCTTAGTGCAGCTACAGGCCATTAGTATGTCTGGAAGGCCAAGAAGGAGAGGCAGACAGTCACAAGCCAATAAGAGAGGGCAAGCAGGCTCTGTGTCTAGTGCTGGTCGTGGAGATGGTGCATCCTCATCAGCACGTGGCCATGGGACACGCTTGGCCTTTTTTTCGGCAGCTGGCCGTGTTGAGCCGCAACATGCGGAAGACTTGGTCGAGTGGATGACCAAGCCGTCCTCATCCTCCTCATCCTCTCTCACCCATGCCCAGGGTGCTTTGTCTGGCAAAGCAGCGGCCTCTTCCCTCAGCTCAATGTCATCAGTGACTCCTTCCCTAGCCCCACCATGTCCTCCTGAGGATTCCCTCGAACTGTTTGACCACAGTGTTGGGTACATGCTCCAGGAGGATGCCCAGCGTTTGGAAGGCTCTGATGATGATACTGAGCTCAATGAAGGCAGTAACATGAGCACGGACAGAGGGGGTGCCCAAGAAGGACAGCAATCTGGCAGTCATGCTCCCCCTGCTGCAGCATACTGCCAGGTTTGCTCCAGTGATGAGGAGGGAGGGGATGATGAGGTCACTGACTCAACGTGGGTGCCTGATAGGAGAGAGGAGGAGGAGGAGGAGGAGGAGGAGGAGGAGGAGGAGGTGGCACATCACCAACTAGGCAGGATGCCCTCCAGGGGCCAGGCTAAGGGCAGCACATTGACTGCATCACACCCCAAAGCTCCACATGTGCAGGGCGCTGCAGTCTCTGCGCGTTATTCAAAAAGTTCTTTGGTGTGGGCCTTTTTTGAGACGAGTGCATCAGATCGCACCGCTGCTATTTGCAATATATGTCTCAAGCGTATCTCGCGTGGCCAAAACATCTCCCGCTTGGGTACCACATGCTTGACCAGACATATGTTGACCTGCCATGCAGTTCGTTGGCAAGCGTATCTAAAAGACCCACACCAAAGAACAAAGACGATCTCTCCTTGCTCCTCATCAGCTGAGATTTCCAACCCCACTAGACCTTCAGTCCTCTCTGCGACCTGCAGTGAGAGGAATGAAGGTGTAGAATTAGGTGTGTCACAGCCAAGTACTTATGGGCAATCTGCTTTTGGTACACCGACGTCAGATTGTACCAGGCAAATTTCCCTGCCCCAGCTGCTGCACCGCCGAAAGAAGTTTGCTCCCAGCCATCCACATGCCCAGCGGTTGAATGCTAGCTTGGCAAAATTGCTAGCACTTCAACTGCTGCCTTTTCAGTTGGTAGACTCTGCCCCCTTCCGTGAGTTTGTGGAATGTGCGGTTCCTCAGTGGCAGGTACCCAAACGCCACTTTTTCTCACGGAAGGCGATTCCGGCTCTCTACCGGCATGTGGAAGGCAATGTCCATGCCTCGCTGGACAGGGCGGTCAGCGGTAAGGTGCATATTACCGCTGACTCATGGTCCAGCAGGCATGGACAGGGACGTTACTTAAGTTTCACGGCGCATTGGGTGACTCTGCTGGCAGCTGGGAAGGATGCAGGACAAGGTGCAGTAGTGTTGGAGGTTGTTCCGCCACCACGCCTCCAAAATGCTGATTGTGACACACCTCTCTCCTCCACCCCCTCCTCTTCTTCTTCCTCCATGGCCTCTTCCTCGGAACCAGCGGTGCTCCGTAGGCGTTCAAGGGGCTACGCAAGTACGCAGGCCAAAAGATGCCATGCGGTGCTTGAGCTGGTGTGCTTGGGGGACAGGAGCCACACTGGGGCAGAGGTTCTGTCAGCTCTGCAGGGGCAGGTTCAGAGGTGGTTGACGCCACGCCAACTTAAGGCAGGAATGGTGGTTTGCGACAATGGCACCAACCTCCTCTCTGCCCTCCGACAGGGACAACTGACCCATGTGCCCTGTTTGGCTCACGTCCTTAACTTGGTGGTGCAGCGGTTCTTGGGCAGGTACCCGGGCTTACAGGATGTCCTGAGGCAGGCCAGGAAAGTCTGTGTGCATTTCCGCCGGTCATATAATGCCAGTGCTCGGCTGACGGACCTCCAAAAGGAGTTTAACCTGCCCAAGAACCGCCTAATCTGTGACATGCCCACCAGGTGGAACTCGACGTTGGCCATGCTGCAGCGGCTGCACACGCAGCAGAGGGCCATCAATGAGTACCTGTGCGACTATGGCACCAGGACAGGGTCAGGGGACCTTGGTTTTTTTTCCCCACGCCAGTGGGCCATGATCAGGGATGCATGCACTGTCCTGTCACCATTCGAGGAGGCCACGAGGATGGTGAGCACTGACAGTGCATGCATCAGTGACACTGTCCCCCTTGTCCACCTGTTGGAGCACACGCTGCGTGGGATAATGGACAGGGCACTTGAGGCAGAACAGAGGCAGGAAGAGGAGGACTTCCTTAGCTCTCAAGGCCCCCTTTATCCAGACAGTGTTCCTGCGTGCCCGCCGATCACACAGGAAGAGGACGAGGAGGAGGAGGAGGAGGAGGAGGAAGATTGTGTCAGTATGGAGGTGGAGCCTGGCACTCAGCATCAGCAGTCTTTAAGGGATCAGTCCCAAGGAACACATGGACTTGTACGTGGCTGGGAGGAGGTGGCTGCGGACGTTGTTGTCCTTAGTGACCCAGAGGACTCCGGACCGAATGCCTCAGCAAACCTACGCTGCATGGCCTCCCTGATCCTGCAAAGCCTGCGTAAGGATCCTCGTATTCGTGGTATCAAGGAGAAGGACCAATACTGGCTGGCAACCCTCCTTGATCCACGTTACAAGGGTAAGGTTGCGGACCTTATCTTGCCATCGCAGAGGGAGCAGAGGATGAAACATCTTCGGGAGGCCTTGCAGAAAGGTCTGTGCAACGCGTTCCCAGAGACTGGGAGGTTACAAACTCCTGTTTCTGGACAACGTGTTGCTGAGGCTTCGGTCAGTCAAAGAAGGAGCGGTGGAGAAGGTGGCCGTCTGACCGATGCGTTCAGACAATTTTTTGGTCCGCAGCCCCAAGGTATGATCGGTTCCAGCAACCATCGCCAGCGTCTGTTTTACATGGTGCAGGAATACCTAGGGGCAAGATCAGACTTGGACACCTTTCCCACCGAAAATCCTCTGGGTTACTGGGTCTTGAGGATGGATCACTGGCCAGAGCTTGCACAGTATGCAATTGAGCTACTGGCCTGTCCTGCATCCAGCGTTCTTTCGGAACGCACATTCAGTGCTGCTGGAGGCGTGGTAACCGATCACAGGGTGCGTCTGTCCACCGACTCGGTCGATCGGCTGACCTTCATAAAAATGAATCAGTCTTGGATCACCACCAGCTACCAAGCACCTGATGCAGATGTAACCGAATAATTTTTTTTGAAATCTCAGATCCCTTCAAAGACTGCCTATGCTGATGCTGAGTGACTATCCCTGAGTAATTATCCTCTTCCTCCTCAATCATCACGCTGATAGCTTGTAAGAACATTTTTGGTTCTGGGCGCCACCACCAGTGCCTAAGGCACAATTTTTCAGCCCCTGTTTAACAGGGGCGTGTAATTACAATTTTTGATGTAATACTTTGCAGCAGGGCTCGTTCCTGCATTCCAACTAGAGTGTCTGTGAGGGGTTGCAGTGTTGTGGCACCAGCACCAGTGCCTAAGACCCAATTTTTCTGCCCCTGTCTAACAGGGGCGTGTAATTACAATTTTTGATGCAATACTTTGCAGCAGGGCTTGTTCCTGCATTCCAACTAGAGTGTCTGTGAGGGGTTGCAGTGTTGTGGCACCAGCACCAGTGCCTAAGACCCAATTTTTCAGCCCCTGTCTAACAGGGGCGTGTAATTACAATTTTTGATGCAATACTTTGCAGCAGGGCTTGTTCCTGCGTTTCAACTAGAGTGTCTGTGAGGGGTTGCAGTGTTGTGGCACCAGCACCAGTGCCTAAGACCCAATTTTTCAGCCCCTGTCTAACAGGGGCGTGTAATTACAATTTTTGATGCAATACTTTGCAGCTGGGCTTGTTCCTGCGTTTCAACTAGAGTGTCTGTGAGGGGTTGCAGTGTTGTGGCACCAGCACCAGTGCCTAAGGCCTAATTTTTCAGCTCCTGTTCAACAGGGGCATGTAATTACAATTCTTGATCTAATATTTCACAGCAGGGCCCTGTGAGGGCTTACAGTGTTTTGGCCACAGCAACACCTAAGGCCCAAATTTCTGCTGAGTATATAGGGCAGGACCCTACTTTCAAACATCTAACTTACAAACGACTCCTACTTGCAAACGGAAGGAGACAACAGGAAGTGAGATGAAATCTACCCCTAAGGAAGGGAAATTCTCTCCTGTAAGAGTTAATATGGGAAAACAATTTTTCCTTTCCACTGATGCTTTCCAATCCTTGTTCCACAAAAAAACCCAAATTTTCAAAAAACATTTTTCATTGGGACAAAAAAGTGAGGTGAAATCTTCTGAAGAGGAGGAAAGACGCAAAACAAATGTCACAGGGGTGATAACCCTTCCCTATGTTTTCCAAAAAGCTTAGAAAAGATTTTTTGGCTGGAGCTAAACACATTAAAAATGTTCAAAATTACAAACAGATTCTACTTAACAACAAACCTACAGTCCCTGTCTTGTTTGCACCGCCTGTATACTGCTGTTCAGAGTATATAGGGACCTTTCCTTATTTTAATTTGGGTGCGGGGTTCCCCTTAATATCCATACAAGACCCAAAGGGCCTGGTAATGGACTGGGGGGTACCCATGCCGTTTGTCTCACTGATTTTCATCCATATTGCCATGACCCGACATGACATTAAACCCGCAAGCAGTTTTAAATGAGATTTTTTCCTTTAAAAATGACATTTGGTGCAGGGACTGTTCTAAACATGGGAAACACGCGTCACTTTACAGGCATACTATAGACACCCCCCAGGTACGATATTTAAAGGAATATTTCACTTTTTTTTTTTTACTTTAAGCATCATTAAAATCACTGCTCCCGAAAAAACGGCCGTTTTTAAAAGTTTTTTTTGCATTGATACATGTCCCCTGGGGTAGGACCCGGGTCCCCAAACCCTTTTTAGGACAATACCATGCAAATTAGCCTTTAAAATGAGCACTTTTGATTTCGAACGTTCGAGTCCCATAGACGTCAATGGGGTTCTAACGTTCGTGCGAACTTGCGGTCCGTTCGCGGGTTCTGGTGCGAACCGAACCGGGGGGTGTTCGGCTCATCCCTAAACACAACCTCTTTACAGCTGCCACACAGAGCTCTTCACCTATTGCTTATGCTAAGAGGTACCTCTCAGGGGACATTGCACCATATCCTCGCCATCCTCCTAGAGTGCATTCTAGACTAGTTATAGTATTATTATTCACATTGCAGGTAATGCTTTTATGTACTGTTTATTGCTGACTTTGCTGATTCATGAGTTATTTCCAGTCTAGTGGTACAGAACTCTATTCTAAGTTACCTTGGCATAGAGATTATACTGTCTAGGGGGCTGTGTCTGAACCTAACGTGTTTGTGCTCATTAATCCATTAACCAACCATTTATTCTAACCCGTACCAATACATTGAGTACATTTATCACTAAACGGTCTTGTGTCTATTTCCTGGTACTAATTCACAGCTATCTATACTCATGTTCCTTTAAGTGCTCGCAGCAACTTTTATTCAACCAGGTAGGGGCTGAGGGTGTTCTTGGAGTTGAGGCGCAGAACAGAGAACCCAAATTACTAAATAGATCATTCGGGGGGGTTAGTGCCACAGTCAATTAAGACATTTGTAGATATAGTTTTAATTGCAGCAGTTACTTTTTGTTTTTCAGTTCTGGTAGCCCCTTGAATGGCATGTTTAGGTGGCCACCTGTGGCCATGATAGAGGAAGGCAAAGCTTCATTTAAGTAGCAGGCTGCCCCATTGTCAGGGAAATGGCCGTAGGAGAACTGGCTATAGCACCAGTACTGGTAATGGACACTTCTGGCGCATTGTCATGCGCACTGGTGCAAGAAGAACAAACGGGCGTACGCGGGTCAGCGATGGTGCTAATGTGCAAACGCGCATGTGCAATGGTGCTAATTGGTGAACGCACGTACGCAATAGGCGCACAGTGTGACAGATGTGGCCACTTACTGGCCTATATAAGACTGCTGCTGAGCCCATCACATTGCTGGATTGTCGTCAGCCTTCCCGTGTGCCTGAGCCTCTGTGCATATTATACATGGATTTCCTGTTGTGACCCGGCTTGCTCCTGACCTGTCTGATCTGCTCTCCTGGTTTGACCGCCTGGCTTGCTTTACCGACTTCGCTGCTGTCTCTAGTGTCTGATCCTGGCTTTCATCACGGACTTTATCTATTACTTGTTCCTGGTTTGCCTTCCTGTATTTGACCTTGGCTTGACCCTGTTCCTGCTACCTGCCTCTTCCTCCTGTCAGATCCACAGTGTTTGACTCCTGGCCTGGCTTCCACTACCGTCTCCTGCACACGCCATTGCCAAGTGTTACTAAGGATCTCTAGAGACTTTGGCCCAGCTGTGTATCCTGCATTTTCCGGTGACCACCGGCTCTACCCTCCTGTACCCATCTGGCAACCTGTGCTTCTTTGGGCACTACACCTTCTGTACCATCTTCAGGGGTGTAGTGCACTTAGCCGCAAGGGGAGCCCTCTCGGCACTTCGACCTCCAACCAGGTACGTGACACCCATGCTGAATTTTACGAACACATTTCATTTTTGTGCAGGTACGCGAGCCTACACCAAATAATATTCCCTCTGAGTTCTAGGCACTCATTTTATACAAATCGCTGCAAGCTATGCCGCCACAGAAATATGTGGTCAGAGGAATGGCATTGTGAAGTGGCCTTGAAGGGGGGAGTCATAATTGAAACCTGGCCCTGATTTTGATGACAGGCCTTTTATAAGTGTTGTACTGAGTACTAAATTGCTTTTCGCCATGAGAAAGTACAGTTCTCAAAGAATTAACATTCAGTACGTGTGCAGCCTCGCTAAATGTTCCTCTGCGCAAAACTTTTCTTTTGTTCACGGGTGAAAGTTTAATGATGGAAAAAAATAAAATATGTGAAATAATACAACGTACACGCCTGTGTCATACCTTTCTCAGACAATCAGCTTAACACTCCAGCAGTGGTGAAGGCCCCTATACTGACATAGTCATGTCCATGTGTAAGCGAGGCCCTGCAATGGTCACGCTGGCCAAGGGCCCCACCTGCTTCTTCCTGCAACAGGAATAGGATAGGATACCATGCACCTGTAATGTGGAGGAACTCCGCCATCTTAGTCACTCACATGATTCCGGCCTGAGGCCCCCCTCCAGAAAATAAGGATTGTCTGCACAAATAGCCATTTCAACACTCTTCTGTCAACATGTACAGAGTGTGCCATTCCTTCCAATACACAATTACGCCTGGTTCTCCTTGCACCCGATATCAGTAACATTGCACAATCCGAACTCAACTTTAACACAAGGATGCCCACCAGCACTTCCAGTCCCCTCACTGTAGGTTCCCTTAGATGTTGGGTAATGAAACCAAACAAGCAGCAGTACAACCCAGTCAACTCGCCCCATCAGGGAAGTTTTTGCACCATTGCCTTGTTCTCAGCCTCTGCAAGCTGCTCTGCAACACTTATCGTTCCAAAAAAGCTGACAACATGGTGAACTGCAGTGTACAGAAATGTATTAGAAGTAATCCAAACAGAAGAGGGTAAAATCCAGCAAGAAAGATGTTGACGCGTTTCAGCTTCTATAACATGACCAGGGTGGGACTAAGGCCTGAAGAAGCTGAAACGCATCAACATATTTCCTGCTGGGGTTTACCCCCTTCTGTCTGGAATACCAATACATTTCTGTACAGCGCAGTTTAACTGTGTTGCTGGCTTTTTTTGTAATTAAATGTGTTCCCTTAGATGGGTTCTCCAGTGGAGCCTCTACCAGCCCTGACCCGAAGGGCATACCTGGACTACATCCCTACATAATGGTGTTCTGGAGGCTACCTCTTCCCATCAACCTCTGCACAGCAGCTCTGTCCACAGCACGCAGCTCCCTATGGTTGGTTCCCTCTCTTCTTAGGAATGATATGTGTTTCCTTGGATGGGTACTCCTTTAGATGGGTTCTCTAATGGAGCCTCTTCCAGCCCTGCCCTGTAGGTCATACTTCACTTGGACTACATCCCTACATAATGGTGTTCTGGAGGCTACCTCTTCTCATCAACCTCTGCACAGCAGCTCTGTCCACAGCACACAGCTCCCTGCAGTTGTTTCCCTCTCTTCTTGACCTTCACCTTAGGCCCATGAGACATGGAGACCCAGGACACTTGAGGGTGAGGGGGTCTGCTCCTCACCAACAAGAGGGTGATGATATTTTATTGGAAACCCTACGCCAACATTTTTTAAAAATGGTGTATGGTCCCCCCCCCCCCCCCAAATCCATACCAGACCCTTATTTGAGCATGCAGTCCAGCAGGCCAGGAAAGCTGGGGATGAGCGAGCACCCCCCAAACCATACCAAGCCACATGCTCTCAACATAAGTGGGAATCCCCCCTCCCACAAAGCACTCCCCCATGTTGAGGGCATGTGGCCTAGTATGAGGGGGGTTGCCTGCAGGAGGACTGCATTCTCAGATAAAGCTCTGGTGTTTATTTTGGGGGGGGACCCCACACTGTTTGTTTTTTTTTTGCTGTGGGGTTCCCCTTCAAATCAATACCAGACCTGCTTGCGAGTGGGAGCTTTCCGGTCATTTGACCCCGTGACAACGTGAGATGCGGTCACATGATCATAAACCCCGCCTCCCAACATCCTAAACCTCTTAAAGGGCCGAGAGGCGCCGGCTCAAAGGGTTCAAGGACTGGCCGCCCGCTACTTAACAACCAGCGATATTCCAAATGAACCGAATGCCAAAGATACAAAACAAATTCCGAAAACTAAATGAAATTTTCCTGCAGACACATGTCCAATCCTGACCTACACTACATGTCACAGCTCTACTCCCATCTGCCTTCTCCCTAAATTAAGCTCCACCCTAACGTCTTATAGGGTCCTGCCATCTCACTTCCTGGGCATCAACGGGAACTCTACCTTAAAGAATTTAACTTCCGCCCAGACTCACTGGGAACACCCGAATTGTCAAGGGAGACAGAAACTCTAGTGGGATGATCTCACAGCTGTAGTTCTCAAGAAACACAAGTTGACAGTGGGGGGCTCTTAACCTGTGGGGACCCGGACATCAGCGACTCATGCGGGGGTAGTCCTACATGAGGTTTGGACCCCCCTGACCCTCCCCTTTATCTACGCCCCTGTTGAGCACCGAAAACCACAAATGCTATTTCATTAATTTTTAACCACTTAAGGACCGAAAGGACTTACCCCCTTAATGACCCGGCCATTTTTTGCGATTCGGCACTGCTTCGCTTTAACTGACAATTGTGCCGTTGTGCGACGTTGTACCCAAACAAAATTGACATCCTTTTTTTCTCACAAATAAAGCTTTCTTTTGGTGGTATTTGACCACCTCTGCGGTTTTTATAGTTTGCACTATATTCAAAAAAAGAGCGACAATTTTGGAAAAAAAAACTATATTTTTTACTTTTTGCTATAATAAATATCCTCAAAAATGTTTTTAAAAAACAAATTTCTTCATCAGTTTAGGCCAATATGTATTCTTCTACATATTTTTGGTAAAAAAAACTTGCAATACGCGTATATTGATTGGTTTGCGCAAAAGTTATCACGTCTACAAACTATGGGAAATATTTATGGCATTTTTATTATTATTATTTTTTTTTTTACTTGTAATGGCGGTGAGATCGGACACTTCTGACACATTTTTTGAACTATGGACATTTATACAGTGATCAGAGCTATAAAAATGCACTGATTACTGTGTGAATGTCACTGGCAGGAAAGAGGTTAACATTAGGGGGCGAGCAAGGGGTTAAATGTGTTCCCTCGTGTGTGTTTCTAACTGTGGGGGGATGGGACTAACTGGAGGAGGAGACATATCGCTGTTCGTAATTACTACGAACAGCAGATCTGTCTCTTCTCTCCTGTCAGAATGAAGATTTGTGTGTTTACACACACAAATCTCCATTCTGGCTCCCGTGGCCGGCAGTGCAGCGGGCGCAACGTGCGATCCTCCAGCGGCGCGCGCGCCTGCTATGGCTCTTAAAGGAGCTAATGTACGGGTACGCCGTTTCGCGAGAACGAACCACTTTGCCGACGTATATATGTGCGTGAGTCGGTTGGCAAGTGGTTAATATTCACAGCAAACGCCCACATTCATGTCCCTATGCTTTAAATCACTTTAAAATACATCCCCCTAGCATTTAAAACCATGGCCATCTTGAGTAAGGGCAGATGATTCATGCAGCATTTACTTCCTGGAATCCATCCGCTCTTAGCTCAGGCATACAGGCAGGAAGGTGTGCTTAGCTGAGAATCCGATAATTCCCTTCCCCATCCAAGTTATCATCACCTAATAAAATAACAAAAACAAGCCAAGGATTGATTTCTGTGTTTGTGCAAATGTAGGAAATGCTAAGTGACTGGCCGTGCATCAGTGGGGACCCGGACATCAGCGACTCCTGCGGGGGTAGAGCTATATGAGGTTTCCTGACCTACACTACATGTCACAGCTCTACTACTCCCATCTGCCTTCTCCCTAAGCTAAGCTCCACCCGTCTTATAGGGTCCTCCCACCTCACTTCCTGGGCATATCAACGAGAACTCTACCTCAAAGAAATTAACCACCGCACACACTCACTGGGAACACCCAAAATGTCAAGGGAGTCAGATACTATAGTGGGATGACCTCACAACTGTAGTTAAGAAAAAACGCACGTTGACAGTGGAGGGTTCTTAACCTATAGACCAGGGATGGGCAACCTCGGCCCTCCAGCTGTGGTAAAACTACAAGTCCCATGAGACATTGCAAGACCCTGACAATCACAGGCATGACTCCTAGAGGCATGATGAGATTTGTAGTTTCACACAGCTGGAGGGCCGAGGTTGTCTACCCCTGCTATAGGCTAAAATGCATAGAAGGCATATAAGAAGGCATAAAAACTGCGGTTATAAACACCTTTTTTTGCTAGTTCCTTCAACACACTTCCACCTGCTGAGGAAAACCGCTCATGTGTGAATGAAGCCAAAGGAGGCAAAGCACCGAAATCTGACCCAACGTGGACATCTTTATTAACGCAGGATTGGGCGGGCAGTACTATACATCGCCAGGCCTTGTACTTGTGATCTGAGAAGAGCTGCCTCCCGTCCTCTGAGGGTCTCATGCAGACTCTTCTCTCTCTCTCTCTATAATGGAAATGATTTTCCTCTCACTATTTTCCACGGTTCGGAGGGAAAGCATTTGCCATCTGGTTATTCCTTGTTTACTGCGCACCCCGCCCGTTCAGCCTTATTAATCATATTTACCAACACATCTTAATCAGCTCTTGACAGGCTGCGTGCCTTGTTCTCTGCTATTGCTCAACGCTTTGAGACAATTAATCACCCTGGTGGAAATTCACGTTACGGGGCTGACAGGAGATGGTGTAATAGGCGATAAACTACAAATGCTCAGAGTAATATTCACCTGGGGAAATTCTTCTCCTCCAGCAGAAGATGGGTTCAGGATGCCTGGATACAAAAACCCATCCACAATATATATATTGCTGGCAGGAGGTGGTAATAGTGTGATGTAATTCAGATGAAGAAAATTAAGGTATACCTACTGCATGTCTATCAATACTTTTCTTAAAGGGGTGTTCCAGATCCTAACGTGCCATTTTTAAAAATATACTAAAAGTCCTTAAAGCAGAACTGAACTGTATCTGAGCACCAACTCTGTGGCAGTGGGCACTTGGACAGGAGCCTCTGAGTTGGTGTAGCGCCCTCTGGTATGTGCAACTAGAAGTGAGTGTAGGAAAAAGCATTTGTCTGGCCCAGGGATAAAATTGAGTAACTGAGTCAGGGTTTTTTTTTAGATGCCAGGGCTGGATGACTCACCCTGGCAGCTCTCTGGTGCCTCCTCCTGTTTCTAGAATGTTGGAGAACATTCTAGAAGATAGTGGGAGGAAGCTAGGAGGGGTTGCCTTCAATATTAATGGTCCCTCAGCCAATCCCTAGGTGTGGGTCTAGAAGGGGACTGAGAAAGCCCATAAGTAGACTTGGGCCATGCTAGCAGGGGAGTCGGGTGGAGGATGGAGAAGCAATGCTGAGGAGAGGCTGTTGGTGGCCCTTGAGGAACCCTTGCCGGTAAGGGGTTTTACCTCAGACTGGAGCTTGGGATAGCTGGCCCGAAAAGATCCCACCACAGGAGGCATTTAGAAGGATTCATGCCGGAGAGGCAGCGGGAGAGAGCAAGCAGAGACAGTGAGTAGATCAGCACGGTGTAGGGACAAGACAAAAGGAGAGATGGTCAGCTGTAGCAGTGCTCTCTTGAAGACCGCGGTGTGCCAAGTCTTCATCTAACCTTGGCTTGGGGTATCTCCATGTGTGTGTGCCAGTCAGGAGGACTGGGGGAAGTGAGCTGCCAGGTGGGCTGGTGGCAGCCAGGCAGGCTGGGAGTCTTCTGCAGTGGTAACATTGGGCTCAGTGTCTACAGGGAAGCAGAAGGAGATGCGGTTCACTCCACAATGTGCTAATTCATTCACACAGGGATGGGATGTTCCTGGCCTGTAATGGGTTGTTGCTGAATTGACAAAAAGACTGTTAATTAAACGGGAGTGATCAGCGGGTGCTGTACACAGTGAACCAAGTTTGTGCAGGAGAAGAGAAGAAGAGGATCTTTGTGTAAATAGGGAGGACGTTGTCCCCTGTTTTTTCTGTGTTTTGGACATTTTCAAGTTGGGAATCTGATAATTCTGACTGGCCATGTATCAGTGGGGACCCGGACATCAGCGACTCCTGCGGGTAGAGCTACATGAGGTTTGGACCCCCCTGACCCTCCCCCTTATCTACGCCCCTGCTGAGCACTCACAAACCACAAATGCTATTTCATTTATTTTTAATATTCATAGAAAACTCCCCCATTCATGTCCCCATGCTTTATTTTGTTGAGGAATCAATTTGGAAAACATCCCCCTAGTATTTCAAATCATGATCTTGAGTAAGGGCAGATGATTCATGTAGCATTTACTTTCTAGACATCTTATTACAATTGTCTGATTATACCACACTAAATATGTGCAATTCGTATAGTTCCGAGTTAGTTTTTTTAACGAATTTCGACAAATTCGTTAATTCAGAAATATTCGAATTAACAAAAACCTGTTTAACAATTTTTTCCGAATATTCGTAAATTCGAATATTCGAAAAATTGTAAATTCGAATATTCGAAAATTTGTTAATTCGAATATTCCAAAATTCGTAAATTCGAATATTAGAAAATTTTCAAATTCTATAATTCGGAAATTCGGAAATCCAAAATTGAATTTGAAAATCCGAAATCCAAAATTTCAGAAATTCGGAAATTCAAAAGTTAGAAAATCCAAAAATAAGAAATAAAGTGCAAAAGAACAAAAATCTAAAAATAAGAACAGAAATCCAGAGTTTGAAAAAGCCAGAAATTTGAAAATCTTACTAATAATAACTTAACTATTACTAACTATTAAATTATTGGTATTGGAATTTCCTTCCAAATTTGGCTGTTAGAGAACGTAACGAATATGAATTTATCCAAAGTTATGATTTATCCGAAATAAAGGATGCTGCATCTAAACAAATGGAACATAACAAATTAATAATAATAAATGACGGAAAAAAACTAAGATATTTAAAAAAATGAAATAATAATAATTGACAATAATAATAATAAAACCTTTTTATTATTATTATTATTATTAATTCATTCCATTACATTTTTTAGATGCGGCATTCAATATTTCAGATAATTCGTAACTTCGGATAAATTCCTATTCTTTACCTTGATTAACAGACAAATTTGAAAGGAAATTCCAATACCTATAATTTAATAGTTAGTCATTATTAGTTAGTTAGTTATTATTTAGAATTTTCAGATTTTCGTTATTTCAAATTTTCTGATTTTCTTTCTTATTTTTGGATTTTTGAATTTTCGGAATTTCGAATTTCTGAATTTTCAAATTTACGAATTTTCGAAACTCCGAATTTACGAATTTTTAGGATTTCCGGATTTTCACATCTTCGGATTTTCGAATTTACAAATTTATGAATTTACGAATTTCGATCATAACGAAAAAAAAAAAAACGAATGAAATGAAAACGAACAAATTTTTCGGCAGTGCACATGTCTATATCACACACCCCTACAACACCCTGGGTGGGATAGGACCGCATTCTCTGCGCCCCAAGCCCACCCTATTTTGAAGTCTATTAGAGCCTCTGGCTCTAATCAGGTACTTAAGAAAAAAACCCTGCCGCTGTAATTCATGCGCCCGGTGCCCTGCCGCAGTGGCCATGGATAGATTAATTCTATCTATTGCATATAGAGGGTGGTGTGGCGAGAGGGGGAGGCGCTCAAGTGCCCCTAATGGACGGGCACATAGTCAATCACATTTAGTGGATGGTCCGCAGTAGTCACATGTGAAAGCATTATACAGTACTTTTAAGCATCTCCCTTTAACAATCTCTCCTTCCACCCGGGACATTAGTACTCACAGGAATATGGTCCTGGTAGTTACCTCCTCCATAGGTACTGTACATCTCTCCCTGAACCCTCCAGGGGAATAGCTTCACTCAGGGAACTCTTGGCCTTTTGAAATCCTCCCTAGCCCCCACCTAAACAAGAGTCAAGAAGTCTACAGACTGCTCTCCTGGGTGCAGGTCTACTTCTCTCCAGCCTCCAGCCCTGTCCAGGGCCTCAACATGCTGGTTACATCTGTACTGGTGTGAGGTCTCCGGCTCTCTGGGGCTCCTCCGAACCTGGCTTATATCTGGGGACTGATCAGAGCGCACTCTCTGTGACCCAAGCCCACCCGATTTTGAAGTCTATTAGAGCCTCTGGCTCTAATCAGGTGCTTCAAAAAAAACCCTGCCGCTGTAATTCATGCACCCCGAAAGGGACCAGATGCATGAATAGGGGGTGGCTGCTATGCATCAATCTATCCATTGCATATAGGGGGGGTGGCATGGAGAGAGGGGGCGGCACCCGGGCACCCCTAATGGACGGGCCGCCACTGGTCCTTTGTCATGAATTAGTGAGGAGGGCAGGGATCTGATATCGGTATTCGTCACACTCCCATTCTACATCATTAGCAATGGGGGGAGGGGGGCGCAGTTCCACATCTTTGCGGATAGATAAAGTCATCCTGGTACTGATTCACCCACCAGACAGTTGGATGAAAGTTTTCCAAAATATCCGCACAGGGTTCACTTCTTTGTAGGTCCCATTCCAGGTCGGAAAACACTTGGATTTCTATGTGTGTGGGCTCCAGTAGATGTTGGGAACCCATAAGGCTGTCCACATCCACCCAAACATCTCTCCGCCCTAAGCCTTGCTGCGAGTGAATTTTGAAGCTCTGAAGGCCGTTCAGACCAGCAGATCTGGTTTCTCTGTCAGTACGAGAGAGATAACAATGGTAACCATAAAATATATATCGAATAAACTCCCAGAATGAAGGCAGAAGAGACATTGCTGGGCTCCATCTGTCCTCCCGGAACCCAGCAGGACTAATGTAGACAGTACAGAGAAGAAGGTGCCTTCTACATCACTTTTATCAACTTTTATCTTTTAATTATCAAGAGCTTCAAAACGGGGGATTGGAGAAATGTGAACATAAACTAGAAATGGTTTTCAGCGATCCCCTACGTTCTCCAGGCACTTTGTAATGCTACATATATATCAGTGGAGAGTCTGCAAGGGTCAGGATGGGCTATGGCGGTATAATTGGTTTGTCAATGAGTGATCAACTATTGAGCGTCAATGGACACCTAACATATGACCTCAGAGAACAGATATGTAGTAGAAAGATACAATATGCGAGTCTTAAAAAAAAATGTTTCACTGCAATTTTTTATTCTAAAAGTCTAATCTAAGCTCAGAAACAAAATATATTGCAGATTACCAGTCCCCAGATGTAATGGCTGCTTTCGTTTTCCTATTTCAGGCTGGTGTTGCTGCTAATGGTAAAGAAATCAGCTGATTAATTGATAAGATTAGAGAAGGTGTAATGGGAAAATAATCCATAAAGATGATCCGCACAACTGATATTGCACTAAAATCTTGCTTTTATCCAGAAAACCACAGTGTACAATACGCAGGAGTGGGCAGGAAGCAATGATACCGGGGCCACAAATGGAGTAGAGAGCCAAAGTATCAACCACTGGGATGGAAGAATAAAAGTGACCATGGGTTTGTCAGAAACTATGAAAACAGGCCGAGACAGAAGTACAGTTAAATCACACTTCTTTAATAATAAAAGTAAAAAATAACAAACGTAGTAAAAACATAACCAAAGTTCAGTAACCGGAACGTATAGTCAGCCAAGCCAGAAGTCAGGGATCAATGTAGTGGAACAGCAAGCAGGATCTGGAGCCAAAAGGGATGTCAGCAAAACCAGTCTTTAAACAGAAACGCAGGAGAGCGTCTCTGTGATGTTGACCAAGGTGAAGGCAGAGATCCTCTGGACTAGACGGCTTAAGTAGGCAGGACTGGTGAGCAGGATATCATCAAAAGCTGAGTAACTGTGGAGAGGGATGAGAGCTGGCATTTAGCCGACAGCTGAGCGGGCAGCTCAGAGAAGGAAGGGCTGAGCCCAGCCCTGATAGGGTTCCCATGATAGAATCACATCCAACCAGGGTGTGCACAGCCGTGAGCACGGCCACAAAGCAAAGGAGTGGCTCATTTTCTCCTCCATATGTGGCCCCTGTGTCATGGCTTCCTGCCCAACTCTATAGCTGCCAGAGAGAACAAGTCCCATGCTGTTTTTCCAGTATACTCCATTGCGTTTTACCCAGAAAAGAACTTGAGATTTCAATTTTTTTTTTTAAATTTACAGCTATTTTGTTGAATATCCTATGAAGCGTCATTTTCTCCTGAAGAAGTGAACTGCTTCCCAAAACACGTTGAGCATTAGGATTAGACATGTGCACTGCCGAAAAATGTGTTTATTTTAGTTTTTGTTTCATTAGTTTTTTTTTTGGGGGGGGGGTTCGTATTTCGGGTCACTTGTTATAATCGCAATTCGTAAATTCATAAATTAGAAAATTAGAAAATTCGGAAATTCGTAAATTAGAAAATTACAAAATTCGTAAATTAGAAAATTAGAAATTTGTAAATTCGTAATTTCATAAATTCGTAAATTTTTAAATGAGAAAATTCGTAAATTAGAAAATTTGAAAATTCGTAAATTCGAAAATCTGAAAATAAGAAAGAAAATCCAAAAATTTGAAAGAATAACTAACTAACTAACTAACTAACTAACTAACTAACTAACTAACTAACTAACTAACTAACTGATAGTAACTATTAAATTATAGGTATTGAAATTTCCTTTCAAATTTGGCTGTTAGTGAATGTAACGAATACGAATGTATCCAAAGTTACGAATTAATAGTTAGAAATAGTTAAGTTATTGTTAGTTATTATTTCAAATTTTCGAGTTTTCGGATTTTCGAATTTCCAAATTTCCAAATGTTCGAAAAAATTCGTTAAACGGATTTTCGTTAATTCAGATCATTTCGAATTAACGAATGTGTCGAAATTCGTTAAAAAACGAATTTGGAACTAAATGAATTGCACATGTCCAGTTAGGATACCAAGCGGTTCCCTTGATATATACACATGGTGTTATGTAATCATTTACTATGTCCTGTTATGCTTCATGTAATTTTATTCATGGTTTTAACTTTTGTATGTGAATAAATTTTTTTTCTTTATATAATTGTTGATTTGTTGATGTTTGGTGCAGCTTTTCAAAAGTCCCACGGGCAATTTTTTTGCTTGAGAGATGTATATTCGCCTCCCTGCAAGGGTAGCACTGTTCAGCTGCCCCTGTGCAGTAAGGGTGGAGGGAAAGGGGGGAAACAAGGTTGCTTCGAGGCCTCCATAGGTGTCATCAGGGGAGCAGCTGTCCAATAGGACGCTGCTGCCCTGACTGATCTCTCGGCCATCTTTGATGTGGTCAGTGCTTATAAAAAAAGCACTGTCCCCTTCGGGTTGGCGAACTTTCGGCGTAGTCAATAGGTCAGGGAAAGATCCGCCACTGGAGGTTAGCATGGGGTCAGGAGGAAGGACAGAGTAGGGACTGTATCTCGAGCATTAGCCTTTCTAATTAAGGGGTCCCTCTGTCAGATGCTGTCAGTCATCTACAGTGTTCACCCTTAATCCTTGACTGGTTCATTGATACATCATGAAGTGTTCCAGTCAATTGTGGCTGTACCTGTAGAATTTTCTGTTCTCTCTCACATTGTTGCATCCACCAGTTTCTGTGTGGGTTCTCTTCCCCTGTGGGCAGTGAGCCAGAGCCACACCTACAGTCAGTGCCGGGACAAGGTCATCCAGTGCCCACGGCAAAGATGACAAACAGTGCCGACCCCCCCCCCCCCGTTATCTCCGTTTATGATGTGCAAGCTTAGGGTTTCCTACGCCCAGCAGTCGTTGGCTTGTCAAAATCGCTGCCGCTGTCATTACTCCTGTAACAGAAGGAATTGAAAAGCTTCTGTGCAATCTTGAGGGTAAGTTGATGGATAATTTGGTATGAAGCTGGGCAGTCAACTTGGGATCATATACCAGTGCATGGGTACGTTATTGTTTATTACTACTAAAGGAGCATTTTGAGGGCAACCAAGCTTTTGTAGAAAACCAGATTGGAGCCCAGCCCTCCTTATCTAGATTAGAAGCACCAGAAGTCTTATGCCCATTTTTGTTGGTAGCTAGAAGGTATATATAGACACCATAACCCAAAGGTCTAGCAATGAAGTATATAAAGGAGATATTAGGCCAGGTAAGTGTGGGCCAACTTTTTTGTTAAAAAAATAGAAAAAAGGTTGCTGTGGTACAAGGTACAGAATCTCTTCTTTTATTTTTAGAGCCGATGTCAGGACGGAGATCCGAACCCATGACCTCTGCTGCATCTGAGAGTAGATCTTCTTGCTGAGCCCCCACAGATGCTGGACACCTCCTTTCCTGGTGGCTTGGACAAATTCTATCTTGTTTCTGGTGAACCTTGAACTCTTTGCTCCTCCCATGAACTTTGCACTTCCTGTTTGCCAGATTATTGTGCTCTCTCCAGCCATTAGCTCACTCCTTTTACTGCACATCTTCACAACCACTCGTTACTCACCTTGGCTTGTTCCTGGACTATGCTACTACGTGATCCCAACCTGCAACTGCTTGTTACTGATCTTTGGCTTGTTTATTGACTACGCTTCTGCTTGATCTCTACCTGTGATATCTGCTACTGGACCCCGGCTTGCTCTCCAGGGTGACCTGCTGGTCGGTGGGAGCCTCTCTACTGCTATAGCTACTGGTCTCTGAGCCTGACCCCTGACTATGACAGCTGGACTCCAGGCAAACCTCTAACTACACAGGTGAACACACACATGAAAGCAACTTACCTGCCAAAGAATTTGTATTTGTGTCCGCTAAGTCCTGATAGCCTGAGCTGGAATGATAGTTCAGCTTTCTTTGCTCTCTCTCCTGGGCTCTAGATGTTGGTTGTTTCTTCCTGCTGCTGGTGTCACTGGCAACAGTATGGAAGGCTGCACTAATAAAAGTTAGGAACACTTCTACCTTGCTGGCCGACCACCAGGAGGTTTATTGCCTGTGGTGCAGGCTGGAAGAAGGTATATATATTGAGAGTAACATCGGGATGTAATTCTACTCCCATATCTAAGATCTGGGGGGGAGGTATATAGGTGGCTGTTGGATCCATGTGCTGCTTTTCCATGGACTGCAAAATGAAGATTGCACGTCAAAATCAGGAACCTACACTGTTTGCATCAAAAAATTGATGGTGTATTAGAGAATATGGAGCTGCACTAGTTTGTGTGACTTTTATATCTAGTGAACTACCATCACCAGGCTATACAATCACCAGTACATACAGTGGGGACGGAAAGTATTCAGACCCCCTTACATTTTTCACTCTTTGTTATATTGCAGCCATTTGCTAAAATCATTTAAGTTCAAGTTTTTCCTCATTAATGTACACACAGCACCCCATATTGTACACACAGCACCCCATATTGACAGAAAAACACAGAACTGTTGACATTTTTGCAGATTTATTAAAAAAGAAAAACTGAAATATCACATGGTCCTAAGTATTCAGACCCTTTGCTGTGACACTCATATATATAACTCAGGTGCTGTCCATTTCTTCTGATCATCCTTGAGATGGTTCTACACCTTCATTTGAGTCCAGCTGTGTTTTATTATACTGATTGGACTTGATTAGGAAAGCCACACACCTGTCTATATAAGACCTTACAGCTCACAGTGCATGTCAGAGCAAATGAGAATCATGAGGTCAAAGGAACTGCCTGAAGAGCTCAGAGACAGAATTGTGGCAAGGCACAGATCTGGCCAAGGTTACAAAAAAAATTTCTGCTGCACTTAAGGTTCCTAAGAGCACAGTGGCCTCTATAATCCTTAAATGGAAGACGTTTGAGACGACCAGAACCCTTCCTAGAGCTGGCCGTCCGGCCAAACTGAGCTATCGGGGGAGAAGAGCCTTGGTGAGAGAGGTAAAGAAGAACCCAAAGATCAATGTGGCTGAGCTCCAGAGATGCAGTCGGGAGATGGGAGAAAGTTGTAGAAAGTCAACCATCACTGCAGCCCTCCACCAGTCGAGGCTTTATGGCAGAGTGTCCCGACGGAAGCCTCTCCTCAGTGCAAGACACATGAAAGCCCGCATGGAGTTTGCTAAAAAACACCTGATGGACTCCAAAATGGTGAGAAATAAGATTCTCTGGTCTGATGAGACCAAGATAGAACTTTTTGGCCCTAATTCTAAGCGGTATGTGTGGAGAAAACCAGGCACTGCTAATCACCTGTCCAATACAGTCCCAACAGTGAAGCATGGTGGTGGCAGCATCATGCTGTGGGGGTGTTTTTCAGCTGCAGGGACAGGACGACTGGTTGCAATCGAGGGAAAGATGAATGCGGCCAAGTACAGGGATATCCTGGAGGAAAACCTTCTCCAGAGTGCTCAGGACCTCAGACTGGCCGGCAACCAGGTGAGGAGTACAAAGACAAGTGTGTCTTGTCTACAGTCAATTATGGTGGTTGGAGTGTCATGGTCTGGGGCTGTATGAGTGCTGCCAGCACTGGGGAGCTACAGTTCATTGAGGGAACCATGAATGCCAACATTTACTGTGATATACTGAAGCAGAGCATGATCCCCTCCCTTCGGAAACTGGGCCGCGGGTCAGTATTCCAACAGGGTAACGACCCCAAACACACCTCCAAGACGACCACTGCCTTGCTAAGAAGCTGAGGGTAAAGGTGATGGACTGGCCAAGCATGTCTCCAGACCTAAACCCTATTGATCATCTGTGGGACATCTTCAAACGGAAGGTGGAGGAGCGCAAGGTCTCTAACATCCACCAGCTCTGTGATGTCGTCATGGAGGAGGGGAAGAGGACTCCAGTGACAACCTGTGAAGCTCTGGTGATCTCCATGTCCAAGAGGGTTAAGGCAGTGCTGGAAAATAATGGTGGCCACACAAAATATTAACACTATGAGCCCAATTGGGACATTTTCACCTAGGGGTGTACTCACTTATGTTGCCAGCGGTTTAGACATTAATGGCTGTGTGTTGAGTTATTTTGAGAGGTCAGCAAATTTACACTGTTATACAAGCTGTACACTCACTACTTTACATTGTAGCAAAGTGTCATTTCTTCAGTGTTGTCACATGAAAAGATAGAAGAAAAGATTTACAAAAATGTGAGGGGTGTACTCACTTTATATATATATATATATATATATATATATATATATATATATATATATATATACACCGATCAGCCATAACATTATGACCACTCACCTAATATATGGCCCCCTTTTGCTAAAACAGCCCTGACCCATTGAGTCATTGACACCAAAGTGACATTCACATGAATGGCAGGCGCCAAGGTTTCCCCCATTCTGGAAGATTCTAGAACTACAGAGGGAGAGCAGTTTAAATATTTTTGGGAACCCAGCCAATCCCTGGAGAAGTTGGTTGGAGAGCCCATAAATAGCATGAAGCACCAGAACAGGAGGTCTTTGGATCCTGGGTGACCCCTGCTGGAGGAGTCCCCTGTTTGAGGAGCTCTGCCCCTCTGGGGAGACTACTGGGATGCTTCTGTGTGATCATCAAGGTCCCAGTCATGGCTTTGGCTGGGGGACCTATTGCCTAAAGTCTGAGGTCTCGAGAATAGCAGGTGGAGGCTGGATGGAAGAGGGGCCAGTGGTTGTGGTATGGTGAGTCTGGGTCTCCCTGACTAATAAGCACTCAGTGGATATCAGAAGGTGGCAGCTGATGATCCTGAGGCTTGTGAGTCCCAAAGACTGTATGCAGTTCCTAGCTCTACACAGAAGCAAGATTCAGCCTTTCCCTTTATGGGAGTCCTCTGCCAGCAGAGAGAGAAGAGTCTTCAGTTCCTTCAGTTTCCTTAGGGCAGGGGTCTCCAAACTGTGGCCCCCTAGTTAGAAGTACATTTCCCATCATGCCTAGTCATGCCTGTGAATGTCAGAGTTTTACAATGCCTCATGGGACGTGTAGTTTCGCAACAGCTGGAGGGCCGTAGTTTGGAGACCCCTGTTTTCCCATACCTATGCAAGTTACAGTACATCAGCAATACAAATACATATACATAAGATACTCCTAGACTGTTTTAATGAGCCAGTGAGAGAGCAGAAAATGCAGTGTGCCTGGCTGTGTGTGCTCTAGTTTCTAGTTTACTGGACCAACTAATACCAGTGGCTCCTGTGGGGGCAGAGCTACATATGACAGTAAACCTCTGCTAATAAAATAAATTCTTGGTCAGGTTTTCCTTTTCCGATTTCTTTCTTATTTGAGAATGATGGCTTGCTCTTCCACTTTCAGAATGATTGAGCTGGCATTCAATGAAATTGGTTATTTGTATCTCAAAAATGAATGTCTACCTGTAGCAATAGCATAAAAAATATTCTTTGAATCTTCTTGGACTTTTTTTTTGCTTTTCAGTAAAACGTATTCGCAGAATTTATAGCAAGAAAATTTTTAAAATTCCATCAAATGGAAATGTTTAACTATGGTAAGAAATATTTCTGAAGAACCTTCATACAGCATGTCAAAATTTTGTTTTACCACCACAAGGGCGGGAAACCTGTCTTTTTTGTTGCCAACATCAATTTCGAAATCGCTATTAACGGCCACAGTGGCTCAAAGCAGCCTTCTAGTAATGGAACCTCACCAATAAGGAGGTCTCTTTACCGCATGGTTCGAGGTTGTGTGAACCTTCGAAAGGAAGATTCACGACCATGACCCTATGATTGCCAACCTACCAGTAGTTGGGGAAGAAAACCTGGATCTCAACTCTCTGTGCACTGAAAAGCCATTAAAGGTGTGATTTGTTGAGGGAGGCTCTGCCACCGTCTCTGCACAGAGCCACTTCCTCTTTCTTTATGACCTCGTAAAGTCCCAGCCGAGAGGCCAATTTGGAAAACAAACGGCTTGGGGTTGACAGGTAATTAGATCCAGGGGACATATTACAAGCCTTTGAATATCAATGGACTTTGAACACTTTAGCACATCTTCAGCAGTATAAAGGCAGAGCAGGTAATATTGAGCAGCATTAACAATGTTTCCTAGAAAAATATCTTGGTCCCAAAAACACGTGAATTTGTAGACTCAATTTACCTTCCGTGTAGAAGTTCTTTACTCAGCACAATCTGGTAACGTAGCTCCACGTTTTATTCTTCCAGCATTTTCCCTTAATGGGATCCTTGAGGGTTTGTGGAAGACAAGGTGAATGGATGGCCTTGCTTTTAAGGAAACCAATGTGATATAAACGTACTGGATTATAGAGTCTTCATTACCCAACTAGAGAATAAATCTCGTATTCATTATCATTTAACTTGAGCTGGTTTAAAGCTCTAATCTTTGTCCTCCTCGGAAGTGGTTAGAACTTCCGCCTGGCAGCACTGGTGTCGTCAGTTCAAATCCCAACCACGGCACTAGTGGCCTGGAGTTGGCATGTTCTCCTTGTGCCTGCATGGATTTCCATTGGGTATTCTAGTTTCCGCCCACACTCCATAGACATGCCGGTAGGTTAATTGGCTCCTGCCTAAATTGGCCCTCATGTGTGTATGTATGAATGTAAATTAGGCTGCATACTGTCAGGAACCATGAATAAGACTGAGACAGAAGTGCAGTAAAATTGTAAAATGGTACAAACAGTGCAAACTTAGTCAAAACATAGCCAGGGGTAACCAAAGCGGGTGGTCGAAACAAGCCAGTGAAACAGGAATCCAGAGATCAGCGTAGTAGACAGGATCAGGAGCCAGAAGGAAAGTCAGCCAGGCAAAAGTCTTTAACAGGAAAACACAGCAGAGAGTAAGAGAGTATCCGGATATGTTGACCAGGCGAAGGCACAGGAGATCTGATCCAGGCCATTTAAATAGCCAACAGGTCTAACTGACGAGCGGGAAATGAAGACCAGGTGAGTCACTGTGGAATGAAGAGTACTGGCAATTAACCGACAACTGAGCACAGAGCTCTAAGAAGGAAGGGCTGAGCCCAGACCTGACACATTCACACCTCAGCGCCACGTTTCTCTGGCGTTTGTATGCTCCTTTCTGAGTGTTTTTGTACAGTGTTTTTAAAGCATTTTTGAGCTTTGGAGTTTTTTTTATTGGTCAATAGAGAAAACTATCATCGTCATCGTTTGTTGCTATGTTTTTTTAGCTTTTTTCATCCGCTTTTATTTATTATTATTTATTTATTATTTTTTACTTTTTTCGTAAGGGGTAAAAGGTTACGGGTGAAAGGTTTTTCTTATTATTGTTTATTTATTTTCTTCTTATTATTTATTATTATTATTTATTATTTATTGGCCAATAGAGAAAACTATCATCATCATCATTTGTTGCTATGTTTTTCAGCTTTTTTCATCCGGTTTTATTTATTATTATTTATTTATTAATTTTTTACTTTTTTTGTAAGGGGTTAAAGGTTCTTCTTATTATTGTTTATTTATTTTCTTATTGTTATTTATTATTATTATTTATTATTTATTGGCCAATAGAGAAAACTATCATCATCATCATTTGTTGCTATGTTTTTCAGCTTTTTTCATCCGCTTTTATTTATTATTATTTATTTATTAATTTTTTACTTTTTTTGTAAGGGGTTAAAGGTTCTTCTTATTATTGTTTATTTATTTTCTTATTATTTATTTATTCATGTTGTTAGGTTAGGGGTTAGGATTACGGTTAGATGTTAGGGGTTAGTATTAGGGTTAGGGGTTAATATCAGGGTTAGTGTTATTTTCATTATTTATTTTCATTATTATTTATTTATTTTATTAATTTATTCATTTATTGTTTATTTATTTATTTATTTATGATGATTATAATTTATTTATGTACTTTTTTAAATTAATTATTATTCATTTTTATCTAATGATTGCATTTGAGCAGAAAAAAACAAAAAAAAATGCATTTCCATGCTTTTTTTGGGGCAAAAAATGTTTACAAAACGCAACAATCTGCCGACTCGAGCTAAAAAAAAAAAAAAAGCTCCAGAACTTTTTTGAGCTTCAGGCATTTGGTTTCAGGTGACTTGTAGTGGAGGAGATGTGAACCGTGTAGTGTGGACTATTCTATGACGCAAACTCTAAGGAATATATGGTCTACAGTAGAAACTCCCAACAAGAGGTATGGGTTTGGCTGACTTGTGTTCCCAGGTCATGGGGAATGTGGACTCTCTGTGTCTCCAACAGGTAGTGTGATCTATCCTATGACACTGATCCTAAGGAACATATGGTATGGTCTACACTAGGAACGACCAATAAGAGGTATGGGTTTGGTGGCCTTATGTTCCCAGGCCACGGCACACAGTTCCCCACCCAGTGACACCTGACTTGCAAACAGATAACAGAAGTAGCCATGAGAAGTAACACATGAGTGTAGCCTGTGTATAAACTGTGGTTGGGGCAGCCATTGTAAAGGCAAAGGCATAACCTTAGATTGGGCAAATATTAAGGTAGGTGGCAGATAAACCGTAACAAGCTGGTGACTGGTGAAACATCCCAAACCCAAAGCATCGCTCCAGACTTGCTTTTCTCACCTGTCCATGGATAAACCAGGTTCTGGCTCAAAGAAGCCCCTCCTGTCTCACCATTGTAGCTAATAGATGAATGAGAGACAAATTCCGATCTCCACTCTTCTGGACACTTTCTAAACATCAAGGGTATAGCTGAAATCATGATGTCTCCATCCAAAAAAAAAAACGGGGTTGGGACTGTTTACTCAAAATAAACTGGCCCTTACCTGATTGGAGGAGTTTAGTGCAGGATAGGGATGAGCTGGATAATTAGTGAAGGGAGGAAAAAGGAGACATCATTTACAGGTGGATAGTCGGTGGTGGAACGTGCCGCCCTCCCGCCCTAGTGGAGAAGTTTGGAGGTACTTCATGCAAAAGGTGTGGCGATCGAGGTCCTTGAACGAGGGTTACAAAAATGAGGTCTTTGATAAAACGGCGGGACCCATCTCATGTATGGAGTCCTCCTGGTTTGTCTAGTTCAGTCTAGACTACCGGGTAGTAAGGTGGTAGGGGTCTGTGGTCGGTTAGTAAGTCCCAGAGGCGGTGTTTTTGCGGCTGGGGACAGAATCTAACTTAGAGGTACCACCAGGGCTTTTTTTTTTAGCGGGAACGTGGGGGAAGGCAGTTCCGGCACCTCCTGCACTGAATGTATGTAATGGCAAAGGGTGCTGGTGTGTGCTGGGAGATCTATTGTTGATGGGAGGAATCTACTGTTGAGGGAAGGGTCTATTGTTGTTGACTGCTGGAGGGTCTATTGATGCTGGCTGCTGGGGGGGATCTATCGTTGCTGGGGGCCAATTGTTGCTGGGAGGAATCTACTGTTGAGGGAAGGGTCTATTGTTGTTGACTGCTGGAGGGTCTATTGATGCTGGCTGCTAGGGGGGATCTATCGTTGCTGGGGGCCAATTGTTGCTGGGAGGGATCTACTGATGAGAGAGGGGTTTATTGTTCCTGGCTGCTGGAGGGTCTATTGATGCTGGCTGCTGGGGGGATCTATCATTGCTGGGGGCCAATTGTTGCTGGGAGGAATCTACTGTTGAGGGAAGGGTCTATTGTTGTTGACTGCTGGAGGGTCTATTGATGCTGGCTGCTGGGAGATCTGTTGTTGCTGACAGGGGTCTATCGTTACTAGGGTGGATCTGTTGTTATTGGAGGGTCATTTTTGTGCAGGGGGGAGGGGGGTCTATTGTTGAAAGGGAGGATCTATTGTTGAAAGAAGGGTGTATATCTTAATGCATTGCTTATTAATAAAATCTATACAAATTACTTAGCACCACAAAATGACACTTGGTTACGTATTCTCTAAAAAGGGCCGTACAGGAAGGTGGGTAGAGAATGGAACCAAGGGATGGTGCTCAGAGGTGGATAGGGGGCAAAGACAAGGGTGACTTGAAAAGGGGAGTTCCTGAACATATTCTCTGAGAAAAAAAGCCCTGGGTACCAGAGATTCCAAAGTTTGTAATCATTTATTCATATTAGAGCTGGAGCATTTAAGAAGGTTTATGTTTAAATATTTTTTGAGTTAATAAAAGGTCAAGCGGCCATTTAAATCCAACACAGTGTCAGTGTCCTTACTGGGGAGAAAAGGGGGGGGATGTTGGCAGGTACATAATTGGTTGGGGCAGTAGGTTATCTGAACTTCCCCAGTCATGAACTGTTACTGCATTACCTGAACGCAAGTTCTTCGCGGCACCTGACTGTGGGAATTATTATTGGGCCCACCACGCTGCACCCCACCCACATATACCCTTGAGGGGGGGTCTTGCTAAAAGGTGGATAGGTGTTCCCTTTTATAAAGAAGAACTTTGCTGCCTCCAACAACGCCCCCCCCCCCCCCCGAAGAAGGAAAAAAAAGTCAGCATTTCTAAAACAAAAGCAAGCACGCTACGCGATGAGCTCTTTCCATACTATTAATCCTCCAATGTTCACATCGAGTGACAGATGCACTTTATGATTGTCATATTCCTACAAACAACATGCCAGTTCTCCAGCGATGATCCCACGTAAAAAGCAAAGGAGAGGGTGGCTCGGACTTCTAATGGGGTCACACTAATGAAGCTGATAATGCAAATCATCTGGACAGACACGGAGAGGGCTCTGCGCTTGTGTGATTTCCACAGTGCGTTCTCATGCATAGTCCTAAAGATGTCAGGTCGCCCATCAAAGCACGCCACATCAGCCTTATTCCCAGTGACAATGATGGACACGGAGGACTAGTGGATATGAGAGGCCAGGACAAGTGAGAAGATTGTGTTTATATGAATGCGAGAGAGAGCGGGAGAGAGAGAGCCGGAGACAGCTCGAGAGGGGAACCAAGAACAGAACAAAGGGAGAGATAAATGTTCTGGTGTTGGAGGTGTTTTGTTTGCGTGGCAATGTTACAAACAGTAGGTACAGCATCTCGGCGCTATGATTTATGGGCCTTGTCGCACTCTTTGTTTGCTGTACCATGCAGAATGAATGCCTTGCTGTCATCCTGGAAGGATACCTTCTCTCTCTCTCTCTCTCTCTCTCGGCGTGTCGACGGTTTCTCTCCTCTCTTCCGCATGCTCTCCTCATTTCACGCCAGAGAACATAAACAATCTTTCATAATCCTGACAGTCACACATGGAACCCTTGGAGACAAAAGGTGTTTGCTCGTCTCTTCCGCTGGTGTAGACGGTGACAAGAGTTTATGTGGAAAATAAAATGCCGCAGTACACACGACCATGTACAGGAATAAACCACCGAATAAAGCGCTACGCCGGCCTTCGCTGGAAATCAAACGCCGGGAAGGAACATCAATTGCGATGCTGAAAGAACCGGACAATGTTACATTCAGTAGTTACATACATACATCTGGTTGACAAAAGACACGAGTCCATCCAGTTCAACCGACACGTGTCCCCAGGCAATATTTTTATACAGAAGACAATTTACAATTTATAACAACGTTACTTTTTACAAAGCAGGAAACTGCCGCCCACCTAAGCCGCTCCTAGTTGGAAAGTGTATATGGGGAAGCCTCAGTCGATGCCGCTCCTCAGACCACGCCCACTGACGCATTTCACCCTGGCCACCGTCGCGGGGCGCAGTCATAGAGGCCTCTTTACCTAGTTGGAATGTGTATATGTGAAAGCCTCGGTCAATGCCGCTCCTCAGTGCCATGTCCACTAACGCATTTCACCCTGGCCACCAAGGGCTTAATCATAGAGGCCTCTTTATCCAGTTGGAATGTGTATATGTGAAAGCCTCAGCCACTGCAGCTCCTCAGACAACGCCCACTGACACATTTCACCCTGGCCACCATGGCGCGTAATCATAGAGGCCTCTTTACCTAGTTGGAATGTGTATATGTGAAAGCCTTGGTCAATGCCACTCCTCAGACTACGCTCACTGACACATTTCACCCTGGCCACCATGTGGCGTAATCATAGAGGCCTCTTTACCTAGTTGGAATGTGTATATGTGAAAGCCTCAGTCGATGCCGCTCCTCAGACCACGCCCACTGACGCATTTCACCCTGGCCACCGTGGGGCGTAATCATAGAGGCCTCTTTACCTAGTTGGAATGTGTATATGTGAAAGCCTCTGTCAATGCCGCTCCTCAGTGCCATGTCCACTAACGCATTTCACCCTGGCCACCAAGGGCCTAATTATAGAGGCCTCTTTACCCAGTTGGAATAGGTACATGTGAAAGCCTAGGTCAATGCAACTCCTCAGACCACTCCCACTGATACATTTCATTTTTACATGTGTACATGTAAAAAGCCTAGGTCAATACCGCTCCTCAGACCACACCCAGTGACTCGTTTTACCGCGGCCACTGTGGGCTTAATCACAGAGGGTGACTAGGGTTCCCAAAAATCGCACATCAGGTCAAGACCTGCTGTATAATAGTGAGTGGCAGTCTCAGCCTGGACCCAGGCAATACTCCCAACATGTTTTACTCAGCCCACCAGGGCCGTCTTTAATACTGATTGGACCCTGGGTAAACATCTTGAGCCCTTTCGAATCCACTTATGAACTATTTGTGGGCAGTGTGGGCTCAAGGGGCAGCTGCTTTGGTCCCACAACAATGACTGGTCCCAGATCTGCTGCCCCTTTTGCCCTGTGTTACCCTGCCGCCCCCCGGAGCTCACTCTCGAGGATGGACTTAATCATGGAGGCCACTTTAGTCTCACTTCTCACGAGATGAGTGTCTCTTCACACCGGCTTCCCTACAATCCTGAGCACCAACAAGATTTTACATTTTAGCTTGGAGCAGCACCACTAAGTACAAACAGACCTAATGTTACCTTGTACATTATGGAAATTGTTCCTTGCATTTCTGGGTGGGGTCATGTTTTTAAGGCCTCATTCACACATGTGTACCAATCCACACACCCGTTTGTAAGCAGGGCCCTAATTTGCTGCCAGCAACAGTCATGCTGGCTCAGGACACCTCCCATCGTCCTCCAGCAAAAGGAATACGATGGGGTACCAGGCACCTTGGTTATGGAGGAACTCCCCCCATCTTGGCTACTCACTTAGCTGCTCTGTGCAATACCATTACACAGAGCAGGTGAGTATAACAAGTTTGTTATTTGTTTTTAAAAAAGCCTTTACAACTGCTGAACTGCTGTAGCTCTGGCCTCACAGTTGCATCCTGGGAAGGTTACATTACCAATGGCTTCCCCCTTTAGATGATGTGCACTGTCAAATGTTCCAGGAGGTGGACCCAGCATTCCAGGAAAGGGAGGTGGATTAATCTGCCCAACATCTAGCTGGGACTCTGCAGGACCAGGGGGTTTCTGCTGGGCACTCCTGGATGTATGGGGGGACTCGGGCAGGAACTGCTGCATGTAAAGAGGGGAACTCTGTTGGGTACTCTTGGATATAAGGTAGGACTCTGCCATGCACTTCTGGATGCAAGGGGGGACTATGGGGGGCACTCCTAGATACAAGGGAGAACTCTACCAGGCACTTCTGGATGTAAAAGGGGGACTTTGTCGGGCACTCCTGGATGCAAGAACCTTTGGGCCCTTCTGGGTGCAAGAGGGGACTTTGGCACTCCTGGATTCAAGGGCTGCCGGGCGCTTCTGGATGCAAGGAGGGAAACTTCCATGCACTCCTGGATAAAAGGGGGGACTCTGCTGGGCACTCATTGATGTAAGAGGGGACTTTGTTGGACCCTCCTGGATGCAGGGATGACTCTGCAGGACACTCCTGGATATAAAGGGGGACTCTGCCAGGCCTTCCTGGATATAAGGGGGACTCTGCCAGGCCCTTCTGGATATAAGGATAGGGTGACCAGACATCCCCGGTTTCTGGGGACAGTCCCCGGATTGAGTACACTGTCCCCGGACCAAGTCTATCCCCAGTTTTGTCCCCAGATTGGATTTGAACAGGGGCTGGGGCAATTTCAAAGACAGCCTGTCCTGAATAAAAAGAAAAAATCTGAATTGCCCCCCCCCCCTCCTCTGCCGCTCCTACTAGCTTATGGGGGTTTATTTTTTTCCATTATCTGTGTCCCTTTCTGATGATCACGTGCTGGTTGGAGCGGAGGGACTATTTTTTCAGTTTCGGGCGCATGCCCATTCAGCTCCACTCGCATGTTCTTCTGCCTTGGCTCAAGTCCCGGCCAGCCGCCTGCCTGCTTATCTCCTTGCCTTACCTGGTGGAGTGATCTTCCACTGCTTCCCATCCAGTAGTAGCCGGGGTCCGAAGAGTAAAGTCCCATACACACTATCAGATTTTCTGCTGATTTTTGTCTTCAGATTTACCAAAACCATGTAGTGCAAGGGCCTGCCTGATTGCATACAAATTGAAACTCCTAAGGTTTGACCTCATATTATATGGTTTTGGTAAATCTGAAGGAAAAAATCAGCAGAAAATCTGATAGTGTGTATGGGGCTTTAGACTTGACAGGCTGTGAGGCGGGCGGCGGCAGAGACGAGCAAAGAGTCGTCGATTGCTGCCATTTCAAGTAAAAAAAAAATATGTCCCCGGATTTCATTTTAAAAATCTGGTCACCTTATATAAGGAGGGACTCTGCAAAGCCCTCCTGGATATTATTATTATTATACAGGATTTATATAGCGCCAAGAGTTTGCACAGCACTTTACAACATGATGAAAGACAGTACAATTACAATACAATTCAATACAGGGGGGATCAGAGGGCCCTGCTCATTAGAGCTTACAATCTAGAAGGGAGGGTCAAGTGGAAATAAGGGCAGTGGCTGTGGGGGATGGTCAGATGGACAAAATGAAAATACAGTCGTTAGGTGTGGGTAGGGTAGGCTTCTCTGAATAGGAGTGTTTTCAGGAATTATCTAAAAGCTAATAGAGTAGGAGATAGACAGACAGAGTGGGGTAAGGAGTTCCATAGGCTTGGAGAGGCTCTGGAAAAGTCCTGGAGACGAGCATGGGAGGAGGTGATGAGAGAGCTAGAGAACAGGAGGTCTTGAGAAGAACGAAAAGAACGAGTAGGTTGGTATTTTGAGACTAGGTCAGTGATGTAGCTGAGGGCGGAGTTGTGGACGGCTTTGTAGGTATTTGTTAGTATTTTGAATTTAATTTGTTGGCTGAGCAGAATCCAGTGGAGGGATTGACAGAGAGGAGTAGCAGAGACAGAGTGGTTGGTAATGTGGATGAGTCTGGCAGCAGCATTCATAATGGATTGAAGAGGTGATAGAGTATGCAGAGGTAAGCCAATGAGGAGGGAATTGCAATAATCGAGGTGAGAGATGACCAGAGAGTGAATTAAGAGCTTTGTTGTGTCATTGGTTAGAAAGGGGCGTATTTTGGAGATGTTGCGGAGGTTGAGGCGACAGGATTTGGACAGTGATTGGACGTGGGGCTTAAAGGAGAGTTCAGAGTCCAGGACCACACCTAGAACCTTGGCATGTGGGGATGGACTGATAGATGTGCCATCGATTTTGAGAGAGAGATCAGGGGAAGAGGCACGTGGGGGAGGAAAAATGGTCACTTTGGTTTTGGACAGATTAAGTTTGAGGAAGTGGTGTGACATCCAGACTGATATATCTGATAGTAAATTAGTGATACGTGAGGAGTGAGTTAAGGGGTAGAGAGGTAGATTTGGGTGTCAGCGTAGAGATGGTATTGGAAGCCGTGGAAGGCTATCAGCTGACCCAGGGAGGTGGTGTAGATTGAAAATAGGAGAGGTCCAAGAACAGAACCTTGGGGGACCCCGACAGAGAGAAAGGAAGAGGAGAGGAGGAAGTAGAATTGTAAGTAACGCTAAAGGTGCGGTTGGATAGGTAAGAAGAGAACCAGTGAAGAGTACAGTCACGGAGAACAAAAGCGTGGAGTTTTTTTAATAGGAGGGGGTGGTTAATTGTATCAAAAGCAGCAGAGAGGTCCAGGAGTAGGAGTACAGAATAGTGTCCCTTAGTTTTTTGCCGTTAGTAGATCGTTTGTTAGTTTTAGGAGAGCAGTTTCTATGGAATGTTGAGGACGAAATCCAGACTGAAGGGGACCAAGAAGGCTATTATCAGCAAGGAGGTCTCTCAGTCTGTTGTAGACCAGACGTGCGAGGGGTTTGGATAAAAAAGGGGAGCAAGGAGATGGGGCGTAGCTTGTTACGTTTGGATGGGTTCAGTGAGGGCTTTTTAAGTATGGGGCTGACAAGTGCATGTTTTAAAGAGTTGGAGAAGATGCCAGAAGAGAGGGAGAGATTGAAGATGTGCGTTAGAGAGTGTAGAATTGAGCCAGAGGGTGAACGTAGCATTTGCGAGGGAACAGAATCCAGAGGGCAGGTGGTAAGATGGACTTTAGCAAGTAATTTATATAGTGGTGGGGTTGAAAGAGGGAAGTAATGATTGTACATGTGGGCATGAAGTGTGGAGGCTATCTGAACAGTATAGATCTCCTCAAGAATTGTATCAATCTTTTGTTTGAAGTAATTTGCGATCTCCTGGGTAGTCCTGAGTGAGTTGGTGGGTGGAGGCAGTGAAGGATGAAGTAGAGAGTTGAAGGTAGAGAAGAGTTGATGGGGACGGGATGATACGTTTTTAATGAGAGAGATGAAAAAGGTCTGCTTGGCAGTGAGGAGGCTGGAATTGTATTTTTGAAGGGCAGATTTATACTGGCTGAAATCTTTCTGGGACTTCGTCTTACGCCACAGGTGCTCAAGAGCATGGCTATGCTTTTTCAGACTTCTAGTGTCATCTGTTTGCCAAGGTTGAAGGGGACTGGGCCTGATTCTGTGTGTAGGGAGCCAGTGTGTCCAGTGAGGCTAGAAGTGAAGTGTTGTAGACAGAAGTTGCTAGGTCGGTGCTGCACAGTCATAGAGGTGGTCAGTAGCAGAGTAGAGAAGAGAAGGGTTGAGATGGCGATGGTTTCTATGGGTAACCATTAGGTGTTTGGAGGGAGAGGAGGCGGAGGAGAGAGGGAGACTGAAACTAATAATGTAGTGATCAGCGAGAGGGAATGGATCGTTGGAGAGGTTGCATGGAGTGCATAGGTGGGAAAAGACGAGGTCAAGGGTATTGCCTTCAGAGTGAGTAGGAGCATGTATCCATTGCTTCAGGTCAAAGGAGGAGGTTAGACTGAGAAGTTTAGAAGTAGCAGGAGTGTTAGTATTAGTAGGGATGTTGAAGTCCCCGAGAATGATAGTGGGGATTTCAGAAGAGAGAAAGTAGGGTAGCCAGGCAGAGAAGTCATCAAGAAAGGTTGATACCGGACCAGGGGGCCCTTAGATCACAGCTATTCTTAGAGAAACTGGGGAGAAGAGACGAATGCAGTGCGCCTCAAATGAGGAGAGTGACAGAGAGGGAGGTGGGTAAAGTACTTGAAAGGTGCTATGTGGAGCTAAAAGGAATCCAACACCCCCTCCTTTGTGCCCCCTGGGTCTGGGGGAGTGAGCCCAAAGAAGACCACCGTGGGATAGGGCAGCAGAAGACGCAGTGTCAGATTCATGAAACCAGGTTTCGGTAATGGCAAGTAGAGTAGCTGAGTTAGCGATAAAGAGATCGTGGAGAGAGGTGAGTTTGTTACAGACAGAGCGGGCATTCCAAAGGGAGTCTGGTCTTGGGAAGAAGAGACATGGGAACTAAATTGTGTGCATTGCGGCCACAGCCAGGGGGTGTAGGGAAATGGGTGTGTTGAATACAGTTAAAAGAAGGAGGCCCAGGGTGTGGGGATACATCACCAGAGGATAGGAGAAGCAGAAGGGTGAGGGAGGTAATGTGGGAGTGGGATTTATATGAAAGATCTGGAGATTTTTTGTATGTGTGGATTTAGAATTTGCAGGAGTTGGTGGGTGCAATAATAAGGAGAGGACAGAAGTGAGGGTGATATATATACTATGGGGTGGAGGAGAGGTGTGCAGGAGGCTTAGTTTAAGGATAGAGGACACAACTGTCAGAAGTAGTGGTAGAGAGTGCATTTTAAAAGGGGGCGAAGAGCTGAAGGGTGTAAATAAAAAAGCCCTCACTGGATCCCACCAATCTCAACAACTTACGTCCCATCTCCTTACTCTCCTTCTCCTCCAAACTTCTTGAAAGACTGGTCTACAACCGACTAAGCGACCATCTGACCATGAATAAACTTCTTGATCCCCTTCAGTCCGGTTTTCGCCCTCAACACTCCACGGAAACTGCTCTCCTTAAACTCTCAAATGACCTACTAATGGCTAAAGCCAATGGACACTATTCTGTACTACTTCTCCTGGATCTCTCTGCTGCCTTTGACACAGTGGACCACCCCCTCCTCCTCAAAAAAATCCACTCCTTTGGTCTCCGTGACTGTACTCTTCGCTGGTTCTCATCCCACCTATCCCACCACTCCTTCAGTGTCACTTACAACTCTACTTCCTCCTCTCCTCTTCCTTTTTCCGTTGGGGTCCCCCAAGGTTCTGTTCTTGGACCTCTCCTTTTCTCAATCTACACCACTTCCTTGGGTCAGTTGATTGCCTCCCACGGCTTTAAATATCATCTCTACGCTGATGACACCCAAATCTATCTCTCCACCCCCCAGCTCTCTCCATCTGTCTCCTCACGTATCACCAACTTACTAGCAGACATATCAGCCTGGATGTCAAATCACTTCCTCAAACTCAACCTATACAAAACCGAGCTCATGATATTTCCTCCCTCAGGTGCCACTTCCCCTGCTTTCCCTGTCAATATCAACGGCTCAACTATCAACCCATCTCCCCACGCCAGGGTCCTAGGTGTAATCCTGGACTCCGAACTAACCTTTCGACCCCACATTTTATCACTATCCAAAGCTTGCCGCCTCAATCTTCGCAACATCTCCAAGATACGCCCCTTCCTAACCAATGACACCACAAAGCTTCTAATCCACTCCCTGGTCATCTCCCGCCTCGACTACTGCAACTCCCTCCTCATTGGTTTACCTCTAAATAGGCTATCCCCACTTCAGTCCATCATGAACGCTGCTGCCAGGCTCATCCACCACACAAACCGCTCAGCGTCTGCCACACCCCTCTGCCAATCCCTCCACTGGCTACCACTCAGTCACCGAATTAAATTCAAGATACTAACTATAACTTACAAAGCCATCCACAACCTGGCCCCCAGCTACATCTCTAACCTAGGCACAAAATACCAACCTAATCGTTCTCTTCGCTCCTCCCAAGACCTCCTGCTCACAAACTCCCTTGTCACCTCATCCCATGCTCGCCTTCAGGACTTCTCCAGAGCCTCCCCCATCCTCTGGAATGCTCTACCCCAATCCGTCCGATTTTCTCCTACTTTATCCACTTTCAGACGATCCCTGAAAACTCATCTCTTCAGAGAAGCCTGTCTGGCCCCCACCTAACAACTGTACATTCATGTACATTTATCTTCTCAATCAGCCCATCCCCCACAGTTATTACCTCTTGTATCTCTTGACCTTCCCTCTTAGATTGTAACCTCTAAGGAGCAGGGCCCTCTGATTCCTACTGTATCAAAGTGTATTGTATTTGTACTGTCTACCCTCAAGTTGTAAAGTGCTACGTAAACTGTTGGCGCTATATAAATAATGTATAATATGTAATAATAATAATAAAATAAGGTCTCTTGTAGTCTGTGTGGTATTTTTCAAGGTGTTTTCTTGTGTCCCTTCGCTTTCTGCATTTGCTGAAGTGCAGAGTCAGAAGTGCTCCCACTTATAGAAATACCCCCAGTCAGAAGTGTTCCCAATTATAGAAATACCCCCAGTCAGAAGTGCTCCCACTTATAGAAATACCCCCAGTCAGAAGTGCTCCCACTTATAGAAATACCCCCACTTTGAGAAAGAACCCCATCTGCAAATGTGCCTTTCCCAAGAGATGCTTAGTTATATACAGCTTGGGATAGGAGGTTGTGTGCTTCTAATTGCTAATCAAGGAGTTAATAAAATATGGCTGGCTATGCAGAGCAAAATTCTCACTTCAGAAAACAGACAGCTAATAAAGATAAGAAAAGGCCATAATTTAGGAAAAAGATAGGGAGGAAACAAAAATAGCAAGCAATGTGGACAGTCTACAGATGGTCAAACAAAGGAGCATACCAGAGTTAAAGAAACATAGGAAAACAGTTTTCAATGTTGCGATGCTGGAGTTGAAGCAGTAAGAGAATGCCAGAGTTAAAAGGGACATAGGAAGCAGCATAGGGGGATTCTGGATATAAGGGGGGACTCTGCTGGGCACTCCTGGATATAAGGGAGGACTCTGCCGGGCACTCCTGGATATAAGGGAGGACTCTGCCGGGAACTCCTGGATATAAAGGGGGACTCTGCCGGACACTCCTGGATATAAGGGGGGACTCTGCCGGGTACTCCTGGATATAAAGGGGGACTCTGCCGGGTACTCCTGGATATAAAGGGGGACTCTGCCGGGTACTCCTGGATATAAAGGGGGACTCTGCCGGGTACTCCTGGATATAAAGGGGGACTCTGCCGGGCACTCCTGGATATAAAGGGGGACTCTGCCGGGCACTCCTGGATATAAAGGGGGACTCTGCCGGGCACTCCTGGATATAAGGAGGGACTCTGCCAGGCACTCCTGGATATAAGGGGGGACTCTGCCGGGCACTCCTGGATATAAGGAGGGAACTCTGCAGGACACTCCTGGATATAAGGGGGGACTCTGCCGGGCACTCCTGGATATAAAGGGGGACTCTGCCGGGCACTCCTGGATATAAGGGGGGAATCTGCCGGGTACTCCTGGATATAAGGGGGGAATCTGCTTGGCACTCCTGGATATAAGGGAGGACTCTGCCGGGCCCTCCTGGATATAAGGGAGGACTCTGCCGGGCACTCCTGGATATAAAGGGGGACTCTGCCGGGTACTCCTGGATATAAGGGGGGACTCTGCCGGGCACTCCTGGATATAAAGGGGGACTCTGCCGGGTACTCCTGGATATAAGGGAGGACTCTGCTGGGCACTCCTGGATATAAGGGGGGACTCTGCCGGGCACTCCTGGATATAAAGGGGGACTCTGCCGGGTACTCCTGGATATAAGGGGGGACTCTGCCGGGCACTCCTGGATATAAAGGGGGACTCTGCCGGGTACTCCTGGATATAAGGGGGGACTCTGCCGGGCACTCCTGGATATAAGGGGGGACTCTGCCGGGCACTCCTGGATATAAAGGGGGACTCTGCCGGACACTCCTGGATATAAGGGGGGACTCTTCCGGGCACTCCTGGATATAAAGGGGGACTCTGCCGCACCCTCCTGGATATAAGGGGGGACTCTGCCGGCCCCTCCTGTATATAAGTGGCCCTCGTACTGAAAAGTTTGGAGCCCCCATACAGATCATGCAATCGGTACTTTTCTTTCCAAGGTTGGTTGTGATTCGGTATTATATTATTCTTTGTATACAGCAGAGATGTCGGGTTTGGGTCCCCCCACACACGGCAGATCCCGTCTTCCATCCTTATCACTGAAGACGATGGAACACGACGCCAGCGGATGATGTCCGGAACGATCAGGCGGAAGTCTCGGCGGTGAGGTTGGAACGCTGACTCTGGCACCAATCAGATTTCCAGTAGACTGAAAACACAAACAGTAATTAAGCCGTGTAAACCCGGTAATTAAAATAAACGGCTACATGAAGCTGGTAATTTAGAGCAGAAATAATAATGGAATCACTAATAATGGTGTTTATGCCAACAGGAGCGAACGCTCGGGTTAATCTACTCCCCTCCCCCATAGATGTACACCTGCTGACAAGCCAGCCGAGCGAATTCCAGCGCACGCTGAACCGTTCTGTCATCCGAAATTCGGAATGTGGAAGACGATCGTCACCTTTGCTGCACTCATTGGACGCCTGCATCCTTATTCATATCCAATATTTATAAAGCTTTGATACCCTTCCCCCCCCCCCTTTTTTTTTTTGACAAAGACTCCAGCCGATCGAAGACCGTACAGGTAACAAATTGCCACCAGGCCGTATTTAACCCCTTGGCTACCGAGGCAATATTAAAATTTTTGTAACCATGTAAAATTAAAAATTTTCTGCTAGAAAGTTACTTAGAACCCCCAAACTATGTAATTTCTGGAAACAGAGGCCCCGGAGAACAAAATGGTGGCTGTTGCAATTTTATATGCCACGCAATATTAGCGCAACCATTTATCGAAAGCAAGATATCCAGCAACAAATACACTTAAAGGGTAAAATACAGTGCATCCAGAAAGTATTCACAGCGCTTCACTTTTGCTATGTTACAAAATTCTACAAACAATCCCCCATAATGACAACGTGAAAGGAGTTTGTTTGAAATTTTTGCAAATTTATTAAAAATAAAAAAATTAAAAATCCCATGTACATATTTATCACAGACTCCTCCCATGTACATAAGTATCACAGGCTCCTCCCATGTACATAAGTATCACAGACTCCTCCCATGTACATAAGTATCACAGACTCCTCCCATGTACATAATTATCACAGACTCCTCCCATGTACATAAGTATCACAGGCTCCTCCCATGTACATAAGTATCACAGACTCCTCCCATGTACATAATTATCACAGACTCCTCCCATGTACATAAGTATCACAGGCTCCTCCCATGTACATAAGTATCACAGGCTCCTCCCATGTACATAAGTATAACATGACTCTGTGAATGTCCTTGAGTGGCCCAGCCAGAGCCCAGACTTGAACCCGATTGAACATCTCTGGAGAGATCTGAAAATGGCTGCGATCCCCATCCAACCTGATAGGGCTTGAGAGGTCCTGCAAAGAAGAATGGGAGCAACTGCCCAAAAATAGGTGTGCCAAGCTTGTAGCATCATACTCAACAAGACTGGAGGCTGTAATTGGTGCCAAAGGAGCTTCACCAAAGTACTGAGCAAAGGATGTGATACCTATGTACATGGGAGGAGTCTGTGATACTTATGTACATGGGAGGAGCCTGTGATACCTATGTACATGGGAGGAGTCTGTGATACTTATGTACATGGGAGGAGTCTGTGATACTTATGTACATGGGAGGAGCCTCTGATACTTATGTACATGGGAGGAGTCTGTGATACTTATGTACATGGGAGGAGCCTGTGATACTTATGTACATGGGAGGAGCCTGTGATACTTATGTACATGGGAGGAGCCTGTGATACTTATGTATGTGGGAGGAGCCTGTGATACTTATGTACATGGGAGGAGTCTGTGATACTTATGTACATGGGAGGAGTCTCTGATACTACATGGGAGGAGCCTGTGATACTTATGTACATGGGAGGAGCCTGTGATACTTATGTAAATGGGAGGAGTCTGTGATACTTCTGTACATGGGAGGAGCCTGTGATACTTATGTACATGGGAGGAGCCTGTGATACTTATGTACATGGGAGGAGCCTGTGATAATTATGTACATGGGAGGAGCCTGTGATACTTATGTACATGGGAGGAGTCTGTGATAATTATGTACATGGGAGGAGCCTGTGATACTTATGTACATGGGAGGAGCCTGATAATTATGTACATGGGAGGAGTCTGTGATACTTATGTACATGGGAGGAGTCTGTGATACTTATGTACATGGGAGGAGTCTGCGATACTTATGTACATGGGAGGAGTCTGTGATACTTATGTACATGGGAGGAGCCTGATAATTATGTACATGGGAGGAGCCTGTGATACTTATGTACATGGGAGGAGTCTGTGATACTTATGTACATGGGAGGAGTCTGTGATACTTATGTACATGGGAGGAGTCTGTGATACTTATGTACATGGGAGGAGTCTGCGATACTTATGTACATGGGAGGAGTCTTTGATACTTATGTACATGGGAGGAGCCTGATAAATATGTACATGGGAGGAGCCTGATACTTATGTACATGGGAGGAGCCTGTGATACTTATGTACATGGGAGGAGTCTGTGATACTTATCTACATGGGAGCAGTCTGTGATAATTATGTACATGGGAGGAGTCTGTGATACTTATGTACATGGGAGGAGCCTGTGATACTTATGTACATGGTAAGAGTCAGATTTTGGGCATCCCCTGCAACATAAACATAATTTTTGGTAAGATACTCCCAATAGAAAATCATGTCTAAAGGGATGCAGACACTGCCACTTTCCCAGTGGCAGCTGGTGCTCATATTTTTTATGGGGGGGGGGCACAAACAAACTAAAAAATTCAACTGTTAGTAATGCAGGACTGTAAATAGCCATTTATCAGGTGATTATGTATCCTTACTGGTAGATAAAACTGTGCCCATCAAATGCAACCTTGCTGTGCCAGTCACAGTAGACCAATCATATCCACATTTCAAGTAGAAGAAAATAAAACCACTTAACATAAGGTGTCCTCATCAGAGCCCCCTTTTACATGAGATGTCCCAATCAGAGCCCCATCATTGGTATCAGTGGGAGGAAAAGTGTCCCATCATTGGTGTCAGTGGGAAGAATAGTGCCCCATCATTGGTATCAGTGGGAGGAAAAGTGTCCCATCATTGGTATCAGTGGAAGGAATAGTGCCCCATCATTGCTGTCAGTGGGAGGAATAGTGCCCCGTCATTGGTATCAGTGGGAGGAAAAGTGTCCCATCATTGGTATCAGTGGAAGGAATAGTGCCCCATCATTGCTGTCAGTGGGAGGAATAGTGCCCCATCATTGCTGTCAGTGGGAGGAATAGTGTCCCATCATTGGTATCAGTGGGAGGAAAAGTGTCCCATCATTGGTATCAGTGGAAGGAATAGTGCCCCATCATTGCTGTCAGTGGGAGGAATAGTGCCCCATCATTGGTATCACTGGAAGGAATAGTGCCCCATCATTGGTGTCAGTGGAAGGAATAGTGTCCCATCATTGGTATCACTGGAAGGAATAGTGCCCCATCATTAGTATCAGTGGGAGGAATAGTGCCCCAAGGGCTGGAGAAAGGCAGGCAAACGGCGACATCCAGCCTGCGGGCTGCATTTTGGAGACCACTGGTACAAAGTGTGAATGGACTTGAACCCCTGCCAGGTTTTTATTGTCTTTGCCACTCCTAGGCTCACAATCTCCTTAGCACACTTTGTCCATTACATACAAATCAGATTCAGTATTAGAAGGTGGCGGGGGGGGGGGGGGGTAGATTTTGCTGACTCTCTATGTGTCAGAATTGTCATGGAGATGATATATAGTTACATTGTATGTGTATACGTCGTGTTCATTTGCGGCTCACCTTCCTGTTATATATAAAACATTACTGGAGCTCTTCTATGAAGATGATGTCTAATATTCAGGAAATGAAGAATATCTGAGTTGGATCGCTCACTAATCAGACAAGAGGTCTTCACAGATATCTCCTTTTGTTAGGTTGTGTCATTCATGTTATTGTCGGATTTTACCCGGAGCAATGCTGCCGGTGATACCGGGGACAGCTACCTGTCCATAGCAGTGTCCTGACCAATCACCTCGGGATGTATTCCTCAATGGCAATGAAACTGACGGCAGGACAAGTCCTTCTTAGTAAGTATGATGACGGACCTCTCCGTACTGAAGGGACCAAATCAAGAATTTACTGCCTGGAAGAAAAGGGAAAACACCTTTATTATTATCACCTGATATATGACTGATGTGTCTGATGTATGAGCTGGAGCATTGTGTGTATAAGACAGCAGTGTGTTCCAGGGGGAGGGGGCAGAGAGTCTGAGCATTGTGTGTATAAGGCAGCAGTGTGTTCCAGGGAGGGGGGCAGAGAGTCTGAGCATTGTGTGTATAAGGCAGCATTGTGATCCAGGGGGAGGGGGCAGAGAGTCGGATCATTGTGTGTAAAAGGCAGCAGAGTGTTCCAGGGGAGGGGGGCAGAGAGCCCAAGCATTGTGTGTCTAAGGCAGCATTGTGATCCAGGGGGAGAGGGCAGAGAGTCGGAGCATTGTGTGTATGAGGCAGCAGTGTGATCCATGGGGAGGGGGCAGAGAATCGGATCATTGTGTGTATAAGGCAGCAGTGTGTTCCAGGGGGAGAGGGCAGAGAGTCTGAGCATTGTGTGTATAAGGCAGCATTGTGTTCCGGGGGAGGGGGGCAGAGAACCCGAGCATTGTGTGTATAAGGCAGCATTGTGATCCAGGGGGAGGGGGCAGAGAATCGGATCATTGTGTGTATAAGGCAGCAGTGTGTTCCAGGGGGAGAGGGCAGAGAGTCTGAGCATTGTGTGTATAAGGCAGCATTGTGTTCCGGGGGAGGGGGGCAGAGAACCCGAGCATTGTGTGTATAAGGCAGCATTGTGATCCAGGGGAAGGGGGCAGAGAGTTGGAGAATTGTGTGTATAAGGCAGCAGTGAGATCCATGCAGGGGGGAAGAGAGTCAGAGCATTGTGTGTATAAGGCAGCAGTGTAATCCAGGGGGAGGGGGGCAGAGAGCCGGAGTATTGTGTGTATAATTCAGCAGTGTGATCCATGGGGGAGGCAGAGAGTCGGACATTGTGTGTATAAGTCATGTCAAATTCATGTTAGTGGTCTACAGCAGTGTTTCTCAACTCCAGTCCTCAAGGCGCCCCAACAGGTCATGTTTTCAGGCTCTCCATTAGTTTGCACAGGTGATTTGATCAGTTTCACTGGCTTAGTAATTACCACACCATTTCATTTGAGGGAAATCCTGAAAACATGACCTGTTGGGGCGCCTTGAGGACTGGAGTTGAGAAACACTGGTCTACAGGATTCAAAAGTGTGAGTTTAGTGGCCCGTGAGGTCCGAAAAGTTGACAATCACTGCTCTAGACGTAGAATTATAATGATGGCAATCACCTTGGGGTGTATTCCTCAATGGAAGGGGCAGAGAGCCGGAGAATTGTGTGTATAAGGCAGCAGTGTGATCCAGGGGGAGGGGGGCAGAGAGCCAGAGAATTGTGTGTATAAGGCAGCAGTGTGTTTCAGGGGGAGGGGGCAGATAGTCGGATCATTGTGTGTATAAGGCAGCAGTGTGATCCAGGGGGAGGGGGCAGAGAGTCGGATCATTGTGTGTATAAGGCAGCAGTGTGATCCAGGGGGAGGGGGACAGAGAGACAGATCATTGTGTGTATAAGGCAGCAGTGTGATCCAGGTGGAGGGGGACAGAGAGACAGATCATTTTGTGTATAAGGCAGCAGTGTGATCCAGGGGGAAGGGGACAGAGAGCCGGAGCATTGTGTGTATAAGGCAGCAGTGTGATCCAGGGGGAGGGGGACAGAGAGCCGGAGCATTGTGTGTATAAGGCAGCAGTATGATCTAGGGGGAGGGGGACAGAGAGCCGGAGCCTTGTGTGTATAAGGCATGTCAAATTCATGTTAGTGGTGCACAGGATTCAAAAGTGTGAGTTTTATGGCCTGTAAGGTCCGAAAGTTGGCAACCACTGCTCTAGACGTGGCATGATAATGTTGTCATAGTGAAGTCATTATGTAATTGATTACTAATACAGCATTATAACCTTTTTATGTACCTACAATGAAGGGAATCATGTTGTATGTTTTGGGTGGCTTACAACAGCCCTTGCTTAACCACAGAAAGCCTCTACAACCACAGGAACTTCTAATCCTCCTTTGAGACACAACAGGGGCAGCAATTTTGACCCCCCCTCCTCATGTTAATTACGCCGACCCCTCCATTGTAAGTAACAATAGGTTGTGGGTAGGCCTCCTCCGCATGCAATGGTCTACACACAAGGCTTTTGTCATAGCCAAGATAATTCAGCAGGCAAGAGGTTACAGACAACCTGCCTCTCTATACAGATCTTCTCCTTGTGAGGGGAGAAAAAAAAAAAAGAAAACTCATTTGCAGAAGAACATCTCCAGCTTTCACCTTGTCAGTTGCTGATCCATTTCCCCGCCTGGGCTCATCCTCACCATTAATCTGGAGGCATTTTATCACTACTGCCTGCACCCTGCTCCTGCTCCCAGCTCTAGATATACAAGCAAGATTTGTCTGCTTCTTCCCCTCGCTCCTTTAGCGGAGTCTTTTCTGCTTAAGTTAGCAATTCTCGGTTGTGCTGACGAGAGCTTGTCCTAGAAATTACCCTTATCTCCCAGGCATAGCGCTCAGCCTGCCAGACACTAAGTGTCAGCCTGTCCCCTCCCTGAGCGCACTTAATGCTTAGCAATAGCTTCCTCCAAGCATGCATGTTTGCAAACACAGGCATTTATGTACACAGCTATGCAAAAAATTAGAAGACGGCGACCCAGACAGCATCAGATTATTCAAAGGCTGAATTATTATTAATATAATACGGGATTTGTAGAGAGCCAACAGTAAGGGAGACGCTACCATACAAGGGGGGATACGAGAGCTTAAAATCTAAAGATTAGGAGCACTGTACTATAACAAATGTATAAAAAAGGTCACCAACACATAAGAAAGGATTTCAAAAAGATTCAAAAGCATAAGTGAGAAGATCCAAGATGGCAAGGGAAGATAGTAAGACATTAGACAAAGCAATGAGGATTTCCAAAGGGAAACAAACCCTAAGGTTTCCACCCATCCAGCATTCACCTGGACAGCTCGGGTTTTGAATCATGTGTCCGAGTTTCAGACCACCTGAAAGCCACCGGTCACACATTATTCAGCCAGGACTGTGGCTCCCTCAACCGCCGAGTGCATAGCCGTGCGCACAGGGCAGGTGTGCGTGGGCACACCCTTATCATCAGGGTCGCCAACCATCCAGAAGACTTGCTGGAGGAAATGGTCAAGGACTGTTCTTCAGGAGTGGTTGGAGACTGAAGTCATGCTAGAGGAGAGAGTTGGAGACTAGGGGCATCTTCAATGAAACTACTAGACCTTAAGAGCCCCTTTAGAACTTCCTCCGACTTGTACAAACAACTAATATACTAGGATTTTGTGCTCCCATTTTTAAGAGTGTTTACACCACCGCTGTTTAATGCGGGAGTGGATGACCAGGGAATTGCTATGACACACATTGGTTAATGTTCCCATTGCTGGTTTTTCTAGGGATAGGGGTTGGCTGTTTTGCTTTCCTTATTCCTTTTGTTGATGTCTTTCCCTTTCTTTCCTTCTCTCTCCCCTCTCTTGGGGTCTCTTCTACCTTCTTTCTTTCTTTTAGAGTTCGGATACATTCCCTGCAGATGGTCTTTACTTTCAGGTGTGCCTCCTACAAAGTCCTATACATCTGCTAATGGTGCTATATCAGTTTCTCGGATTGTATGCCTTTGTTTTGTACCATAAACGGGTTTTACACCCATATGTTGGGTATGTCTATACTGTCCTATTCTTCTGTGAAAATTGAAAATAAGGATTTTACAAAAAAAAAAAAAAAAGAACCCTTTTAGAAATCAGTGCTCCCTCTACTGACTGCTGGGTACCAAGGGTCGCACTTCAAACGTCAAAGAGCCGCATGATATCTCCATCCCTTGATCTCAGCAACGCCTCAGGTTCTGGAAGCTCACTCTTGTGCAAAGCCTTGCGGGTTACCGTGGTAGTAGGTTAGGGCTCCATGATCTAATGAGGTTAGGGCTCCATGATCTAATGAGGTTAGGGCTCCATGATCTAACCGAAGGCCTAAGGCCCATGAAACACGAGGGTTCAGGCCACCCGGAGCATGACATACTCATGTGGTACTATACTTGCACTACCTGGAGAACAACCACGTTCCCTAACCAACCACCAGCTCCGCAGCCGATCAGATTTACACTAAAACACGCTAAAATATTTCTTTGGCTGCGCACGTTCTTGCCATTGCCTTATGGCAGCTTGTTTCAACCTTTTTACTTCGAAGGAGCCCTTGTTATAATTTTAACATCTTAGGAAACCTGCTAGGATTAGTCCATTGGTGGTCTTTTCGAAAATACCCCTTGTATTAATGGTGGTCAGTGGGAAGAACGCTCCCCTTGCAGTGGTGGACAGAATGCCACCCTTACTGTCAGTGCCGGGACAAGGTCATCTAGAGCCCAGGGCGAACATGCCAAATTGCGCCCCCCCCCCCCTAAAAAAAAATGAGCATTATGTGTCAGCAAAAATCCCCCCATCCGAAAAAAAAAAAAATCGAGCACTAATCTGCATGCTTACTCCCTAAGCATAAATTCACCCTCCTCCCAATACAAATCTGCCCCCAGATGGAATTGCCCTTCCCAGCTCAAATCCTCTCATTTCCCATATGCCCCCCAGCACAAATCCACCCCCCTGAAAAAAATACCCCCCCTCCTAATACAAATCCTCTACCCCTCAAGTTTCCCCTCTGCGCACAAATCCTCCCCCATATCAGGCCACATGCTCTCAACGGGGGGGGGGGGGGGGGTGTGCTTCGGGGCAGGGAGGCTCTTTCCGACAACCCTGGGCTGTGGTTTTGGGGATCTGTGGGTAGGGGGCTTATCGGAATCTGGAAGCCCGCCCCCCTTGTGAATGAGTATGGGGTACATTATAACCCTATCCATTCATAAAAAAGGGTAAAAAAATAAATAAAAACATTAGACAGGTTTTTTACTTTATTTAAGAAAAAAAACAATGTCCCCAAATGTAGATCCCCCCCCAAAAAAAACAAAAAAAACACTCCACCATCTCCCTAAGCACAAATTCACCCTCCTCCCAATACAAATCTGCCCCCCTGCTGAAATTGCCTTTCCCAGCTCAAATCCTCTTATTTCCCATATCCCCCCCCCTGAAAAAAATCCCCCCTCCTAGTGCAAATCTTCTACCCCTCAAGTTTCCCCTCTGAGCACAAATCTTCCCCCACTCCAAATACCCCCCCCCCCCCAGCACAAATTCTCCCCAATCTCCCATCCTAGCACAAATTCACTCAATCATTCCTTCTAGCACAAACCACCCCCCCCCCTCAAAAAACAAATCCCCCTTCTAGCACAAACCACCCCCCCTCAAAAAACAAATCCCCCCCCTGCTATATTACCTTTTCTAGCACAAACCCCCCCAAAATCCCCCCTCCTAGCACAAATATTCTTCCCCCCATCCCAACACAAATCCCCTCAAATGATCACTTCTAGCCACACCTCCCCAAATTTCCCCTCCTAGAACTTCGTTTTTTAATCTGTTTGCATGAACTTTTAATAAACTGGCCAGATTGCTCTGCACTATCGGAGTATTTTTTTCTTTTTCTGGGGTTACTTATGGCCAATTCTTTGCTGCATCCTATGGTCAAGTCCTAGCTGCACCCCGTTTGGAAGCCCCTCTTGGCTTGCCATGAAAGATATCTGGAGAACACCTGGAGAACATTGGTGAGGATATCATCTGGACTCACATATTTCTACTGAGCCTGTTTTGACCCCCCTGAATAAGGGTGGTCGCAGGCTGTCCGGTAAGCCTCCAACTTATATCCCTTGGTGGTGGGCAACAGCTGCGGTGGAATACTGAACCAGACTCTGTGTTGGAAGTGTCACTACGCTTTGGGACCTGTTTGTTTAATACATTTTTTTTGGGACTGTTTATTTATTTATTTATTTTCATTTCCTTTTCATTTGCGATCACTAAGTAATCAGCACTATTAGTGATTAGATGGTTTATGTTGATATAATATTTTTATTCATTTTGCTGCCACATTGGTTCATCTTTATTCACTTTTAGTTTGTCATGTTTTTACACTCACTCTCATAATATTTTCTGATCTTTAAATATAATGCAGGTGCACTTGATTGATTTACTTGATTACTTGATTTACTTGATTATTTTAGACTAAATGATATATGGTCTTTATATATTAGCTACTCTATTTACACATTTATGGGGCTCCGCCCACTCGCATACATCATTATATGCGTATTTATAGTCCAGCGCTACACTATTTTTTCTATTGTTCATTTTGTGTGCCCTTGTATTGGGGTTATTGTGTTTTAGCTGCAGGACTCACTTCACGTTTTTTAGTCAGTTTTTTTTGAACACCGAGCGCAATTTCTCCCCCCTCCCTTTCAATTCTTATCCCCTGCGGCCTCCCGAATTCCCCCTCCCCCAACCTCCTTGTGGTGCCACCCCCACCTCACATGATACCACAGTGCCCAGGGCAGCCGCCCCTCCTGCCCACCCCTTGTCCCGGCACTGCTTACAGTCATGCTTCTCACTATGGCAAGCAGTGTTTGACCTGGATCCATGGAAGCACCATCACACGCGAGGTCAATTAGACACAACCCAAGGAACCCCTAGCCACTTCTGGAGGAACCCTGGTTGAGAATGGCTACTGTTTATATTCAGTCAATAAGGAGGCAATTTTGTGGCTTCTGTGAACACTTTTGCCCCGTACACACGATCGGACATTGATCGGACATTCCGACAACAAAATCCATGTTTTTTTTTCCGACGGATGTTGGCTCAAACTTGTCTTGCATACACACGGTCACACAATTTCCGATCGTCAAGAACGCGGTGACGTACAACACGTACGACAAGCCGAGAAAAATGAAGTTCAATAGCCAGTGCGGCTCTTCTGCTTGATTCTGAGCATGCGTGGAATTTTGTGCGTCGGAATTGTGTACACACGATCGAAATTTTCCGACAACGGATTTTGTTGTCGGAAAATTTGAGAACCAGCTTTCAAATTTTGTGTGACGGAAATTCCGATGGAAAATGTCCGATGGAGCCTGCACACGGTCGGAATTTCCGACAACAAGCTCCCATCCAACATTTTTCGTCGGAAAATCCTATCGTGTGTACGGGGCATTATGGTGCCTTGAAAAAGTATTCCACATTTTTTCATGTTGCAGCCAAAAACTTAAATGTATTTTATTGGGATTTTATGTGATAGACCAACACAAAGTGGCACATAATTGGGAAGTGGAAGGAAAATGATAAATGATACAAATAAATATGTGAATAGTGGGGGGGCATTTGTATTCAGCCCCCTTTACTTTGATATCCCTAACTAAAATCTAGTGGAACCAATTGCCTTCGGAAGTCACCTAATCAGTAAATAGAGTCCACCTGTGTGTCATTTAATCTCAGTAGAAATACAGCTGTTCTCTGAAGCCCTCAGAGGGTTTTTTTTAGAGAACTTTAGTGAACAAACAGCATCATGAAGGCCAAGGATCACACCAGACAGGTCAGGGATAAAGTTGTGGAGAAGTATAAAGCAGGGTTAGGTTATAAAAAAAATATCCCAAGCTTTGAACATCTCACGGAGCTCTGTTCAATCCATCATCAGAAAATGGAAAGAGTATGGCACAACTGCAAACCCACCAAGACATGGCCGTCCACCTAAACTGACCGGCCGGGCAAGGAGAACATTCATCAGAGAAGAGCCAAGAGGTCCATGGTAACTCTGGAGGAGCTGCAGAGATCCACAGCTCAGGTGGGAGAATCTGTCCACAGGACAACTATTAGTCGTGTTCTCCACAAATCTGCCCTTTATGGAAGAGTGACAAGAAGAAAGACATTGGTGAAAGAAAGTCATAAGAAGTCCTGTTTGTAGTTTGTGAGAAGCCATGTGGAGGACACAGCAAACATGTGGAAGAAGGTGATCTGGTCAGAGGAGACCAAAATTCAACTTTTTGGTCTAAAAGCAAAACGCTATGTGTGGGGGAAAACTAACACTGCCCATCACCCTGAACACACTATCCCCACCGTGAAACATGGTGGTGGCAGCATCATGTGGTGGGGATATCCTGTTTGAGAACTGGAGCCCAAAACTGAACTGCATATTCCAGATGAGGTCTTACTAATGATTTGTACAGATGATGTCTCTCTCTCTGGAGTCCATACCTCTCTTATACAAGAAAGGACTTTGCTCGCTTTGGAAACCACAGCTTGGCATTGCATGTTATTATTGAGCTTATGATCTACCAAAACCCCCAGATCCTTCTCCACTATGGATCCCCCCAGATCCTTCTCCACTATGGATCCCCCCAGATCCTTCTCCACTATGGATTCCCCCAGATCCTTCTCCACTATGGATCCCCCCAGATACTTCTCCACTATGGATCCCCCCAGTTGTACTCCCCCTGGTATGTATGATGCATATTCTTATCCCCCAAGTGCAGAAATTTACATTTCTCAACATTAAACCTCATCTGCCATATAGTTGCCCAATCAGACAGAGCATTGAGGTCGGCTTGTAAGTTGGAGACATCCTGTAAGGACATTATTCCACTGCATAGCTTATTGTCATCTGCAAAGACTGAAATGGTATTTTTTTTTTCCAACAACAACTCGTCTATGTGGTCTTTTAATGTCAGAGGAATAATCCTTCCAGTCACACCAGCCGCGTCCCTCCACGCATGTGCAGCGAAACAGCGCTCCGACGCACGTGCATTCATGGTCCAGCGCTACGGCGCACGCACATGTGCACTGGCGCACGCCCAACGTGACCCTTTGGGCTGCCTATAAAAGTTGCTCTTATGCTCAGACAAATTGCTGGTTCGTCTTCAGCTTCCTGTTAAAAACTTGATCCTGTCTCCTGTGCCTGATTACCCGTTGTGACCCGGATTGCTACTGACTCCTCTGCTCTTCTCCTGGACCTGACCTTGGCTTGTTTAAACGGATCTCCGCCTATCTCCTGTGTTTTTGACCCTCTGCCTGTGACCCGGATTTGTCTCCTGTCTCCTTGCCTTGACCTCCTGCTTGTACCTGGACTTGCTTTGTGTCTTCCAGACACCATCCCACAGCCTGCAGTTGGATTGCTGATCCTGGTGTTTGACCCTCAGCCTGGTTCTGGACTTTCTGTTTGTTCTTTTCCAGCAAGTACTGCAGTTTACCAGTCTCTGCACAGCGGCTCATCCCTACAAGGACCTCCGCGCAAGTCTTCTCCGGGCCACTGGGTAGCCTGTGCCTCTTTGTGCCATTCACTCCCTGTACCACCTCCAGGGGGTGGACTGCGCTTAGTTGCAAGGGTGAAACGCTCTCGGCATCTCGGCCTCGGTAAGTACTTTCCCGACATTTATTAAACTCTCCAGTATCTTCCCAACTATAGAAGTTAAACTAACAGGTCTATAGTTACTTGGTAAAGACTTTGTTCCCTTTTTAAACATGGACACCACATTGGCCCTACACCAATCCAGGGGTACATTTACATTTTATGGTTGTAACATGACAAAATGTGGAAAATTTCACGAGGTATGAAAACTTTTTCAAGGTACTATACTAAAGAAGGAAAATGGATTACAAATGATCAGTTGCACATAGTACCAACTTCAACACCTTGAGCTGTGGTAAGAAATTATAAAGACAATTCCAAATATGTATATCATATATAAACATATGTAGCGCACCCCACAAAGAAGCCACATGTGAACTGGGATCCCGCACCCTGGGCAGCCAGGCACAGCAAATTTCCACAGTCTCCCAGAGTCACAAAACAGTCCAACACTTTTTGTTTTTGTAATTTATTGAGGGGATAAAACTTGGATGGGGAGTAGGGGTATTATGGGATGTCCACTTGATTTCAGACAATTTCAGGGACAACTTTCCTATATGCAGCCTATATACACCCCTCTGCTTTCTCCAGCACTAGCTTGCTTGCAGAACTCCAGCTGGCCCACTGTTTGTTGGATCAAAGACACTTCTCAGATTTAAAAGGAATAACCCTTTGCGGGATGGAACTCGAGACCCCCTTTTAGGTGTGCAGCAAGAAAAAAGTCAGTGTCCAGCTTTACACCCATGTGGCTACTGATCCCAGCCCCACCTCTTTAGGCACTGCCAGCCCGCCTGGCTGCCCCTTTTACAGGCCCTCCTGGCTACTTCTCCTCAGTCCTCCCAGACTGACACTACAGTCCTTCCAGACTGCTTACTCAGCAGTTCACCAGGCTGACTCCTCTGGAGAACTCCTGGACATGCTGACCTGCACCCACTGTCCTCTCCTTGCTCCCGTGCCTCCAGGAAGGATTCCTCCGTGTGTCGTAAAGGGTCCCTGCAGCACCGAAGCCCTAGGCCCAAGGTCACTCCCCCCCAGACTAGGGGGGCACCCTCAAGGGACAACGACAGCCTCCTCAGCACTTCTTCTCCATCTTCCACCCAACTGTCCCTGCTGGTTTGACCCATGAGTATTTATGAGGTACCCACCCCCTGCCACACCATTTACTGGGGATTGGCTGGGGCCCTCATCAATACTCCAAGCAGCTCCTTCTAAACTCCAACCTTTACTTCTGGAAGCTTCTCCAAGGTTCCAGAGAGCAGGGGGAGTTATCAGAGATGCTGCCTGCTGAGTCATCCAGCCTTTTCTGTATATGAGTCATCCAGCCTCCCTGAGTCACTCAGCCCTGACCCAGAATCATCCCTAGGCTCAGCTCTCAGCCAGCCAGGCCAAATTTTCCGACACTAACATTTAACCTATTCTAGCACACTAGAAGGTGCTACACATATAATACATGAAATCCAAAATTTTGTATAAAAGTCCCTGTGATAGGAAAACTCCTCTATTTAGTGTTCATATCAAAATCATCAAACACCAAACCACCGTCTTATTGGTAAAAATGCAAACCTACCGGCTACGAATGACCCCCTAACTAAAGAGAAGAGACCATGGGTAAGAAACTGTGTCAAGATCATCACACATCTGTTAGTACTCTCCCAAGGTAACAGGAACCCTTAAAAGGTTCCTCCACAGGTCACCATCTAATAGCGCTCATAAAGTGATATAGAAGCAGACACTGAAAAGTTTAAAATTTTCTTAACATAATGTATTGGTGTTAAAAATGAACTTACGTCAACACTTTATAATTTTGCGCAATAAAAAAACTCTCTCGGCTGGCAAAAACAGCGATCTGTCCGCACTTCCGGTGAACACGGGAACATGATGATGTCAGCAAGTAACTCCGCCCTGCGCATTTCGTCATAGGTGGTGTCTTCCAGGGCATGGAAGCCATGCTGCACCATCACTATATATACCCAAGTGACCGCAACCACGCCTCGATTCGGACTGCATCATGCCCATGAATCATTGACCACCAAGCCTCACTTTGAACTGTAAAATATGTAATTAACAGCCAAGCCTCGATTTAATAAAGGATGCAAAGCCTCGCTTCCGGTAACCAAACCTCTAATAGAAAAGGCCATTGTCCAATCCTACCAGAGGCCACGGGGATCAATCCAGCGCCATCTAGTGGATCAAAGGGGCAGTGATATTAACCAAAAAATGGCAATTATTCAAAATAATTCACAAAGGCAAAGCAATTCATCATCAATCATAATTATATATAGATGAACAATCATACGAGTAAGAAATACAAATGAAAAAAGTCCTCATTATGAAAAATAAAAAATAATTAAAATGACAACAAAATCCCCACTTGACCTTGTCACGGCACAAAGTACCATGTAGTTGACAATACAGTCCAGCACACATGGCACACTCAGGATGAACTATCTTTATGCTGATAGCTTTTTACACTTTTTTTTACACTTTTTTTTTACACGTTTTCCTATCATTTCTTCAGTGTCTTCCTGGTTTCTGGCCTAGGCCAAAATGATGTCATACATCCCAGGAATCATCATGGGAGGAGGGGCTTACTCAGCTAAGGACACCCTCCTGCCTGCATGCCTGAGCTAAGGGAAAATTAAATCCAGGAAGCAAATGCTACGTGAATCATCTGCCCTTACTCAAGATGGCCACAGCTAGAAATGCTGGGGGAGGGGGGGTGTTTTTTTAAAATGATTAAAAAATAATAATAACGCATGGAGGCATGGATGGATGTGGGAGTTTGCTTTGAACATTAAAAATGAATTAGGTAGCGTTTTTTTGGTTTTTGGTACTCAGCAGGGGCGTAGATAAGGGGAGGGTCAGGGGGGTTCAAACCCCCACTCAGAGCCCTTGGTCCAAGTTGCCAGTGCTGTAATGCTGGTGCTCAGACACAGCTGTGTTCTGCATTGAGACAGGGAGACATGAATGGATGGGAGGGATAGAGTGGATTAGAACACCTGTCAGGTTTTTATTGCTGTCTGTCTCCCCTTTAGGGAGATTCACCTTCTGTATCAGTCCCGTTTACCATTAGCATTGAAAGAGAAAATAAAATAAAATTCAAAATTTGGGTTCCCCCACAGAAGTAGTAGAGGTGAAATCTTCCAAATGGGGACACTTATTCTGGTGACCTGGGGGCGTCCCCAAGGGATTCCCCTAATTTGCAGGGCAGTCCTCTCACTTCCTGTTTTGGCGATGGGACAGGAAGTGAAGGTAAATCTTTGCAATGGGACACAGATGGCAAAAAAATAAATAAACCAGCAGGGGATCCTAACCCTCCCTTACTCTATCCAAAATTAAATAAACTTCTACTTTAGACTCCATCTCCACTAGTGCAACTTGTCATAAAGTCGCATGACAAGTCACAGCCCATTGATTTAAATGGCACCCGTTCCCATCTATGTGACTTTGAAAATCAGCGACTGTAAAAAAAAAAAGGTGCCTGCACTACTTTGATGCGACTTTGATCCAGAGCGTAAAGTTGGATCAAAGCTGCACTCAAAGTCATACTGCAAAGTCGCTCTCTAAATCGCGTGACTTTGGGAGTCGCAATAGCGAAAACGTAGCCCTAAATAGCGTTTTCAGTTTGTCTTGCAGTTTAGTTATTATTATTATCATACAGGATTTTTATAGCGCCAACAGTTTACGCAGCTCTTTACAATATAAAAGGGAGACAATACAATAAAATACAAGAGGATTAAGAGGGCCCTGCTCAGAAGAGCTTACAATCTAATGGGGTGGGGCAGGTGGTACAAAAAGGTTGTAGCTGTGGGGAATGAGCTGATGGAAGTGGTAGGAGATTAGTTGGAGACGTGATCGGCTTTTCCTGAAGAGATGAGTTTTCAGGGATCGTCTGAAGGTAGCAAGAGTAGGGGGGTAGCCGGACCGGTGGAGGTAGCGAGTTCCAGAGGATGGGAGATGGGAGAGTTCCACTTTAATATAATTTCTAGCAAATGTTAGACCATAAAAAAGCATGGAACCCTATTTGGGCTTCTGATCCGTAGTCTGTCCGCCTAGGCGAGGGGCACTTATTTATCCATTCGGCGCGTAGGTCATATGAAATATCAGTTTTGGGTGAACAAACCCTTTAAGTCTAAGAACTTAGCTCTGAGCCATCAATGCACATGTGAAAGATCCAGACGCTACACTTCTCAACTGGTGGCCTTGACCTTACGTGACTCTATTAGGGTTTGGGGGGGCGGGGTGTGCTCTACTGATGAGGCTTTGCAGGTACCAGCAGGAAGCCCATGATTCCGCTCACCAAGGCCACCAATATTCTCTCTCTCTTGGAGCACTCATAACAGGAAAGTGCCAGTTCCCGTTCAAGTAAAATATAGACATCAACGTCAAGAACACTCGAAAAAAACAGAAAATAAAAACAGCAAGACTTCTTTTTCTTTCGCCGATTTCCCCGAGTCTGTCCCTCAATAATACCACCTAGAAAGTGGCCTGCTTCCCTCCTGAGCCAGGCCGGGCTGGGTGACTTTCCCCCCTATTACAAGTGTGGTTAATTCCTAATTAGCACTGACAGATGCTTCCCCTGTAATCCTATTCCCAACATGCCCTGCTTGCTTTTGTTTGCTGGTGGAAGATATATTGTGACACAGTAATGACCCTTCAATGCAGCTCTGGAACAGTTTAATGACACACTAATGATTTATTACATGTTCCACTTGATTAGTTGGTCGTTTGTCAGCATTATATTTCCCTGTCCATAAACCTGTCACAGGTTTTATAGACCTTTCCCTGGAAAAAAGAAAAAAAAAAAAGAAAAAAAAAAAAGAAACCCAAAATAAATTCTGTTTTTATTTCAACTCTTGTTTTTGCTGGGATGGCTTCACAGAGGAGCGTATTATTGGAGCGTCCGCGGGTCTTATTAAATTCTCCAATCCACGGAGGGCTGCAGTGAAGTCATGACGTTGGCATGTTTGGTGGGTTTAAACAAGGTAATAAAATGCGTCTTGTGTTCCCGCCAAAAAAAAAAAAAAAATCAACTTTCCTGGAAGATTATAAATGGAGAACGTGTAAGGCCGTAAATATATATATATATATATATATATATATATATATATATATACATACATATACACACAAAGCCTATGGATAGAAAGTGGTTAAAGAGTATCAGAAAAAAATATATATATTAACATATGTATTATAGGCCTACATACTGTATATATATATATATATATATATATATATATATATATATATATATGTCTGTCTATCTATCTATCTATCTATCTATCTATCTATCTATCTATCTATCTATCTATCTATCTATCTATCTATCTATAGATATAGATATATATATATATATAGATATATATATATGTATCTATATATATATATATATATCTATATATATAGATATAGATATATCTATATATATATAGATATATCTATATATAGAGAGATATTATAAAAGAAGTACCCCCCAAAGAGATACTAGGGACTTTGAAGGCAACAAATCAACAGTATATGAAAAAAATATAGAAATTTCTTATAGTAAAATATGTGGTGCAAACAACACCAACAAAGAATTACATATATAACATAAACCAAATCATGTGACAAATATAAAAATGCAAATCCTTCAGTATTACGCCCAACACGTTTCTGGACCTGTGCAGAGTCCTTTCTTCAGGGGGCATTTTGTTTGAAGTAATATTGTTATTCTATAATGAGACAAACTCACACATGAGATTGAATATGAATTGAATATGAATCTCATGTGTGAAATTGTCTCATTATAGAATCACTAACTTACTAACCGACATATCTGTATGGATGTCACACCACTTCCTCAAACTCAACTTGTCCAAAACCGAGCTTATAATATTTCCTCCCCCACGTTCCTCTTCCCCCGACTTCTCTGTCAAGAGCAATGGCAAAACCATCCACCCGTCCCCACACGTCAGGGTGCTGGGTGTTATCCTGGACTCTGAACTCTCCTTTCAGCCCCACATCCAATCACTTTCCAAAGCTTGCCGCCTCAACCTCCGCAACATCTCTAAACGACGTCCCTTTCTAACCAATGAAACCACAAAGCTCCTGATTCACTCCCTGGTCATCTCTCGCCTTGACTACTGCAACTCCCTCCTCATTGGCTTACCTCTAAATAGACTCCTCCCCCCTTCAGTCTATCATGAATGCTGCTGCCAGACTCATCCACCTTACAAGCCGCTCAGTGTCTGCTACCCCTCTCTGCCAATCCCTCCATTGGCTACCACTCGCCCAACTAATTAAATTCAAAATACTAACAATAAGTTACAAAGCCATCCGCAACTCTGCCCCCAGCTACATCACTAACCTAGTCTCAAAATACCAACCTAATCACCATCTCCGTTCCTCCCAAGACCTCCTGCTCTCTAGCTCCCTCATCACCTCCTCCCATATCCGCCTCCAGGACTTCTCCCGAGCCTCGCCCATCCTCTGGAATTCCCTACCCCAATCTGTCAGACTGTCTCCAACTTTATCCACTTTTAGGCGATCCCTGAAAACTTTCCTCTTCAGAGAAGCCTACCCTGCCTCCATCTAACAACTGCACTATTTTCTCCATTAGCTCATCCCCCACAGCTATTACCCTTTGTATAACTTGACCCTCCCTCCTAGATTGTAAGCTCTAATGAGCAGGGCCCTCTGATTCCTCCTGTATTGAATTGTATTGTATTTGTACTGTCTGCCCTAATGTTGTAAAGCGTTGCTTAAACTGTCGGCGCTATATAAATCCTGTATAATAATAATAATATCAATATTACTTCAAACGAAATGACCCCTGAAGAAAGGACTCTGCACGGGTCCAGAAACGCGTTGGGCATAATACTGAAGGATTTGCATTTTTATATTTGGTTTATGTTAAATATGTAATTCTTTGTTGGTGTTGTTTGCACCACATATTTTACTATAAGAAATTTCTAGATTTTTTTTCATATACTGTTGATTTGTTGCTTTTAAAGTCCCTAGTATCTCTTTGGGGGGTACTTCTTTTATAATACTGTTCAATTTGGGATGTTGGCAACATGTGGGTCTTGTCGGCTGGATTTCTATAAACTATATATATATATATATATATATATATATATATATACATACATACATACATACATACACATTTAGTATAGATTTATATATGACCCATGGATAGCAAGTAGTTAAAGTGGGTAAATCCTGTATAATAATAATAATAATAATAAAGCTTATCCAAAAGAAAAGATATATCAATAATAGAAATATACATATACATAAATTTAAATATTATAGGTGTATATATATATATATACCGGTATATAAAATATAAATACTATAGGTCATACTAATAGTAGGTGAAACAATACTAAAGCAGAACTAAACTGTATCTGAGCATCACAAACTGAAAACGCTATTTAATTCATTTATAATATTCAAAGCAAACTCCCCCGTCCATCCAACTGCAATATATGGGTCTTTCTCAGCTAAGCACACCCTCCTGTTTGCATGCCTGAGCTAAAGGCAGATAGATCCCAGGAAATAAATGTAACATGAATCATCTGCCACAGCTAGAAATGCTTGGGGGGTGTTTTCTTTCAAAGTGATTTCTCAGCAAAATAAAGCATGGAGTCATGGATGGATGGATGGAAACATGGATGGAGGCATGGATGGATGGATGGATGGATGGATGGAGACATGGGGATGGATGTGGGAGTTTGCTTTGAATTGCTTTGAATGTCAAAAATGAATTAAATAGCGTTTTTGTTTTTTGGTGCTCAGCAGGGGCGTAGATAAGGGGAGGGTCAGGGGGGGTCCAAACCCCACCCAGAGCCTTCGATCCAAGTGCCCAGTGCCGTAGTGCTGGTGCTCAGATACAGTTGAGTTCTGCTTTAGGCACTCTTGCCCACCCTGACTACCTGGTCCTACATGTAGCTGCACTCTGCACTCTTGCGGCGTCCCAATCTTTTCTCTATATGTATCCCTCAGGCAATGGCAGGATGGGCAGTCCAAGTCCACTGACAGTTTTCTATCAATGGGGGGGGGGGGACTTCTTCAGTTCTAAACATATTTTAAACCCATATTTACCTGTGAACTAAAAAGGGGGAGTTTAGGACTTTAAATGAGACATATGGGTCACATGTCTCCATCCCTAAATCTGCGATAAGAAGGGGGGAAGGGGGGGCTGTGCACACTGCTTGGAATTCACTTTTCTACATTAGTAACAGGTAATTACATAGTAATTCTTTTCCTGTTCACGCTCACAGAGGCTCACTCTTATTTTTGTCATCCATACCTGTTTTATGGTTTTCTTTTTTCCTTTTCTTTTTTTTTTTTTTTTTTAAATCACTGATCTGCTCTTTCCTCCTCCCACACTATTTCCCTTTACACTCACTTGTTCACCTGCACCTTGGTGTTGGGCTCTAGTAACTTCCCACAATATAGAGTTTTTGCAGTATACCCAATATATATTTTTAGATGTGAAGCCCACTCACACCACTATCTGGATCTTTGTCCTTCGTCTTCTTGGGGATCATGTTTGTGCACCCGGTCCCTCTCCCGTGGGTCCCTTCCACATGATCTCGGTACAGGCAATTTGGACAGCCTCTGACTCCTCGTCCCCCTTTTTCCAGACTTATTACGATGTGAGTACTCATAGGGATGAGTAAACCCTCTCCCTTTTTTTTTTTGTACATATCGTCCCCATTGAGGGCTACAACATTGGATCATACTGGTCTACTCTGTTTTGTTTTTTTTATAGATTTGCGTGCACCTGCCCCTGAAGAGTGGTATTTTACACGAAACGCGTTGGGATAATTTGGATGCACTTATTCTCATGCAGACGCCCCTACTCAATACATTATCTTGAGTTCTCCATCTACCATGTAATTGCAAGTGTTTTTACTACATCCAGGATTCATTCCATACCACACAGTGGTTGGCTGGTTGCTACTAATTCGGTGAATAGAGGTTAAGGGGGATTATAGAGGTGCCAACAGATACAATTGAGTAAGAGTACTAAAACATACAAAAAACTTTATTTATAGATATTGACAAGTAACACAAACAAGGGATATACAAGCCTACATAATTAGAAATGGTGCAGTACACAAATAGATGATGTGAGAAGTAAGACCGACTGGACCTGGTGTTAACGGCCAGCGCAGTGCAGGTTCTGTGACCTTGAATTGGGGTGTCCTCCCCTGCTTCGGTTCCCCTTCAGGGGGCTGGGAGAAACTTTCAATTTCGGCACAGGCCCATATAATTTCCCTGAGGAAGCCAATGTCTTGGCGAAACATGTAGGAATTGATTGCCTGTATCACTGGCCGTTAACACCAGGCCCAGTCGGTCTTACTTCTCACATCATCTATTTGTGTACTGCACCATTTCTAATTATGTAGGCTTGTATATCCCTTGTTTGTGTTACTTGTCAATATATATAAATAAAGTTTTTTGTATATTTTAGTACTCTTATTCAACTCAGCCATACCCCATTTTCCTGGTTGCTACTAATGTTTGTTTCTGTCAGGGCTGGGGTCAGCCCTTCCTTCTCTGAGCTGGTCGCTCAGCTGTCGGCTAATTGCCAGCTCCCATCTCTTCACAGTGACTCACCTGTTGATGATCCTGCTCGTCAGTCCTGCCTACTTAAGCCCTCCAGTTCAGAGGCTTCGCCTTGCCTCGCCTTCGCCTTGGTTAACATCACAGAGACGCTCTCCTGCGATCCTGTTCAAGACTTGCTTTGCGGACATCCCTTCTGGCTTCAGATCCTGCTTGCTGTTCCACTACATTGATCCCTAAATTCTGGCTTGTCTGACTATCCGTTCCGGTTCCTGAACTCTGGCTATGTTTTACTACGTTTGTTCTGTTTACTTTTATTATTAAACAAGTGTGATTTACCTGTACTTCTGTCTCGGCCTGATTTCATGGTTTCTGACAGTTTCCATATATGGTCTGCCATATTTGATTGACAATTTTATTCATTGCTGCATGTATCATGTCATTTTGCCATGTTCCTTGTGTTTGGTATCTACTCATCTTCTAGCCAAGTGTACTCACCTCATTTAAAGTCCCAAAAACCACCCCCTTTCCTTTCGCAGATTTACCTGTGCATCACATTTTGGCGGCTTCCTGTTCATGGAAGAAATTCTGGAAACTTCTCTGGGGGTTCTTGGCACGTTTTGACAACTCCACCACCGCAGGCAGTAGACGCTCGCACACCTAACTGTATTTTCTCCTCTAACAACTTCATTACGGCGATTACGACCGAGTCCTATGCAGGTGCAGGAAATTTGGGAACACCGAGACCATCAGCCTCCACTCCAGCAATGACTCATCTCTCAGCAGCAGGCAAGCGAGAGACTACAACCTTGTGCAGGAGAAGTTATGAACCACCAACAGGACCGACAAAAAAGGTAAAAGGCCCAAGCACGCGGGCCAAGGTGATCCGAACCGGCTCTTGGCTGCCTCTGCAAGCCCTAATTCCTGCAAAAGACCTGGAGGCTAAACACTCTACCTCCACGTGCCAACCTCCCAAGCACTTGGCTGGAATATTAATAAACAAGTCTCCCCTGGGCTCCAGGAACCTATCTAGAACATCACATAAATTGGCTCCACAATAGAAGGAAATGGAAGGGGTCTGGTGCCAACATTTGCTAAATAATATCATTATCTCTCCCTGGCATCGACACAGATCCTTCTCCAGCAGAGACAAAGGTGCAGGATATTAACATTTCCCACTCTAGCTCCCACCGCATCGGAGGAAGGGTAAAGACATTGTCGGGGATTATGCAAGAGGCAGGTGGCACCAAATCTGTTCGCTGATCTCTCTTTTTATACTTGTAGCATCTTGGCACGCAGATGTGGCATTGTCTGTCAACAGAAGAAGGTGCGAAACCGGGAGGATAAGCAGGTCGGGGAATGAAATGTCGTTTGGTGACTGCAGACGTGAGTCTTCGGTTACCTGTCACCGACGGGCTATGAGGAGGCTCCTCCGAGGTAACCCTGGCAGAGATCGCTTCTAGTGTCAGGGCAAGCCGTCCCCGCAAGTGACAACTTGGGGAATTCGAAAACAGAACGGCGTTCCCTGCTCTGAGGCTTCAACATTCATTTCAATGTATAGGCAAAAAAAAGAGAGAGAGAGAGAGAGAGAGAGAGAGAGAGAGAGAGAGAGAGAGAGGGAGAGAGAGAGAGAGAGAGAGACAGAGAGAGAGAGAGAAAGGGGGAGAGAGAGAGAGAGAGAGAGAGAGAGAGAGAAAGGGGGAGAGAGAGAGAGAGAGAGAGAGAGAGAGAGAGAGAGAGAGAGAGAGAGAGAGAAGAGAGAGAGAGAGAGAGAGAGACAGCGTCATCAACAACTTGACTTTTGGTCTCCTCGGACAAAGGCGTCTTTAACTGCTTCAGCCCCAGAAGAATTCACCCCCTTCTTGGCCACAGCACCTTTTGCGATTCGGCACTGCGTCGCTTTTAGCTGAAAATTGCGCGGTCGTGCGACGTTACACCCAAACAAAATTGACGTCCTTTTTTTCCCCACAAATAGAGCTTTCTTTTGGTGGTATTTGATCATCTCTGCGTATTTTATTTTTTGCGCTATAAACAAAAAAAGAGCGACAATTTTGAAAAAAACGCATTATTTTTTACTTTTTGCTATAATAAACATCCCCCAAAAATATATAAAAAAAAATTTTTTTCCTCAGTTTAGGCCGATATAAATTCTTCTACATGTTTTTGGTAAAAAAAAAAAAAAAATCACAATAAGCGTATATTGATTGGTTTGCGCAAAAGTTATAGCGTCTACAAAGTAGGGGAAAGATTTATGGCTTTTTTATTATGATTTCTTCATTTTACTAGTAATGGCGGCGATCTGCAATTTTTATCATGACTGCGACATTATGGCGGACACATCGGACACTTTTGACACTATTTTGGGACCATTGTCATTTATACAGCGATCAGTACTATAAAAATGCACTGATTACTGTATAAATGTCACTGACAGGGAAGGGGTTAACCACTAGGGGGGGCGATCAAGGGGTTAAGTGTGTCCTAGGGAGTGATTCTAACTGTGGGGGGGGGGGATGGGCTACCACTGACATCACAGCGATCACTGCTTCCGATGACATGTAGCAGTAGATCACTGTCCTGTCACTACGCAGAACAGGGAAATGCCTTGTTTACGTCTCCCCGTTCTGACGCTTCGTGACACGATCGCGGGACACCAGCGGTCATCGAGTCCGCGGGACTCGCGGGCCCGGTCACGGAGTACGTGGCGGGCGCGTGCGCGGCCACAATGCCGCGTCTTAAAGGAGACGTACAGGTACGCCCATTTGTGCAGCCATGCCATTGTGCCGATGTATATCGTTGTGAGCTGGTCGGCAAGCGGTTCACCTCTACCCCTGTTATTTATTTATTTATCACAGGTACTTATATAGCGCCGACAATTTACGCAGCGATTTACATATATATATATTCACCCCCTATGGAGCAGAGCAATTTTTTACATTTCTGCAATGGACCTGTTTATTTGATGAAAATGTTGTCATTACTTAAAGTGGTTGTAAACCTCAGACATGAAATATGAACAAAACATATCCCTCTATAGTGTGTACTTGTCCTAATTAAAGCCTCGCACAATCGACCGGATTTTCCGCAGACAAAGCGCCAAACCTTTGTCTGAAGGGCGTGTCCCGGGAACTTGTCTTGCATACAAACGGCACACAATTGTCGGCCAACAAACACGAACGTACTGACGTACTATGTTGGAATTTCAGCTCTTGAGCGCCACCCTTTGGGCACCTTTTGCTAATGTCGCGTTTGTCGAGCATTGATTCCGAGCATGCGTATTTGTACTTTGGACTTTTGTGTGACAGACTTGTGTACGCACGATAGGAACATCTGACAACAGACCGTTGTCTGCTGAAAAATTTACTAGCCTGCCATCCAACATTTGTTGGCGGGAAGTTGGACAACAATTTTCTGATGGAGAGTACTAACGGTCGGATTTTAGGCCAACAGTCTGTCATCACACAATTCCCTGCCGAAAATCCGATCGTGTGTACGAGGCTTAAGTGTAGAGATGGGCCGAACACCCCCCCCCCCGTTCAGTTGGCAGCAGAACTCCTGAACAGAGGAAAAGTTCTGCCCCAAACCGCAAACTCTGTTGAAGTCTATGGGAGCCGAATATGAGAAATCAAAAGTGCCCGTTTTGAAGTCTTATTTGCAAGTTATTGGCCATAAAAGGGGTATGGGGGTCCCCAAAAAGTGTCATTTGGGATCATATTTGTCCACCGCAATGTCGCAGTCCCGCTAAAAAATTGCAGATCGCCGCCATTACCAATAAAAACAATAAAAAATAAATAAAAGTCCCTAAATCTATCCCGTAGTAAGTTTTTAGAGGCTATAACTTTTGCACAAACCTATCAATATACGCTTTTTGGGATTTTTTTTTAACCAAAAATATGTAGAAGAATACGTATCGGCCTAAACTGATGAATAGATTTGTTTTTTCATTTTTTCTTTTGATATTTATTATAGCAGAAAGTAAAAAAAAAATTATTTTCAAAATTAAAAAAAAAAAAAAAAAATTCCTGTAAATATAGTGAGGGGGGTCCCCTTAGTCTGCCTGTAAAGTGGCGCATCTGTATCATGTATAAAACCTGCTGCAGCAAAAATGAAATTTCTAAGGAAAAAAACCGAATCAAATCAAAAAAACAGCACCCCTAAAAAAAAAAAAAAAATGGCATCCCCCCCCCCCCAAATCCATACCAGACCCTTATCCGAGCACACAGCCTGGCAGGTCATGAAAAGAGTCATATCAGGCCACGTGCCCTCAACATAGGGGGGCTTTGGGGCGGTGGGGCTCTGGTTGTGGGGGTCTGCTGGCAGGGGGCTTGTTGGAATTTGGAAGCCCCCTTTAAGAACAAGGCTGGCCCTGCCCCCCATGTGTATGAGTATGGGGCACCCCTACCCATTCACCAAAAAAGTGTAAAAAAAAACTAATAAAAACACAGAAGCCCCCTTTAAGAACAAGGCTGGCCCTGCCCCCATGTGTATGAGTATGGGGCACCCCTACCCATTCACCAAAAAAGTGTAAAAAAAAACTAATAAAAACACAGAGACAGTTTTTGATAATTCCTTTATTAAAAATAAGAAAATGAAAAATAAAAAAAAACAGTGTCTCCCAATGTAGATCCATCATGAATCATACTGCCCACCGCACCGCTGGAACTCGGAAAAGAGAAAAAAAAAAAAAAAAAGAACCGGCCCTCAATGACGGCTGACCGCCGAATGCCTCCTCCACTGTTAGACAGTTCTTATATAGGTAAGGGCGGGGCCAACTGGTGATGTCACATTTTGCCCCCTCCCCCCCTTGTGACATCACGGACCGGTGCATGCTGGGTTGGTGGCGTCACAAGGGGGCGGTGCCACCAGGTTCATCAAGCAAGGTCCATAAAGATTTGGTAGATATACTTTAGAAGCACGGCACTTCCATCTTTCCGAATTCGCATCCAGTGCCAGCTAGTGTGCAAGAAAAGAAAAAAAAGTAATAGCAAGAACTGTTACACTAAACTGCATACAACCATGTACAGTCTGAGGAGGGGTTCATGTTAGAAATATATCTGCACACATAACATGATCTGTGCCGGTGATGCTGTCCTACATCTGAGCTGGTTGGCGGTTTTCCAGCGATGAACTGCTGTCACCTTCCGGCTATTTTGCTCTGGAAGTGAAATTGTTGGGTGATTTATGTTTGTTAAACAATATCCTATAAAATGTAACTGCCATATGTTTGGGTTCGTTGGAGATCGTCCTGATAATGTATAAAACAGGTGAGACGCAGGTGTCCTCTGTGACGGGCAGGTATGGACGTGTTCGAAAAAGAAGAAGTGCATCTTCATGTGTGCAATCAGGTGACTACAAAGTTACAATGTAATATGTATGGAAATACGGGGCGTTCCTGGATGGATCCAGGTTTTTTTTGTTTTTTGTTTTTTATTAATCTTTTTTTTATTGAAGTTTTGTAGAAGGTTAGAACAAAACTCCACGTGGTTCAACCCACGCAGAGGAGGTCACATGTAAAAACAATTACACCAAGAACAACCATTACATTTGGCTCGTCTACTGAAGTAAAGGAAACATTGTGTTCTCTCCAGTTTCCACCTTCATGGGGGGGGGATGGGGGTTTCCCGAGTGAACTACCACTCAATGACTTCAAAGGGGAGGATGAAGTGGAACTAAACTCTCTCAATCACCGTGAACTTTGTGTAATCCTCATACTTCTAGTATCAGTATATAGATAGGAAACGAGATTAGATTTACTCATTTTATAGTTTTAGTTTATATAAACTATATATACTTTTTTTTTTTACATTTCTTTACTGTCTTCCTGGTTTCTGGCCTAGGCCAAAATGATGCCATACATCCCAAGAACCTTCATGGGAGGAGGGGCTTTCTCAACTAAGCAAACCCTCCTGCCTGCATGCCTGAGCTAAGGGCAAATGGATTCCAGGAAGAAAATGCTACGTTAATTATCTGCCCTTACTCAAGATAGCTGCACCTAGAAATGGAGACATGGAAGGATGCAGGATTAGAAGGATGGATGGAGACATGAATGGATGGGGGAGTGGAAGCATGGATGGAGACATGGATGGATGGAGGAGTGGAAGGATGGATGGAGACAAGGATGGATGGAGGAGTGGAAGGATGGATGGAGACAGGGATGGATGGGGGAGTGGAAGGATGGATGGAGACATGGATGGATGGATGGATGGATGGATGGATGGATGGGGGAGTGGAAGGATGGACGGAGACATGGACGGATGAAGGAGTGGAAGGATGGATGGAGACAGGGATGGATGGAGGAGTGGAAGGATGAATGGAGGCATGGATGGATGAGGGAGTGGAATAATAGATGGATGGATGGATGGATGGATGGATGGATGGATGGGGGAGTAGAAGGATGGATGGAGACATGGATGGATGGGGGAGAAGAAGGATGGATGGAGACATGGATGGATGGGGGAGTGGAAGGATGGATGGAGACAGGGATGGATGGAGGACTGGAAGGATGGATGGAGACATGGATGGATGGGGGAGTAGAAGGATGGATGGAGACATGGATGGATGGAGGAGTGGAAGGATGGATGGAGACATGGATGGATGGGGGAGTGGAAGGATGGATGGAGACATGGATGAATGGGGGAGTGGAAGGATGGATGGAGACATGGATACATGGGGGAGTAGAAGGATGGTCGGAGACATGGATGGATGGGGGAGTGGAAGGATGGATGGAGACATGGATGGATGGGGGAGTAGAAGGATGGATGGAGACATGGATGGATGGGGGAGTGGAAGGATGGATGGAGACATGGATACATGGGGGAGTAGAAGGATGGATGGAGACATGGATGGATGGGGGAGTAGAAGGATGGATGGAGACATGGATGGATGGAGGAGTGGAAGGATGGATGGAGATATGGATGGATGGGGGAGTGGAAGGATGGATGGAGACATGGATGGATGGAGGAGTGGAAGGATGGATGGAGACATGGATGGATGGAGGAGTGGAAGGATGGATGGAGACATGGATGGATGGGGGAGTGGAAGGATGGATGGAGACATGGATGGATGGGGGAGTAGAAGGATGGATGGAGACATGGATGGATGGAGGAGTGGAAGGATGGATGGAGACATGGATGGATGGGGGAGTGGAAGGATGGATGGAGACATGGATGGATGGAGGAGTGGAAGGATGGATGGAGACATGGATGGATGGGGGAGTGGAAGGATGGATGGAGACATGGATGGATGGGGGAGTGGAAGGATGGATGGAGACATGGATGGATGGGGGAGTAGAAGGATGGATGGAGACATGGATGGATGGAGGAGTGGAAGGATGGATGGAGACATGGATGGAGGAGGAGTGGAAGGATAGATGGAGACATAGTTTGATGGAGGAGTGGAAGGATGGATGGAGACATGGATGGATGGAGGACTGGAAGGATGGATGGAGACATGGATGGATGGGGGAGTGGAAGGATGGATGGAGACATGGATGGATGGGGGAGTGGAAGGATGGATGGAGACATGGATGGATGGGGGAGTGGAAGGATGGATGGAGACAGGGATGGATGGATGGGGGAGTGGAAGAATGGATGGAGACATGGATGGATGGGGGAGTAGAAGGATGGATGGAGACATGGATGGATGGAGGAGTGGAAGGATGGATGGAGACATGGATGGATGGGGGAGTGGAAGGATGGATGGAGATATGGATGGATGGAGGAGTGGAAGGATGGATGGAGATATGGATGGATGGGGGAGTAGAAGGATGGATGGAGACATGGATGGGTGGATGGAGATATGGATGGATGGAGGAGTGGAAGGATGGATGGAGACATGGATGGATGGCTGAGTGGAAGGATTGAAACCCATGATTCAAAACCCGGACTGTCCGGGTGAATCCCAAACAAGTGGTAACCCTAGTGCCGCCTTATCAGTGCAGCCTCTGAGTGTCTATCATTGCCTCCACATCAGTGAAGGAGGAAAATTGGCTGATTGCCAAATTTTATAACAAACTATGAAAAACGTTTTGTTTTTTCAAAATTTTCAGACTTTTTTTTGTTTATTTATCAAAAAAAAATAACAAGTAGTGAATAAATACCACCAAAAGAAAGTTCTATTTTTGTGAAAAAAAAATGATAGAAATATCATATATGTATCATTTGTCATTCAAAGTGTGAGAATGCTGAAAGCTGAAAATTGTCCTGGGCAGGAAGGGGGGGTCACAGTGCCCGGTAGGCGAGGTGTTAATCGCCTGCTTGTGGGCAGTGGACATGCATGCCAATCTGCTTGTATGTGTGCATAATGAATGCGGAGAGACTTCTATGGCACAATGTTCCCAACAAAAGGCTGTATGTCGCTGGGCAGGGATGCAGAGTGAAGATCCCAGGAGCTGGGCCATCACGTATCCCTTCCTGTGCAACTATGATAAGCTCTGGAGCCCGGTGTCCCGTCTAGCACATGCTGTACTCATTATACAATAATTGCATTAATAATACATTCTATTACTTCACTATACTGGATACAATCTGATGAATAATTGATGACGATCGTCGGCCTATGTTGTTAAACTTACCACTTATTTAAACTATATTGTTTAGTCTGCAGTTTCTGGGACTATCAATATAATGCATTTGTGACTCTCTCAAAAAAACAACAACTTTGAAGTAGAATATAGCGCTACCCCCGTAGGACTGGTTCTTCCCCAGAGGCCACCAATCACACACCAACAGCCCATTCACTCTGGCTCCATTAACCCCTTCAATACCGGGCATTTTCACCCCCTTCCTGCCCAGACCAATTCTCAGCTTTCAGCGCTGTCACTCTTTGAATGACAATTGCGCCGTCATGCTACACTGTACCCAAACTACGTTTTTATCGATTTGTTCACACAACTAGAGCTTTCTTTTGGTGGTATTTAAACACCACTGGGGTATTTTTTACATTTTTTTGCTAAATAAACCAAAAAAAAAAAAAAAACGGTGAAAATAACCCAAATCAGTGTATATTATTTAGCCTGTAGAAAAGTTATACCCCCCAAATGACCCCTTTTTGGAAAGTAGAGAGTCCGAGGTAATTAGTAGGAGGCACGGCGAGTTTTTTGAAGATGTAATTTTTTTGTCATAAGTTTTTGGAAATTTATGAATTCTTTACATCCTATCACCAGTGCAGTACGGTGACAGGATGTATCATATAGCGGGTGTGGCAGTGATCAGGGACACTGACTGGTGACAGTATGAAAAATAAAAATAAATAAATAATCGTTTTTTCCATTTTTTTTTTAATTACATTTTTTTTCTTTTTTTTCTGACTTTTTTTTTTTTAACACACTGTGACCAGAGCAATATAAAGTTACCATAGTAAAATTGACACATTATGATTGATTATAGCAGTGAATTACATTGCTATATGCAAGAATTTCACTGAATTAAACTGAATCATTCAGTTTGTTATATTGTGGTTAGCTGTAATTGGTCAAAGTTACCGTATATACTCGAGTATAAGTCGTTCCGAGTATAAGTCGAGGCCCTAATTTACCACAAAAAAAATGGGAAAAACTTAGTGACCCGAGTATAAGACGAGGGTGAGAAATGCACAGCTACTGTAAGTGGAAAAGAGGGTCAACAATGACCATTTGCAGCCTCACTGTGCCCATTTGCAGCCTCACTGTGCCCATTTGCAGCCATAGGTCCCCCCAACTTTAAACTCAGTAGTTAAGGGTTCCTAGATGCCCCCTAACTGCAGCCAAAATTTGGGGTCTCTGAACCTGAAATGGTCCCGAAATGACATTGCTGCAGATGGACACAGTTGACCGAATTTGAGGCCCCGTGTCTCGGGGGCACTTAGAGCTAGGAAGCCCGAATTTGGTGTGCAAACTCAGTGGAACTAGCACCATCAAATATCCAAAGATGGGGTTCCTAGTGGCCCTGAGATACGTGGCCCCAAAGTTGGTTCAGAAAATGTCAAGCACTTTTCTGCAGCAGAGAATGACATTTTCCAAAACGGGTTTGGGGCCCCGTATCTCGGGGCCACTTGGTCCTAAGAACCCCAGCTTTGGATATGTTATGGTACCAGTTCGACTGGGTTTGCACACCAAATGTGGGGTTCCTAGCACAAAGTGGCCCTGAGATACAGGGGCCCCAATGTTGGTTCGGAAAATGAAATTTTTTGCTGCAGAAAAGTGCTTGACTCGAGTATAAGTCCAGGGGGGCACTTTCAGCGCAAAAAAATGTGCTGAAAAACTCGACTTATACTCGAGTATATACGGTAATCACATGGTACAGATGGGCTGTAATTGACCCTGTCTGTACCCTGTGATCATACTGACTAATCACAGCTACCGACACAGTTGTACACAACGGATGGAATGAAAGAAAGCCATCTATTGTGTACAAATGTCATGTGACCTTCTGTGATTGCTCACAGCGATCACATGGTACCGGCAGCAAGCCGGTACACTGATCATCAGTCAGCTGTGTCCCGTGGTCAGATCTGGTGACAGATCGCTGTGCTTTCTGAGAGGATGTCATATGACGTCCACTCAGAACAGTAAAGCCACCTCCTGGCCGTCATTCTGCTATAGAAAGGATGGGAAAGCGTTGAACAGTCTAGGGGACGTCTTTTTGTAATTTATTGCTTGTAGAACATGTAACAGGAGAGGGGTTGGGGTTGGATGGGATAGTCCAGAAGTGCTGACTATTAACAGGAGGACACACTTCAATAGGTAAAGGTTCTTAAAGCCAGAAACAGAGGAAAGGCCGGAACTGAGACCATGCAGGAGCCGTCTTAGAGAGCTACCTCTGGCACCCCAAAAGAAGAACAGCACACAGTCACTAGGATCCTGAGCTTAGGTCAGTACTCACAGTATGCTAGTGCAGCTACACGCCTTCCAGCCTCCCCCAGGCACTCTTTAGTGAGTTCTCCAGACCAGATCTTTAGGTAAATCTGCTTGGTTAGCTCCAATGGTAGTTAGGAATAGGCCCATCAGCTCTACCACAGTTGGGACCTCAATGGACATCAGCAGACTCCAGCAGGACTTCCTCAAAGGGGCAGCAGCCCCTGAGGCTGGTGGCTTCCCGAGCAGGACAGGGCCATGGCTGCTCTAGACTGCAGACTATTTATGCTCTCCTCAACCACCTACTGGGCACACCTCCCCAGGGAATGAGCTGCAGCACAATAAATATTCAAGCTGCTCATTTAACTCTCCCAGCCCTCTATGTTCTGAAAGCCTCCAAAATGCAGGGGGGGGGGGGAGCAATTAAACCTGCAGCCTGTGAGATCTAGAACAGCCAAGAGAAATCAACAGCTGCCCCAATGATTACAGAGGAGCCAAAAATAACTAAAGTTGCCTATCATTCTAGCAACCTACCTAGGAGGGTGCTACAAGAAGATCTCAACTGCTAATTTGCTGGCCTTCTTCTGAAAGGGCTGTTTACCTGGATGTAATATTTTTGGAGTCCCTGACCTGCTGCAAACACACAGACTAGGTTAAGGGTGAAGTCAGGACTCTTGCTTTATGTATTTGTTCTAGGTCAGTGATATAAATGGTACAAAAATCATTGGATAGCCAGGCAACTAGGCCTTTTGGAAGAAGTAGGCGCAAAGTTGGCTAACTAGTGATGAAGTTATGAAGTGAGGAGTGTCAAGAATTGGGAGCAGTTGTGACAGGTTCTGTAGGTGGAGTTAGCCTGGTGCTTGTTGTACCCTACTGGGCATCAGGGTCTTTAACTTTAGGGCCTGCTGAGGACCGAAACTCTCCTAGGGACTATGCCTGGAATGATGTGTATGATAGGCCTTGCAAAGTAAGTGCAGTGGCTCCACTCTTTCCCTTTATTTACCTCTATGAGTTTAGCAGTGAAGTGATACAGAGATGCTATGGTTGCATGACCACTGCTTTTTTTTCAGCGCTAGGGAAACTCAACATAGGACCAAGACTGGACTGGGACAAAAATTTGGCCCTGGACTTCATCATGACCGGCCCACCTTTATTATGAGTGTCCCCAACAGCGTCCCCCTTACATCAGTGTGTCCCAATCAGCAGCTCCCTTCACATCAGAGTGTCCCCATCAGAGAGTCCCAATCAGCAGCCCCCTTCACATCAGAGAGTCCCCATCAGAGAGTCCCCACCAGCAGCCCCTTTCACATCAGAGAGTCCCCACCAGCAGCCCCCTTCATATCAGAGAGTCCCACCAGAGAGTCCCCACCAGCAGCCCCCTTCACATCAGAGAGTCCCCACCAGCAGCCCCCTTCACATCTGAGAGTCCCCATCAGAGAGTCCCCATCAGCAGTCCCCTTCACATCAGAGTCCCCACCAGCAGCCCCCTTCACATCAGAGTCCCCACCAGCAGTCCCCTTCACATCAGACTCCCCACCAGCAGCCCCATTCACATCAGAGTCCCCACCAGCAGCCCCATTCACATCAGAGTCCCCACCAGCAGTCCCCTTCACATCAGAGTCCCCACCAGCAGCTCCCTTCCCATCAGAGAGTTCTCCCTCTCTTCCCCCTCCCACATGTGCTTACAGTTTTCAAAGCAGCTTTTCGTTCCTCTCTCCAGTCATGTGATAACAAGTGATAGGGGAAAGAGGAAGGAAAGTAAACCAGCTGTCTATCTCCCCCTGCAGCCTGAAGGGAGCATAACGCCTAATGCTCTCTCCAGCAAGTGACGGAAGCAGCTCCTCCTGACAGAGTGAAATCGTGATCACTCACTGTCAGAGAGGAGTGGCTCCAGGACCGCACCTGACTGGCCCACTGAGCCATCCGCCCACCGGGAAACTCCCAGTAGTCCCGATGGCCAGTCCATGCCTGCATAGGAGTATAGGTGTCCTCTGCTGTGGGCTCCAGGCACCATATTGGGAGAGCCTGTGTCAAAATTTGACACAGAAATCACACAAGATTTAGGTGGTTGTTATGGGATGACTTGCGTCACCAAGAGACCCTGGTTTGGAGAAAGTGTTGGATAGAAACATGACCGCTAACGCAGGTCTGGATTCTGCTTTTTCCGGGAGGCAGGACGGAAAAGGAACAGACCAGCAACCAGAACCCCAGCTGGGTAACCCAGCTGGCAAGGTCCTCCACCAGAAAAAAGTTCTATAAGTTGCAAAGGAACCCCTTCCTAAAAGCTCTGGTGCCCAGAGAATTTGTGAGTAGTCACTAGGTAAGCTCGGTACTTGATAAATATTGGAGTTGAAGCACAGCATTCTCTGGTTATTTCCATTGCACTGTAAAAATTAAAGACCTGAAAGCTAAAAATATAGCACCTGTACCTGTTGTTGACCTCACACCAACCACATAATGCATATATGCGTGGTAAGAAAGGTGGGCAATTATGTCCATGGTAGCATGTGCTCCCAGCATGCTGATAGAGATGTCACCAACAGTTCTTACACTAGGTTTCTGATTGGGAATCAAGGATGGGCAACCGATCATGTGACCGTTGTGAAAGCCAATCAGAGCTATCACATGGTCCAGAAGCCATGCCGCCTACTGGCCATTATTGCCACCTAAAGGGCCGCCAAGAGGTAGAGTTAAAGGGTTAAACCACATTTAAAGACAAACTGGAAAGTTTCTATGTTTAAAATTCTGTATATGCTGGCCTTCTGGATAAAAAAGTTGTTTGGAAAAGGAACTAGTTGTGTTCTTCGTTTGCTACCCAAAGTTTATACCCACTACAAAGAGACGGTCTTCATACACCGATCAGCCATAACATTATGACCACCCACCTTATATTGAGTAGGTACCACTTTCATGGTCAAAACAGCCCTGACCACTAGACCTCTGAAGGTACGCTGTGGTATCTGGCACCAAGCCATCAGTCGTTCACTGCTTTGGCTCTGAGGAAGAGGGTTCTCCCTCGAAACGCGTAAGCTGTTTGTGATGCCACCTGGTCCTCCCCCACATCCGGTCCAGGTTGCAGGTATCTAGAGACACAGTTCCAATTGCTGGTGTATTGACAAGCCTTTTTATCACAGTTGTTTGTGTTTATGATAACTGCTGTTACATTTTTAAATACATTTTATCTTTGGTAATGCACAAGGTCGGTGGGCCCTCCTTTATTCTTTTTATGACCAAGCCATCAGTAGCAGATCCTTTAAGTCCTGTAAGTTGCAAGGTGGGGCCTCCATATATCAGACTTGCTTTTCCAGCACATCCCACAGATTCTCAATTGGATTGATATCTGGAAAATTTGGAGGCCAAGCCAACACCTTGAACTCATTGTCATGTTCCTCAAACCATTCTTGAATTCATCAGACCAGACCACCTTCTTCCATTTCTCCGTGGTCCAGTTTCGATGCTCATGTACCCATTGTAGGTGCTTTTGGCTGTGGACACAGGTCAGCAAGGGCATGCTGACCAGTCTGTGGCAACGCACCCCCATACACAACAAACTGTGATGCTCTGTGTGTTCTTACACCTTTCTTTCAGAACCAGCATTCACTTTTTTTTTAAATTTCAGCTTCAGTAGCTCTTCCATTGGATCGAACTATATAGGCCATCCTTCCCTCCCCACCTCCATCAATGATCCTTCCCTCCCCACCTCCATCAATGAACTTCCCTCCCCACCTCCATCAATGAGCCCTCCCTCCCCACCTTCATCAATCAGCCTTCCCTCCTCACCTCCATCAATGAGCCTTCCCTCCCCACCTCCATCAATGAGCCTTCAGAATACTACCTCCATCAATGAGCCTTCCCTCCCCACCTCCATCAATGAGCCTTCCCTCCCCACCTCCATCAATGAGCCTTCCCATCCTACCTCCATCAATGAGCCTTCCCTCCCCACCTCCATCAATGAGCCTTCCCTCCCCACCTCCATCTTTGAGCCTTCCCTCCCCACCTCCATCAATGAGCCTTCCCTCCCCACCTCCATCAATGAGTCTTCCTTCCCCACCTCCATCAACAAGCTTTCCCTCCCCCCTCCATCAATGGGCCTCCCACCACCTCCATCAATGAGCCTTCCCCCTCCACCTTCATCAATGAGCTTTCCCTCCCCAACTCCATCAATGAGCCTTCCCTCCCCACCTCCATCAATGAACCTTCCCTCCCCACCTCCTCAATGGCGGCGCGCGTGCACGCCTATGCCTAGGGAGTACTTACTAACTGTGGGGGAGGGGCTTTGTTGGAGACAGGGATCGGTGTTCCTGCTTCACAGGAATCGTGTCTTCTGTACTCGCGGAATGACAGTCTGCCAGAGTACCGAGCGATGAGCGGGTCCCGGTGGGACATCGGGTCCATGGGAGCCACTGATCAACACCCGCTGTGTAAAAATCACAGCTGGAGGGAGCCGCCGGCAGCGCGCGCTCGCGCCCCCAAACTCAGAAGTGCAGAATCACGTATACAAGGGAGTGCTTACTAACTGTGGGGGAGGGGCTTTATTGGGCAGGTGGCGGTGGACATTGGGTCCGCAGGAGCCGCTGATCAACTCCCGCTGTGTAAAATCACAGCTGGGGGGAGCCGCCAGCAGCGCGCGCTCGCGCCCCCAAACCTGGAAGTGCAGAATCACGTATATATACGTGATTCTGTGCAGAGCGGCCTCCCTGTAGCAGTAAATCTGCTATAGGGTGGTCAGGAACCGGTTAAAGACGAAAGTCCTAGACTTCTCCTGACCCAGAAAAGAGGATTAAATCAGTGAGGCTACAACGCAGACGAGTTAGCCAAAAAAAAATTGAAGTCTACGAAATTCCGTCTTAACTAGAAAACCCGACTGCAAACCCAACAAAAAGCGATTCCTTCCGACAAATATTATCTGAAGAGCAGAAACGTTCGGCGCGCGTCTCAGAGCCTGGCTCTAATCCACCAAGACCAAATCCATCCCTGCCGAAGAAAACAGTCAATTTTAAATACCGTGCGCATACCATTCCCCCGTAGCCAACATAACAAAGCATCCAATATGATTCTTCCTCAACAACAGAGGAGAAAAAATATAAAACGGCGGACGGCAAAGTCATAAAACCGCGTAACATTCTATAGCGCTGCCTCTCTCTCTCATCGGTAAATACACCCAACCAAAAAAAAAAATTCAAGGCGAGTCGCCCCCATCTCCGACCGGCATCAGTAACCGCCAGGAGCACATCCCAAGTAGATTGTAGTTTACGTGATGGAAACCCTCGTTCGCCCTTTCGGAAAGCTCTGCCACTTGTTCATTGCTTTATGAATTGCCGTTGCCAGCTACAATAAAAAAGAAGGTATTGTTTCGATGCGGGAAGTATAAAAAACCTTTGAGTGCCGAGCCTCGGAGGCAACCTTTTACCTGCGCGGATTGGATGAGCGGGGAGGGGAAGAGTGTCTCTAAATGTCCTCGTGTCACCGTAATCCGCCTTTAATGTATGGCTTAATTTCCTCCCGCATTAGACACTTGATAAAAACGAGAGGGTTGTCAGTTTTCCATTGCCTGGGTTTTATAAGCGTTGTAAAGCAAGAACCACAATGCTTTGCACCCGGCCGCTGGCTTTGGACAGGTACCTGTGAAACAACTTTATCACTTCCTGGACGACAAACAAATTGCAAATAGTGATTAAGCCATAAAGTTACAACAACATTAAAATATAATGAGAGGTTATTGGAAAGGCTGTTAAAGCAGCAGCTGCGAGGCTGGAAGTTTCTTTCCTGACACTTATACTGTTACGTGGACACGACTGTGCCTGTCTGCAGATCCTTATCCTGCAGTTTTTTTTCTTATTTCGGCGAGATATGGCTCGGCGGTGGAAGTACGTTGTATTTCTAAAGTTATCTTGATGCCCTGCGGCTCGCGAACCTTGACTGGGATCATGCGCATTATGCAATAGCGCAAGCATGATAAACAGCCGCATTTATGTTTAGGTTGCGATACCCCCGTTGGGGCTGCAGAAAGTAGAAGTTCCACGTGTCACCCTGCCCAACCCGGCATTCACTTCCAGACACTCCAAGACAATGAACAGCTTTGTTTTTGTTTATTCTGTAGCAAGGCCCGAGGCCTCCTTTAGTCTAATGAGAATCTCCAGAGCCAAGGACAGCTGACATCCTTCTGTGTAGGGTGGGTTGCAAAGCATGGTGGGTGTAAGGTAGGGTGTCCACGTGTACCAGATTGCCCAGGATTGTACCTCAATTCGCATTTGTGTCCCATGTCCCGGGCACCTTCATATTGTCCCAGAATGAAATGAGGACACATAGCCACCTTAATAGAAGATTGCCAAACTGGCATCTAGCAACCAGTGACGTCACATTCACAGAGTCTCAGAACGAGGCTGGGAGGAGCGAGGCCTTTACCCAGTGCTGCCCTGCGCTCCGAGTCCACCCACCTCCTTTCCTTCTCTGGCAGCGGCTTCCAGAGAGAGCAGCCGGAGCGTCTTCACTGTGTCTCCTCCTGACTCCTCCGGTGTTCAGTGATCTCCCGGCGGGCGGCGGCATTCTGCAGTGCTGGCTGGCTGGCTTAGAACCACGGCTCGTCTGCCCACTCTGACTCCCACAGCACATTGCCCAATTTCTCCTCCTTCCGCCCGCGACCCGAGCCGCCCGACTGCCTGAGGGGCGGCCCCCCAGCCTGGACCAGAGAACAAAGACCGGCGCTCAACTGCTCACCAAACCAGACCAGTCCAGATTAAAAGGTGAGCAAATGGAACCTGATTGGAGCGGGTTGGGTGACAAGTCGGGGCACCGGGGCTGGGGACAGTACAGTAATAAATGAGGCTGACAAAGTGGAGCCCTGCCCTGGGGGGGGGGGGGGGGGGCAACCTGCCCAACCCGGCATTCACTTCCAGACACTCCAAGACAATGAGCAGTCCATCAGCTTTGTTTTTGTTATTTCTGTAGCAAGGTCCCAGGCCTCATTTAGTCTAATGAGAACCTCCAGAGCCAAGGACAGCTGACATCCTTCTGTATAGGGTGGGTTGCAAAGCATAGTGGGTATAAGGTAGGGTGCCCACGTGTCCTAGATTGCCCGGGATTGTCCCGCAATTCGCATTTGTGTCCCGTGTCCCGGGCACCTTCATATTGTCCCGGAATGAAATGAGGACACATAACCACCCTAATAGAAGATTGTCAAACTGGTTGCTAGGGCCGCCGCGCCTGGCATCTAGCAACCAGTGACGTCACATTTGCAGAGTCTCAGCGCGAAGCTGAGAGAAGCGAGGCCTTTACCCAGTGCTGCCCTGCGCTCTGAGTCCACCCACCTCCTCTCCTTCTCTGGCCGCGGCACCCAGAGAGAGCAGCCAGAGCTTCTTCACTTCTTCACTCTGTCTCCTCCTGACTCCTCCGGTCTTCAGTGACCTCGCGGTAGGCGGCATTCTGCAGTACCGGCTGGCTTGGATCCACGGCTCGACTGCCCATCCTGACTCCCGCAGCGCATTAGCCAAGTTCTCCTCCTCGCACCCGCGGCCCGAGCCGCCCGACTGCCTGAAGGGGCCCCCCCCCCCAGCCTTGACCAGAGAACAAAGACCGGCGCTCAACCGCTCACCACACCAGACCAGTTCAGATTAAAAGGTGAGCAAATGGAACCTGATTGGAGCGGGTCAGGTGACAAGTCGGGGCACCGGGGCTGGGGACAGTACAGTAATAAATGAGGAGCCCTGCCCTGGGGGGGGGGCAATAAAAAAAATGAGGCTGACAAGTGGGGGCCAATAAAAAAATTAGGCTGACAAGTGGGGGCAATAAAAAAAATGAGGCTGATAAGTGGGGAAAATAAAAAAATGAGGCTGACAAGTGGGATCAATAAAAAATATATGTAGAGAATGTATACCACCTGTCTAAACTTGTGACCACTGTTTGCTTTTGTTTTTCCAAAAATTGGCAAAAAAAAGTATCCAAAATCATCTTTTTTTTGGGCTGGCACGAGGGCGTGCGCGGGGGGGGGGGGGGGGGGTGGAGGGGGTGTCCCTGAATAGCAGTTTGGAAATGTAGTCACCCTAGTGTAAGGTAAGGTAGATTCATGGGTGCCAGACACTTCTTGAATGTAAAGAGATTTATTTTCTCTTGAACAGAACAGTGGGAGAGAGGGTTTAAGGCCAGGACACCCTTAGGAAGTTGCAATGTCGATTAGCAGGCTCCGAGACTTTTACAGGTAGATAGCCATGCAGGGAAAGGCATCCAGCAAGACACCACATCTGCATGTGTAGGAAGGCTATCTCCTATGGCAACAGTCTTAGAACAGTTCCTAACACTGATTTTAACGAACTCCTTTACTTTTATACAGTAACTTCTTGTAGACTCTCAGCCCACTGAGCTCCCAGTCTCTCTCACTAGACTTGCTGATTTACTGCCACTGGATCCCGTGAGCTCTTCTAATCTTCTTACTTTAGTGTCTTCCTCAAGTGTCACCCCTGCTTCCCTGCTGGGTCCCTGGCTTGGCACTCCAGATACTTCTCAAGCGTCACCCCACTGGCTGGGTCCCTGGCTTGGCACTCCAGATACTTCTCAAGCATCACCCCACTGGCTGGGTCCCTGGCTTGGCACCTGCTGAAGTTTCCCGATTCTTCGCCGTCCCCGGTTGGTGAGAATACCTCTCCGGTACTTGCTTCAGCTACTCTCTGTGGTCCCCGGCAACAAGGTGGATGGTCCCTTAGTGGCGACAGCTTCCCCTCTACCTCTGACCACGACAGGTTCTCCGGCCAGCAGAACCGTCACTTCTGGTTGGAATGCAAGCTGCAGTCCCAACCCTACGCTGCTCTCTTGCTTATGGATTGGCCCTCAGACAGCCTGGCAGCCAGATGTGCCCAGGATAGGCCTAAGCCTAGCAGCCTAGCAGCCCACCAGTACAACACACGTCCACTGAGACAGCTGTCCAGGTGGCACAGAACCCCGATCACCTGACCTCATCCAACTGAATAGGCTCTCCCAGCAGGCCAAGGGACCCCCATTGGCTGAGATACCCTATCTATCCTTAATCTGTCCTTGCAATGCCCTTGTCTTATCTAATGTCACCAAATACCCAGGCCACCTAGTGACAGAAGAGAGAAGTGCAGCAATTCCAGACTTAGGGTGAAATCAATTGATCTCCTATCAATTGGCCAAGGCAATGATACCTGGCAGGTAAATTTAGGAGCAACCCTGCTTAGACATCAGGGTGCTACACTTTATTAAGGGATTAAACTTGGATGGGGTAAAGGAATTATGGGATGCCCAGAACCAATAGCAGAAATTATTATCATGAACAATTGGAACCTCTATTTACACCTTCTAGAGCTTCAGTCTCCTCCAGCACAATGCTTATTTGTAGACTGTCTCTCTCCTGTACAATACTTGGTTCCTGGCACAGCTAGCACGTGCATAGTTGGCAACATTGTAGAAAAAATTTTAGGCTGTAGGCTGAGTTTTGTTATAATTAGGGGGCGGGGCACGCATTTGTGGGCGTGGCACAGGGGAAAAGTAAAAATGTGGTGCGCGAAGCGAAAAATGGGTGTGGTTTACACAAAATAGTGGGCGTGTCTTAAATGGGCGTGGCTCAAAGGGGGTGTGGTTGGAGTCTGAGATGAATGAGGGATTGAGAGGGAAAGGGGGGGAGAGGAATGAAGGGACAGCAGCCTCAGACCCTACACAACAATAGAAATATGTGTGTTCTAGAAAGTTTAACAATCAGCAGATAAAGATACTCCAAACACCTGGTGTTAGCAGTTCAATCATCCTAGCACCATGGTTGTTATGGTGTCAGGATGATTGAAGTGCATTATTTCTATTATTACATTGTAATATAAAATGAAATCATTTAACTCACCATAATGCTGAATCAGTGGGATCCCTAAGTGTGTCACATTAGATGTCCCCAGCGGAGCCCCCCTCACATCAGGAGTCCCCAGCGGAGCCCCCCTCACATCAAGAGTCCCCAGTGGAGCCCCCCTCACATCAGGAGTCCTCAGCGAAACCCTCCTCACATCAGGAGTCCCCAGCGGAGCCCCCCTCACATCAGGAGTCCCCAGCGGAGCCCCCCCTCACAACAGGTGTCTCCAGTGGAGCCCCCCTCACATCAGGAGTCCCCAGGGGAACCCCCCCTCATATCAGGAGTCCCCCCTCACATCAGGTGTCCCTAGTTGAGCCCCCCTTACATCAGATGCCCCCAGCTGTGCCCCCCTTACATCAGATGTCCCCAGTGGAGCCCCCCCTTACCTCAGGTGTCCTAGTAGGAGGGGGTATACACAATACTGTCTCCCTATTGGTTACACTAGAACCCCCACGCCTTTCCATAACATACCGGCAGCGGGGCGGGGGTAGGCGGGGTGAGGCGGGGTGAGGCGGAGCGGGTGGAGGGTGGGCGGCGACACAGGAGCTCCGTCTAGCCCCCCCAGCCGTCTTCCTGGTCTTCTTAAAAATGGCGGCTGGCGGAGACAATGTCTCTGCCGGCCGCGGACCTCTAGCGGTGGCAGGCGCCGGCGGCGAAAGTCCATGAAGAACCGGATTTCTTGGAACATTTCCTGGGAAACAATAAAATCGGGAATAGAGTCTAAATCCCTGGAATGTCCCGGGAAATCCGCGACAGTTGGTAACTATGCATGTGCTAGGCCCAACTCTAATCCAGTCAGACCTGAGAAATCGCCATTTGCTGGCATGGACCGTGGGCCCCTCTGGTGTAGCAACCAATGGTAAAAGAAAGGCTTTTAGTGCTAGCTGAATTTGAGGTGAACTACTGAACCCAGTCAGTCCTGTGCATACTTTGACAGCCCTCCTGGCTGCAGCCACCGGTCTTCAATGCCAGTAACATCACAGTCTCTCCCGCTGGCTCTTCAGCCACTCCTGGCATGTTCTCCCAGCTCTCCCGACTGTGCCTGTCACTCACCGACACCTGGTGGATCCCACCTGAGGACTTGCCCAGCAGTGTTCCCTGCTGTCCCCTCCTGTTCAGGACACCCCTTGGGTTCTGTGGGGTTCCTTCACAGCTCCGGGTCCCTGGCCCAAGGTCACCCCCCCCCCGCCCAGACTGGGGGGCTCCCTCCAAGGCCCCGACAGCCGAACACTCCATCTCTCAGTTCTTCCACTCGAACAACTCCTCCCCAGCAAGCCTGACCCTGGATATATCAAGGATGCCTGCCCCCTGCCAATCCTAGTTGGGGATTGATCAGAGCTCCCTGAGACACCTCATGCCTCACGCCACTCCATTCCTCTTACCCGCCTTCCTTCTAGAAGCCTCTAGAAGCCAGAGGGAGGTGACAGAGAAATGATGCTGCATGTGAGTCGCCTGCTGCTATTCTAGGCCACTCCCAGACCCACAGATCAAAACAAAGAGGCCTAGCTCACAGCTAGGCTTGAATAAATTTTCCTGTGCTCACAAAAAAATCTACATCTAGCAGCTACCTAAAGTAGAGTGCTACATTTATATCTTGTGGTAGTGCAAGGCCCTGACACGGTGAAAATGATTGACAAGAGGACACAGGGTTCGCACGTGTGCAGAGTGCAGGAGTTCGGAGAAAACGTTTTCACAGCTTCCTTCATATTTTGGTATGTCCGGATTGGGCTCTGCGGTTTGGAGATTTTGTAGTGTCTTAGGGGGGAAGAAATCTGCAACTCAGTGTCCAGGGTTTGTTGGAGACCAGCAGGGTGTCTGTAGGCAGGTGCAGTTTACAGGTGCAGTTCCTCTATGGTTTCCTGGGTCACTTGGGGGGGAGCTATCCATGTTGCCGCCCCATGTGGCTCTGGTGGCCGCCTTGGGACAGGCAGAGTCCATTTAAGACCCTGGCTCACAGGCTTGGCAAGCATTTCATGTGTGGGTAGTGTAGGGGCAGGTCATCTGACTGACAGGGACAGTGATTAGCAGCAGGCAGAGGTTTCAGGTGAGTAGGAAAAGAATAGGGACATAGCATTCTTCTTGGAAATGGTGAAAATGAATGGTAAGAGGACACAGGGTTCGCACACATGTGCAGGACTTTGAAGAAAACGTTTTTACAGCTTCCTTCAACTCTGGGTATTCCCGGATTGGGCTCTGCAGGAGGAATAGTGCCCCAAGGGTCGGATAAAGGCAAGTCAAGCAGGGAGCCACATTCAGCCTCTGGGCCTCAGTTTGGAGACCATTGTTATATACCATGAGTTTTCTTGGTTGGGTGCCATCGGGTTGGATGTGAATTACTTGATTCACGCTGCACCTCCCTACATGTGTGTCCAGGTGCACACAGCCCTTATAATGAAGACCTGAGAGCTCAGGGCAGTGTCTCTGGGTGAAGATAGCGGCGTGCTCCAGCCAGGAGGGGAGACCTTCTCAGGAGACTGAACCCTATGCTGGGGGGACTTCTTGCCCATAAGACTGGGAATGTCAGGACAGCTACGTGGGTCCAGGAAGACAGAGAAAGCCGAGGTTACTAGCAAGTCCACAGAAGGGGGCTAGAGGGAGTCCTGTGTTCCTAAGAAGTGGGAGAGCCCGGGGGGGTTAAGAGACCCTATTTGGATTTCAGGCAACCTTCATCATTGTCCCCATAACCAAGCCTGGCTAAGGGAATCCCCGAGATATTCCCAGCCAGGAAACGCCATTTGCTTAAGGCCTACATAGCATCCAGGAAGACCCATATTTTCCTATGGGGGGTCCAAACCCCCATGGAGAGAGTCTCCTTCTACTGCTGTCATCCTGTCTGCCAGAGCTCCACCTCTAACTCTAAACAGGAGAATATATGTATACCATCTATGAGAGGGCACCAAAATGAGACCAGCCTAACACTTCCTTACACTGGGACTACATACAATGTTTGCTGTAGGCCTACTATTGTCTTAAGCAGTCCTGAACTGGAATCACACTCGTTAATTAGTAGTGTTTTTAAAGTGTATTTAGCTGTAGTAAGGAATTATAGTCAATCATTTATTAAGATGGAAAATCAGGAAGGCAGACAGTAGACAAAGCGATAAAAATGACGGCAGAAGTTCGGGGGGGAAGCCTGGAGTGGAGTGCACAGGTAGGTCTACCTCTTATGGGTCCCTGCACACCAAGCATTGGTAATTAATACTCTGGTTGATTTGACAAGCAGCAAGGATGAAATCCCTCGTTTGCCTCTAACTTTCCAAAATCAATCTCTGCCTGCCGTTACTTGACACTTTAATTATATTTAAGGGCATCATTTATGTTGTGGAAGAACTTCACAGAATGGTCTCAGAACCCTTTGTTAGCAGTTGCAGCACACTGGGAAATACTTAGGATGCTGTGAAATTCTCATTCTACTTAACCTGAGCAATAGGGAATGTCTCATGTACCAAAAGTCCCACTAATAGGCACATTTCCTGGGGATTGCACGCGGTGATTTGGAAGCTTAAGGCACTCCTGCTCCGTATATCAGCTAAAACGCACTCAATTAATAAATCCCTGCATGAATATCCACAAAGCATCATTTTAAAATAACGCAATAAGTGCCTGAAATCAATAATACTGAGCTGAAGACTAGGAGGATTCAGCCAAAAACTACTAAGTACCCATCTGGAGGATGATAGGAGGGAGCTGTATGCAAAATGGTTCATTTTGGTTCAGTTCATGCTCTGTGAGGTTCCTATGGCAACAGTGAATAACTTTCTATAGATATTGGGGGGGCTGAAATGCTGTCCCTGGTATCACCAAAGAGCATTATATTCAGTACACCTGTAGCGGGAAGTGATCCGCGCAATTTCCTCAAGTGGTAGAGTGTAAAATACCAGTAAGCAATAATATAGTCCAATAAAGTGAAATACAAACAAAATGTCCAATCAAGTGTAAATAAAGTGATTCTTCTGAAAAGTGATAACAGGTTCCTCTCAATATATGAGTCTTCGCAAAAGCTAGATACTCACAGAGCACTTACCTCCATTAGGAGTATAAAAAGCCTTGAGGGTATTCTGTAGTGGAGGTGGGTACACCGCGGTGGGTCTCCAAACGATGGCTGTACCAGAAGATGTTTTCAGGGTACTAGTAGTATCCAATCAGGTTATAGTCCCGCTGTGCTTGATGGTCTGCCGCTCCTTCAGCCCCTACAGTGACTGGGTGCCACTCCGGTTCAGACCATTAAGGGAAAGATAAAAGAGAGCCTCCCATAGTGTAATACGTAAAATAAAATCAATTAAAATCAAATGCCAAGTGAATCCTTACATAAAAGCAAAAAATAACAAGCGATTGCAGTAAAACGTCACGGCACGTGACTTCAACAGGGTTTCCCCTGATGAAGTCACGTGCTGTGACGTAACGCGTAGGGTGTGGCCGGACGTTGAACAAACCGGAAGTGATGTAAATATCGTGTTTTACTGCAATCGCTTGTTATTTTTTGCTTTTATGTAAGGATTTACTTGGCATTTGCATTAAATTGTAGTAAAATGTCACAGCACGTAACTTCAACAGGGTTTTCCCTGATGAAGTCACATGCTGTGACGTAACGCGTAGGGTGTGGCCGGACGTTGAACAAACCGAAAGTGACGTAAATATCGTGTTTTACTGCAATCGCTTGTTATTTTTTGCTTTTATGTAAGGATTTACTTGGCATTTGCATTAAATTGTAGTAAAATGTCACGGCACGTAACTTCAACAGGGTTTTCCCTGATGAAGTCACGTGCTGTGACGTAATGCGTAGGGTGTGGGCGGATGTTGAACAAACCGGAAGTGACGTAAATATCGTGTTTTACTGCAATCGCTTGTTATTTTTTGCTTTTATGTAAGGATTTACTTGCCATTTGAATTAAATTGCAGTAAAACGTCACGGCACGTGACTTCAACAGGGTTTAACCTGATGAAGTCACATGCTGTGAGGTAACGCGTATGGCGTGGCTGGATGTTGAACAAACCGGAAGTGACGTAAATATCATGTTTTACTGCAATCGCTTGTTATTTTTTGCTTTTATGTAAGGATTTACTTGGCATTTTAATTAAATTGCAGTAAAACGTCACGGCACGTGACTTCAACAGGGTTTCCCCGGATGAAATCACATGCTGTGACGTAATGCGTAGGGCGTGGCTGGATGTTGCACAAACCGTAAGTGACGTAAATATCGCGCTTTACTGCAATCGCTTGTTATTTTTTGCTTTTATGTAAGGATTCACTTGGCATTTGTATTAAATTGATTTGTTTTACATATTACACTATGGGAGGCTCTCTTTTATCTTTCCCTTAATGGTCTGAACCGGAGTGGCACCCAGTCACTGTAGGGGCTGAAGGAGCGGCAGACCATCAGGCACAGCGGGGCTATAACCTGATTGGATACCACTAGTACCCTGAAAACATCTTCTGGTACAGCCATCATTTGGAGACCCACCGCGGTGTACCCACCTCCACTACAGAATACCCTCAAGGCCTTTTATACTCCTAATAGAGGTAAGTGCTCTGTGAGTATCTAGCTTTTGCGAAGACTCATATATTGAGAGGAACCTGTTATCACTTTTCAGAAGAATCACTTTATTTACACTTGATTGGACATTTTGTTTGTAATTCACTTTATTGGACGATATTATTGCTTACTGGTATTTTACACTCTACCACTTGAGGGATCACTTCCCACTAAAGGGCATTTTTTTTTTTTTTTGGTGCATTGTGTTCACTTTAGATCTAGCAGCATTTTCACCTTTATTTAGTTAGTTAGGTATTGTTCACTTAGCAGCGTGAGGGATCACATTGTATATTTTTTGAGTACACCTGTAGCACCCGCTACCCCCCTGGAGGCAGTTAGGAATCCACAAGTGGTTTCGTGGGCTGACATTTCACTTCAGGGATGGATTCTTGACTTTTTGTGGGGCATGAAAAATTGGGCACCAGTCACTTTTGGAAAGTTAACAGAGTTCCAGCCTAATTCCTCCTCGATAAATCCTCCAGCCAGGCAGTACAAGCTGTCAGGCCCTGAATTAGCCTTTATGTCAGGAAGATTGTGCACGTGGCTGTGCCTGAAAATATGCACATGTGCATTACTTTCTACAACAGTGGTCTCCAAAGTGCGTCCCTGGGGCCAAATGTAGCCATTTGCTTGCCTTTATGTGGCCCTTGGTAGACTATTTCATCCACAGATACCAACAATGGGGCACAATTCCCCCCAGTGACACCAATGAAGGTGCACATTTCCTCCCAGGGACACCAACAACGAGGTACAATTCCTGCTGATGACACCAATGATGGGGCACAATTCCTCCCACTGACACCAATGAAGGTGCACAATTCCTCCCAATGACACCAAAGATAGGGCACAATTCCTCCCAATGACACCAACAATGGAGCACATTTCCTCCCAGGGACACCAACAATGAGCCACAATTCCTCCTGATGACACCAATGATGGGGCACAATTCCTCCCACTGACACCAATGAAGGTGCACAATTGCTCCCACTGACATCAACAATGCGGCACACTTCCTCCCACTGATACCAATGATGGGGTACAATCCCTCCCACTGACACCAACAATGAGGCACAATTCCTCCCACTGACACCAACAATGGGGCACAATTCCTCCCACTGACACCAATGATGGGGTACAATCCCTCCCACTGACGCCAACAATGGGCACAATTCCTCCCACTGACACCAACAATGGGGCACAATTCCTCCCACTGACACCAATGATGGGGTACAATCCCTCCCACTGACACCAACAATGGGGCACAATTCCTCCCACTGACACCAATGATGGGGTACAATTCCTCCCACTGACACCAATGATGGGGCATTGTTTATTCCCACTGATGTCGAGACCCTTTCTACTCCCACTGGCCACAGTCTGGCCCCCCTAAAGTCTGAGGGACAGTAAACTGGCCCCTTTGTTTAAAAAGTCTGGAGACCCCTGTTCTAGAAGATCGTTTTTATGGCTGTGTCCGAAGATATGTGGGCACATAACACAAGCTGTGTGTATGTCAATGCGTACTTGCTAATGCGCATGCGTTGGGTACTGGCGTTTTGGCGCCCTGTGGCCTAATTAAGTCTTTACAGAAGATAGGAGAATCGCTGAGTGGTCGTCAGCTTCTGCGATGTTTGACCAGTTCTGTTTCTTCATCTGTACCTTGAAGCCGGGTTCACATACACGCAAATTGGATGTGGTTTTCTCTGCATCCAATATGCATGACAGGCGAGTGTGACCAGCTCTCAATGAAGCCGGTTCAAACATGTCCAGGGGAGTCGTGGTGCGAATTCCAAAAGGGTCTTGTGCGTCTTTGGGTCCGGTTCAGGTGCGAACTCGGGAAAAAATGCAGACCTGAATCGCAACTGAACCAGTGAACAGAAAAACACCGGACCCCATGCCAGGAACTGCGGACACAAATATGTGAACCCGGCCTGACCCAGTTTACCCTCTGATTCTGCCTGATCCTGGTGATCTCTGGGTATCGACCCTGGCTTGTGATCCAAATGCATTTTCTGCCTGGAACTAGTTCTGCCCACCTGATACTAACCCTGGCCTGGCTTCTGATCCTGCTTCCATTTCCTGACTCTGAACCTTTACTGCCTGGTTGTTGCCAAATTCTGCCTGTCTGACAACCCTCCAGGGTCTAGCACCTGCAAGTTCCAATGAAAGCCCTCTGCACGGGCTCCAGTCCTGCATTCATAGTATCCTTGCATGACCTGGATCATCTTCTGTCCAGGATCTTCCACAGGCGCTCGTGCCATTGCTTGCCCTGCTATACAATGTCATCAACTTCAGGGTAAACAGGACAGGAGGTGTAAGGGAAGCCATCTCGTCAGCTTGGCCTCTACCAGGTGTTAGGGCTGGGCCCCTACTATATAAGCAGCTCTTTTCTTCCAGTGCACAGAAGCTGCTCAGCTGTCAGCTAATAACCACCCACTCATTGTATCCACAGTGACTCACCTGGTTACCATTACCTGCCTCATTAGTCCAGCCTACAGCCAGCACCTTTTGACTATTTAAACCGCTCTCCTCATTTCCTCCTTGCCCTTGTGTGGTCTATGATCTCCAGTGTGTTCCTGCATATCACTTCGCCTGGCTGACTTCTCTTCCGATACCTTTTCCTGTTTTTGCTCCTGACTATGCTGACTTCTGGTTTCCTGACCCTAGCTTGTCTGATTACCCGCTCTGGCATCCAAACCCTGGCTTCAGTTTTTAAATACCTTCCTGAACTTTTTTTTTTTTGCTATTTTATTAAAGTTGTGATTTTAACTTCACTTTCCGTCTCTGCCTGGTTTATGGTTCCTGACACCAGGTATGGGACAGCTATACTTCCTTTACCGGTACTGGGTATCAGAGAAAACAGGAAGTAAAGGGAAATAGCCACAGCAGGGACACAGAATTTAAAACCCAACAAAGGTTCTAATCATTCCTCAAAAAAAAAAAAGAGGTTTAACTTGGCTGGTGTATGCTGATGTATGGGTTTCTCACCTGTTACCACCCCACTCTTGCATTCTTACCCTTACCTTCCCAGTAAAACACACCACACCTTCCGTATGGCCCCTTTATTGACAACCATAACAAAATTCCATAAATTAACTTCCATTTAAATATAAATATATATATATATATATATATATATATATATATATATATAAAACAACTTTTTTAACATATATATACTGACTGCTATGTCTGAGGTTCATGAAGGAAGGTATTCTATCGCATTGTCTGTACCACCACCACTTCCGCATCCTGGCCCCTAGCCCACCAGCTCAGGGACAACTATTGCCCCTCGTCTTGCCCAATACAGCCCGATGACCGGTAGCCCATAATTACCATATAGGGAAGGTACCCATACCGAGATAGGCCCAAGCCGTTCCACACCATATACTGTATACCTTCCACCATTCCAACCTTCACGAACCAGAGATCCCTGCATACAACCTGAAACAGAAAACATATCATCAAACTTATCAGGATCAACTACAGGGAGGGAGGGAACAAAAAGTTTCTATGGTGTTGCCTCTTCTCTTGCTCACCCCCAACCGACTAACCCCCGCCCCCACTAGCCATGTCCCATATCTAAACCACACCTCTCAGCACTCTCATTGTACCAAATCTATTCTAAAACCTTTTTGACCACCCCTTTCCAGGAACCATCCAGTGCAACCACTAACAGCAACCCCCAGTCGTGTGGGCCCTCCACCCTGGTTCCCTTTGCTCTGGGCCTGTTCTAAAGTCTTTGTGGTGCTTATAGCCAATATGGTGCCTGCAAATCATTATATAGTGGATGATATTAGAAGAACATTCTGCAGCAATGACAACGTAGATAATAGGGTGATTGCAATGAAGCACCCTGGGCCACCCCTTGCTTTTTAGGTCAGCTTCCATTACCTTCACATTGACAGCAATTGAAGAGGCAATCATACCTCCATGCAGCACATATTAAAATGCAGAACATCTACCAATATGACAGGTTTTTACATTGTCGGTTGCTCTGCTCCATGTGATAATTACCCACAATGCACCACGGCAGTTCTGCCCCCATTGACATGACATGGTAAGATGCCCGAGGTCTATAAATGAAGTGACACTCTGGGCGCAACGCTGAAAAGAACAGAAATAAAAGCAGCCCTAGCGCCACTCTGCCTCCTCCTCCGCTTATGGAGTTAAATTATGCATTTCTGGTTCGTTGTTTGCAGGATTAAATTTAAAACTACCTTAGACAACGTTAGGCAGCGTAATCCATCACTTGATCACTGCCAGGATGGATAAAAGCAAGGAGGAATATAAAAAACTACACTTCTACTACTCTCAGCATCTGTTTTAGGGAATTGGGCTCATAAATCAAACCGTCTTGTCAGATTCAGTGGCACCATCGGAGTGCAGTGTTTAAGCGCCGTATGCCCTATGCATAAATGTAATTTCCCCGAATGTCAGCGGGAAATGCAGTGCAAACTATAACACATTGTGTATCTTTGACCCTGTAAGTGCTGAAATCACAGATTCTTATTATTCTGACATGATAGAAAGAGAGGAGGAAAAGGGGACTCTTGTCCTTTCTCATGTTCCTGATAGATTTTTTTTTTTCTTTTTTCGTGTCAAGCGACTTGCACAGTTATAATGAAGCGTGGTAGAATATTTTTCAGCTCACTGGGACAGGAAAGTGGCTGTTGGTAAGTCTGCTTCCTTCTTGTATCTGAGCTTACCCCTCGTGACTTGGTCAATAGTACTCATTCACAATATATGGACAGGTCTCTCATCTATCTCAAATGGTAAACATTTACCCAACCAATGAGGACTGGAAAGCATCTGATCTGACCAAACGCTATATGGCAGCCTTTCCCAACCAGTGTTCCTCCAGAGAGTGCTAGTGGAACTCCCATTTGAAGGTGTGTGCATAGATCTGGGTCCAATGCCACTTGGCAGAGCCAACGGCATGATGTCAATGATCCTTTTAGATGACTGTAATTTCTTGGATGTGTACGGAGGAGCTCCTGGTACAAAAGTTCATCTCACTTGAAGGACTCTTTGAAAAATCGAATAGTTAAACACATCACATACAGCACAGTGGAATGGTGCTTGTTGGTTAAGTCTGCGTCCTTCTTATTGTATCTGATCTTACCTCTTATTATTTGGTCAATAGTACTCATTCACACTATATTGTCAGGTCTCTCATTTATTTCAAAATGGTATACAGTTACCCAACCAATGAAGACTGGAAAGCATCTGATCTGACCAACACTATATGGCAGCCTTTCCCAACCAGTGTTCTTCCAGAGGGTGCTAGTGAGCCCTTGAGCAATGGCTAATTAAACTCCCATTTGAAGGTGCCTGCATGGTTCTAGGTCTAAGGCAGCCTATCTCAACCAGGGTAGCTCCAGAGGTTTCTCGGGGGTTCCTTGAACAATATCCACAACTGAAAGTCCACATCACGATAAATTAGCTCTCCTGTAGTGCTGTATTTTAGCCTTTTGTAATCAATTAACTTTTTATTTTGGAACCTCGGGGTGCAAAAATTTTACCATGGATATTGTACTGGAGTCAAGCCTGCAGAAGCTTGAGTTATGCAAAGGGTTGCCACCTCATCCCTTTAAACCCGAACACATATGAATTACACAGGTTTTGAGGCTAATTTGATATACCAAGTGAGTTTAATTACCACCTTAACCAGCCTCAAAACCTGTGTAATTAATACATGTTTGGGTTTTAAAGGGATGAGATGGCAACCCTAGTTGTGCACCAGTGCCTTGTAGTCTGCTTGATTGGGGTGTAGAGATTGAGCACTTTTCTTTGATCACTTATTCCTTGAGCATTGTCTAATTGAACTCCCATTTGCTGGTGCCTGCATAGTTCCAGGTCCAATGCCACTTGGCAGAGCCAACGGCATGACGTCAATGATCCTTTTAGATGACTGTAATTTCTTGGATGTGTACAGAGGAGCTCCTGGTACAAAAGTTCATCTCACTTGAAGGACTCTTTGAAAAATTGAATAGTTAAACACATCACATACAGCACAGTGGAATAATGCCTGTTGGTTAGTCTGTGTCCTTCTTATTGTATCTGATCTTACCTCTTATTATTTGGTCAATAGTACTCATTCACACTATATTGTCAGGTCTCTCATTTATTTCAAAATGGTATACAGTTACCCAACCAATGAAGACTGGAAAGCATCTGATCTGACCAACACTATATGGCAGCCTTTCCCAACCAGTGTTCTTCCAGACGGTGCTAGTGGGCCCTTGAGCAATCGCTAATTGAACTCCCATTTAAAGGTGCCTGCATGGTTCTAGGTCTAAGGCAGCCTATCTCAACAAGGGTAGCTCCAGAGGTTTCTCGGGGGTTCCTTGAACAATATCCACAACTGAAAGTCCACATCATGATAAATTAGCTCTCCTGTAGTGCTGTATTTTAGCCTTATGTAATCAATAAACTTTTTATTTTGGAACCTCGGGGTGCAGACATTTTACCATGGATATTGTACTGGAGTCAAGCCTGCAGAAGCTTGAGTTATGCATAGGGTTGTCACCTCATCCCTTTAAACCCGAACACATATGAATTACACAGGTTTTGAGGCTAATTTGATATACCAAGTGAGTTTAATTACCACCTTAACCAGCCTCAAAACCTGCATAATTAATACATGTTTGGGTTTTAAAGGGATGAGATGGCAACCCTAGTTGTGCACCAGTGCCTCGTAGTCTGCTTGATTGGGTTGTAGAGATTGAGCACTTTTCTTTGATCACTTATTCCTTGAGCATTGTCTAATTGAACTCCCATTTGATGGTGCCTGCATAGTTCCAGGTCCAATGCCACTTGGCAGAGCCAACAGCATGACGTCAATGATCCTTTTAGATGACTGTAATTTCTTGGATATGTACGGAGGAGCTCCTGGTACAAAAGTTCATCTCACTTGAAGGACAATATGAAAAATCGAATAGTTAAACACATCACATACAGCATAGTGGAATAATGCCTGTTGGTTAGTCTGTGTCCTTCTTATTGTATCTGATCTTACCTCTTATTATTCGGTCAATAGTATTCATTCACACTATATTTTCAGGTCTCTCATTTATCTCAAAATGGTATACAGTTACCCAACCAATGAGGACTGGAAAGCATCTGATCTGACCAACATTGTATGGCAGCCTTTCCCAACCAGTGTTCTTCCAGAGGGTGCTAGTGGGCCCTTGAGCAATGGCTAATTGAACTCCCATTTGAAGGGGGCCTGCATGGTTCTAGGTCTAAGGCAGCCTATCTCAACCAGGGTACCTTCAGAGGTTTCTTGGGGGTTCCTTGAACAATATCCACAAATATATATAATAAATATTCACACTATATTGTCAGGTCTCTCATTTATCTCAAATGGTATACAGTAACCCAACCAATGAGGACTGCAAAGCATCTGATCTGACCAATGCTCTAGGTCAGCCTCCCTCAACCAGGGATCCTCCAGAGGTTTGTATGGGATCTTTAAACAATGCCCGTAATAGAAAGTCCACATTACAACAAGTCATCTCTCCTGCGGGGCAGTATTTTAGCCTAATGTATTCAATTAACGTATTTTTTACTTTCGAACCTCACTATGATGCAGATTTTTCAAAGAGTGAGTTGAACTTTTGTACCAGGAGCTCCTCCGTATACATCCAAGAAATTATAGTCATCTAAAAGGATCATTGACGCCATGCCGTTGGCTCTGCCAAGTGGCATTGGACCTGGAACTATGCAGGCACCATCAAATGGGAGTTTATTATGGATGTTTTACTGGAGTCAAGCCAGCAGAAGCTTAAGTATTTGTCACGTGCCAGGGTTGGAGGCCGAAGTGACAAGAGGGCTTTCCTTTGCAGCGCTGGTACGAGTACCCCTGCATGTGGGACAGGGGCACAGGACACAAAAAAGCACGGGGGGGGCGGTAATCAGGTAGCAAGCAGTTGTGGCCTCTGGACAGTAGTCAGCAGCAGTGCAGGTAAACCAGAAGAGGACCAAGGTCGGGACCTGGTAACTGGATCTTGGAAGTCTGGCACAGAGGCCGCAAGGACACACAACATATAGAGGACCTTTCCCTGTGCCACATCCCAATTCTCAAATAGAAAGTGTTTGCAAGAACCAGTCCTACGACTGGTGGACTTACTGTCCCCCACATGAGACAGAGTCAGATATACAGTATGTAAAAAATATCCAAATTTTATTGTACGTTGTATTTTATGGCTGTATTGTTTGTAATGATTTACTAAGCGCATTATGTGTGATTTTTTTTTAAAGAAATTTGTTTATACAATAAAGTTTTGATATTTTTTATATATATCTGACTCTGTCTTGTGTGGGTGCCAGTAAAGTCCACCAGTAGCAGGACTGGTTCTTACAAACACTTTCTATCTGCAAGGACACACAGTCAGAGGTAGATGCAGGTACCAGTTAGGATCAAGGACTTGGTCCAATGGGAAGCCAGGGTCAGCACAATCGAACAGGTGTAACTAATAAAGTGGCTAGTGAGTGTATATACTGTAGCACAGTGGCGGCTGGTGTTTTTTTTTTTTTTGGGGGGGGGAGAGGAGTAAACAACCACCCCCCAAGAGCTTATGCTTAAGAGATGAATCGTAATTTAGGATATCATTAAAGAGTTTATTCAGTGTTAGAGACTAAGAAGGTCTGTCTCAAGAAAAGTCAAACTTCAAATACATCAGAAATGAGAAGAATTGTAGAAAGCAACATAATACAAATAGCCGATACACTAAACCTTCATTACCTGAAAGGTCGAACACCAGTCGGAGTTGAGTATTTTTTAAGCATGTTTTTGATACCAGTATATACACAAATGTACTATTTCACCTCCAGATTGTTCAAAAGATACATGGCTGGCTAGATTTAAACATAAATACGTACACATGCCATCTTCTCCTTAGCTGCTTGGACTAGAATTCGTTCTTCTACGTTGGCTGCAGTAACTCCTCTTGATGCCTCATGCTGGGTAATAACATCTCCTTGGTCTTTTTTCCTTTTCCCATCAGGCATTTGCCCTTCCTCAGCAACCTTGAATATCTGAATATCCCTCATGCTCAGAGCGTCATCTCTCCTGGGCACCATTTTCGTTTCATGAGGCCCAAACCACTTAAAAATAGGAATAATTTTAATAATCATTGCTCCCTTGAGCAATCTAACTATAGTTTCAGCTTTACTACATTAGGGTTGCATAAGCCAAAGTCCAACATTTTTGAATCTTTAAAAGTTCTTGCATACTACATGTTTCCCCGAACTGGATGAATGGCCACGTCCACCCCAACTGATATTTTAAGCCACTTTCTAATGGGGTTATATCTCCAGTGGAAAGGTTCCGCTGTAGGTAGACTCTCACTTCCCCACAAGACCAATCTTTTCCCCAGGGGGATTGTCCAATTGTTTTCTTATGCTACTATTATGTGTCACTGCCCCCCTCCCTCAAGACCAGTTTCTTGAACCCTTATTCCCTCATGCCATGTTACAGAGAATTCACTGCGAGAGACACCATCATTTGGCTTTCTGATGACAAACACATAGGCAGCTTTGGGAATTCTAGTGAGGATATCTCAATTCCATAGACATAAGAAGAGCGTGATCTGATAGCACCACCGTGACATGCCTCCATCCCTAATATATACATACAGTGGAACCTTGCTTAACGAGTAACACGGTTAACGAGCGTTTTGAAAGACAAGCAATAGACAACCAACTTTTTTTTTAAAATTCTGACCCGGTTTGCGAGTGTTGTCTTGCAAAACGAGCAGAATTCAAGCTAATGGGGTGTGCAGTACCGCATTTGTCCAGAGGTGTGGGGGCGCCGGTGACAGCTGAGCTGTCCCCGAGTATTTCCGAGGCTCTCTCCGGTGCCCCCCCCCACCTCTGGCCACATGCAGCATTGCATGCAATAGAAGTCAATGCGGAACAAATTATCTTTGTTTCCATTGACTTCTATGGGGAAACTCGCTTTGATATGGGAGTGCTTTGGATTACAAGCATTCTCCTGGATCGGATTATGCTCGTAATCAGAGGTTCCACTCTACAAGCAAAGATTCTGGTCATGGGACTTTACATGAGGCAAATCACAAAAAAAAGGAGGAAAAAAATTAAAAATTTTAAAGCGTTCCCCGTCCCCACGAGCTCGCGCAGCAAAGAAACCGCATGCGTAAGTCACACCCACACATGTAAACGGTGTTCAAATCACACATGTGAGGTATTGCCACGATCATCAGATCAAGAGCAATAATTCTAGAAAAAGACCTCCTCTGTATCTCTAACCTGGTAACCTTTAAAATGTTTTTAAAACATCGCCTATGGAGATTTTTAAATACCATAGTTTGTCGCCATTCCATGAGTGTGCGCAATTTCAAAGCATTACATATTAGGTATCTATTTACTCGGCCTAACATCATCTTTCACATTATACAACAAAATTGGGCTAACTTTACTGCTTCGTCTTTTTTAAATTAATGAAAGTGTTGTTTTTCCCCAAAAAAGTGTGCTTGAAAGACCGCTGCGCGAATACCGCGTGACATAAAATTTTGCAACGATCACCATTTTATTCTCTAGGGTCTCTTCTAAAAAAATATGAATAATGTTTGGGGGTTCTACATAATTTTCTAGCAAAAAATATGTATTTTAACTTGTAAGCAACAAATGTCAGTAATAGGCTTAGGGTTATATTCACAGAGAATTTTGGCAACATACTCCTGATGAGTGGACATGAGCCACGAAACGCGTAGAGTTACTATACGTCAAGACAGTCTGATCCTTACATTTTATATTTATCATGCATTTGTCTATTCTATTGTACCATGTATTGGTTTTATATGAATTTATTATAATAACCATGTGCCATATGTCAGCTCTTAATCATGTTCATCAATCAATTTTTATTCTGTACCATGTGTTTTGCCAAACATGAAATGTGCTTCTACGATGGATTTTTAAAAAAAACTTTATAATACATTTTCTATTTTTGTAATTTCATTTTGTGATATGCCTCATGTAAAGTCCCATGACCAGAATTTTTGCTTGTATGATATCTCACTTCCATCTTTCCTGGGGGTTGGAAAAAACCAACATGGTACCCAACTTAAAGAGGAAGTTCACCTTAGAATTACTCAATGAACATTAAACAACCATTTAACCTATGGACCTTAATAAGTGCACAGCACCATGTTTGAATCCCATCTGCTCTCTGGTTGTCCAGCAATTAGCATTAGAAGCTGCCGTCCATTGACCAGTGACATCATTCAACTCATGGTGTCGCTCAGCCCACCCACGCTACCTACATCTTGTGACTGGAAATCATATCTTGGAAACACTTCCTCTCTGCCCTGTTGCTGTCAAGGATGTAGATAACACAAGGGAGACTGAGTGACACCATTGTGTCACTGGTCACTTGTAAATGGCGGGCAGTTTTCAAAGCTGATTGCTGGACAACATGAGTGCAGACAGGATTCAAACATGGTGCTATGCATTTATCAAGTTACATGTATTATATGGCTGTTTAATGTTAATAAAGCAATTCTAGGATGTACTTTCACTTTAAGCTGGGTAACATGTTAGCGCTCCTAACCCTCAGACACTCTGACTGTAAAGGTGACATTCTGGCAACCACTATAAGGGTTCGCATTCTTTCTACTGACCACCAATGTAAGGGGCATTGGCCAATGCAACCTGATGGACTAATCTTACCAGGGGTTCCCTGAGACCTGAAAATGATTTCAAGGGTTCCTCTAGGGTAAAAGTGGTTGAGAAAGGCGTGTAGATCCAATGGAGAGGGAAGATAACCCTACACAGGTCCCCCAGAGGGAGAGGACTACCGGAGGGGCCAAAGGCCCAGGCTCTCACATATAGAATAATCGTTTGTAGGAGATGCACCTAAAATAATTCAAAATAAGACGTAGCCACTAGAATCCATCAAGAATCTTTGTCGCCAATATATATGGTGTGGCACGGTGAGGCCATGCCACTGTGTGATAAGGAAGTCTGGGCCAGGTTTTGGAGAAAACAGGCCCACTAATGGCACAGGTGTGTGCTGTTATTTTAGGAAAGACAAGATGAGAGGTTGGTGCCCCACCCTTCCGATGCAACCTAATGGACTAATCTTACAAGGAGTTCCCTGAGACCTGAAAATGATTTCAAGGGTTCCTCTAGGGTAAAAGTGGTTGAGAAAGGCGTGTAGATCCAATGGAGAGGGAAGATAACCCTACACAGGTCCCCCAGAGGGAGAGGACTACCGGAGGGGCCAAAGGCCCAGGCACTCACATGTAGAATAGTCAATTGTAGGAGACGCACCTAAAAGAATTTAAAATAAGATGTAGCCACTAGAATCCATCATGAATCTATCTCCCCAATATATTTGGTGTGGCACGGTGAGGCCATGCCACTGTGTGATAAGGAAGTCTGGGACAGGTTTTGGAGAAAACAGGCCCACTAATGGCACAGGTGCGTGCTGTTCTTTTAGGAAAGACAAGATGAGAGGTTGGTGCCCCACCCTTCCGAAAGGGTTCAGTGACTGTAAGGGAGACTAGGGTGCACGTCTGCAGCAGGCTGTCCAGGAAGGGACAGGCCAAGAAGCCGAGAGACTGGGTCTTACCTGGGGGGTCAGAGGTGCCCCAAGCCAGAGGACCTAACCTGAGAGATAGTACATGAGGGACAGAGCAGCTAGGGAGCTGCAAGTAAAGACACAGAGCTGAGGTGCAGCATCTGTGCATGAACGCTGGGATGTTCTTAATGGTCAGGAGAACCAAGAGGTACTAATTGGAGCGGTAAATCTGTTGAGAGTGCCAGGAGGCTGAATGTTGTTTTTTGTTCATATTGATGGTGAGAACCCCCCTGCATGCGAAGACATACCTGTTTGAACTTTTTCGCTTTCCTTTAAATAAAAGTAGGCAAGAAAGCCCTGAAAACTATTTCTGGCTTGGAATAAACTCACTATTTTGGCGCTACCCCTGAGCTAGAGAACCCAAACCTGTCACAATGGTCACAGTGAGGTCCTCCATTAGTGATTCCATAGACTTGTGGAGAAAAGCATGTCCTTCCTCCAGACCAGGCAGGCTGTTTTTTTTGGAGAAAGAGTTTTGGGGAAAGGAACGGGAAGGGGACAAGTGGTTGAATAGAGGACCAAACCATATGGTTTGGTCCTCCATTCAACCACTTGTCCCCCTACCGTTCCTTTTTCTGGGATGTGTTTGATGGTCAGGAGAACCAAGAGGTACTAATCGGAGCGGTAAATCCGTTGAGAGAGCCAGGAGGCTGAATGTTGCTTTATGTTCATATTGGTGGTGAGAACCCCCTGCATGCGAAGACATACCTGTTTGAACTTTTTCGCTTTCCTTTAAATAAAAGTGGGCAAGAAAGCCATGAAAACTATTTCTGGCGTGGGATAAACTCACTATTTCAGTGCCACCCCTGAGCTAGAGAACCCAAACCTGTCACAGTGAGGTCCGCCATTAGTGATTCCATAGACTTGTGGAGAAAAGCATGTCCTTCCTCCAGACCAGGCAGGCTGTTTTTTTTGGAGAAAGAGTTTTGGGGAAAGGTTTGGTCCTCCATTCATCCACTTGTCCCCCTACCGTTCCTTTTTCTGGGATGTGTTTGATGGTCAGGAGAACCAAGAGGTACTAATCGGAGCGGTAAATCCGTTGAGAGAGCCAGGAGGCTGAATGTTGTTGTTGTGTTTTGGCGCCACCCCTGAGCTAGAGAACCCAAACCTGTCACAATGATCACAGTGAGGTCCTCCATTAGTGATTCCATAGACTTGTGGAGAAAAGCATGTCCTTCCTCCAGACGAGGCAGGCTGTATTTTTTGGAGAAAGAGTTTTGGGAAAAAGGAACGAGAAGGGGACAAGTGGTTGAATGGAGGACCAAACCATATGGTTTGGTCCTCCATTCAACCACTTGTCCCCTTTCCGTTCCTTTTCTCAAAATTCTTTTGAACTGATTACCTAAGTTGTGGAGGCACCCCGTCTATAGTAGACGAATTGGTTTCTTTTTTGCACCTAAAAAAAAAAATAACAGTAATCTGAGATCCATATTTTAAAACTGTTTTTAGGAGACCATTTCCACCGTGGATGTGCCCAATGAATACAAATAAATGAGGTGTATTTAAAAAAAAAAAAAAAGGTCTATATCATTTCTAATGAAACAATTGCAAGAACCTGCAAGGCTATAGATGTCTTCAAAATGAGAGTGAACATATGCTAAATACATTAAACATGCCAGCCTGACATAAACTATCAATACATTTAACTGTGGATTAGCCTGATCGCTTCGTCCAGCACATTAGCCGTAACTGCAGGCGGTGGCAATAGAACACATAAGTGCCAACGGCAAATTTATTATGGTAACACGCGGCTCATTGTATAGCAGTGTTACAGGGGAAATGCACAGACATTTATATGGGATCTGTCCTTTAATGTCACCCACTCCCCCAAAGATATACAGCTAATGTATTTTCCTCTCATTGGCGCTACCAGCGAAACTTTAGAACAATAACTTCAATCGGCATTTACTTTGTAACCATTATGCTTTCCTTCTCGCTAGACACAAGGTAAATGAATGGCCGTGGGCTGGACGGCTCCACGTTCCCTTTCTGCATGCATCTTGTTCAAGGAAATGAGGTTGAACGGCTAAACTCCCTCTCGCCACACTGGAGAGCCTGTAATGTGTATAGCCTGGGGTGAAAGACGCGATGGATAGGGAGTCCAGGCCAATGCAAATAGCGTTGGTTTAATTAGGCCAAACGTCTAGAGAGCTAAAAAAATGAGTTGTCATCGAGGCCTTGCTACCCTGAGTAGAAACGCGGAGAGCGCCGGTACAGTCAGATACAATAGGTGAATGAGCGTTCAAGAATTCATAATAGGCATGAGCCGAGTTCATTTCCCTAACCACATGAACTGTGATGATAATTATGAATTAGTACAGTTAGGTAGCTGTCAGTAGAAGACTAACATACAACCGGCCACTGTAGGAAGAAAAAGCAGGATCACCGCTGGGAAGTAGATGGACCATTGGTGAATAGATATAATGCACAACCCCAGACTAGACTGGTATAGCTAGGAGAGTATTGCTTTGCTGTATCTGTATCAGACAGACAATAATCGTGGACATTCTTTACGTTTATGATGGCTGTGGGGCATACAAACTCTCTTGTAGCATCATTAAAGCCAGTGGTGGTGGTGGAAGCTCCATTATCATTGTGGACTGTTACTGTGCTGGTTACAATACTGTCAAAATTCTTCCAGAATTGGAAGTCATGATCTTGTGATGGATCATTTACATCATTTTCTGCGAGAGCTCAAAGAGGACTGACAGAGAACATCGTAGTAGCAGCTCCACTTGAAGGCAGGGTGTCAGGACCTAGGTCTGAACTTGCAACCTCTGTAGTGTCTGATGGTGTCTCTTATTACGGAACCGCTTGAGTTGCTGGACAACCCCCTGTCTGATTCCTTAGACAACCTTCCCTTGTGTCTTGTTTCTCTTGAACCTTGAACCCTTTGCTCCTCCCATGAACTTCCTCCTTAACCACTTACCCACCGCCGGCCGTAATATGACCTCCTGGACTTTGTGGGGGTATATCTGAATGATGCCTGCAGCTACAGGCATCATTCAGACATCGGCTTTTTCACCTGGTGATTCCCTACACCAGTGATGGCGAACCTTGGCACCCCAGATGTTTTGGAACTACATTTCCCATGATGCTCATGCACTCTGCAGTGTAGTGGAGTATCATGGGGAAATGTAGTTCCAAAACATCTAGGGTGCCAAGGCTCGCCATCACTGCCCTACACCATAAGAATGATCATAGCGGCTGTTCCACCACTTGAGCGTTCCTACGGGCAGCGAGAGGGGACGTTCCCCCCCTCCCGTCACCCTCCGGTGCTTCTGCCGACTCAACGCTTCCATCGGTGAGTCGGAGACAGGATCCGTCGGCCCCGAATGGTGACCATAGAGATTTCTCGGTGGACCAGATGGTCGCCGGAGTCTCTATGATCGTTCGGAGGCCAGGCGCGATGTTATGATGTCACGCCCAGCCTCTGCATTCAAACAAATGGCGCCGCCTTAGCTGGGAAGCCGAGATCGTTTTTTTTTTCCAGCCTAGAGGGGAGATGTGAGGTCTTATTGACCCTATGGGGGTAATTTACTAAAGGCAAATCCACTTTGCACTACAAGTGCAAAGTGCACCTGAAATTATACTGAAAGTGCACTTGGAAGTGCAGTCTCTGTAGATCCGAGGGGGATATGCAAGGAAAATAAAACAGCTTTTTAGCTTGCACAGGATTGGATAATAAAATCAGCAGAGCTTCCCCTCATTTCAGATCTACCCCTCAGATTTACAGCGACTGCACTTCCAAGTGCACTTTCAATGCAATTTGCACTTGTAGTTTGCACTTGTAGTGCAAAGTGGATTTGCCTTTCATAAATAACCCCCCATATCTCTCTGTAAAGAGGACCGATCGTGACATATTCCTATTACAAGGGATGTTTACATTCCTTGTAATAGAAATAAAAGTGATCAAAAATTTTTTTTTTTTAAAGTGTCAAACTAAAAAAAAAAAAAAAAAGTAAAATGAACAAAAAAAATAAAAAATTTAAAGCGCCCCTGTCCCCGCGTGCTAGCACGCAGAAGCGAGCGCATACGTAAGTCCCGCCCACATATGAAAACGGTGTTCAAACCACACATGTGAGGTATCGCCGTGAACGTTAGAGTGAGAGCAATAATTCTAGCTCTAGACCTCCTCTGTAACATGTAACCAATAAAAAATGTTAAAGCTTCGACTATGGGGATTTTTAAGTACCGAACTTTGGCGCCATTCCACGAGCGTGTGCAATTTTGGAGCGTGACATGTTAGATATCTATTCACTCAGCGAAACTTCATCTTTCACTTTATACAAAAAAAAAATTGGACAAACTTTAATGTTTTGTTTTTCTTTAAAGCACAAAAAAACGCGGTCGAAAAAATTGCTGCGCAAATATTGTGAAAAGTTACAACAACCGTCATTGTATTCTCTAGGGTCTTTGCTAAAGAAAAACCCATATATATAATGTTTGGGGGTTCTATGTAATTTTCTAGCAAAAAAATGAAAAAATTAAAGTAAAAGAAAATCTCAAATTTTGGGTTGTCCCCAGAAAAGTAACAGAGGGGAAATCTTCCAATGGGGATGCTAGTTCTGGTGACCTGGGGGGTCCCCAAGGAATTCCTTTAATTTTCAGGGATTTCCTCTCATTTCCTGTTGGGCTATGGGACAGGAAGTGAAGGGAAATCTCCGCAATGGGACACAGATGGCGATAAATAAATCTGACAAGGGTTATAACCCTCCCTTGCTCTATCCAAAATGAAAAAAAAAAAGTTTTGCCTATAGTTCTACTTTAAGCCATGTCATTACACGTCCTGTTTGCCAGATTATTGTGCTCTCTCCGGCCAATATCTCACTCTTGTCACTCTTGCTGCCGTCTGCATCTTCGCTAAAACTCGTTACAGTCGCAAAGAAACCTGGGATTTTTAGGGTGCAAAAACACAACACAAAAATATATATAAAACAATAGCAACATTTTATTTTAACATTAAAAGAATCAACACATTGTCATCATATATGTCCTATATATCCATACGGTAGATGGAAAAGGTGCAGTAGATTCCAATTCTCTACATGTTTCGCCACACAGTGGCTTCCTCAGGAGTAGGGATGAGCCGAACACCCCCCGGTTCGGTTCGCACCAGAACCCGCGAACGGACCGCAAGTTCGCACGAACGTTAGAACCCCATTGACGTCTATGGGACTCGAACGTTCGAAATCAAAAGTGCTCATTTTAAAGGCTAATTTGCATGGTATTGTCCTAAAAAGGGTTTGGGGACCCGGGTCCTACCCCAGGGGACATGTATCAATGCAAAAAAAACTTTTAAAAACGGCCGTTTTTTCGGGAGCAGTGATTTTAATGATGCTTAAAGTAAAAAAAAAAAAGTGAAATATTCCTTTAAATATCGTACCTGGGGGGTGTCTATAGTATGCCTGTAAAGTGACGCGTGTTTCCCATGTTTAGAACAGTCCCTGCACCAAATGTCATTTTTAAAGGAAAAAATCTCATTTAAAACTGCTTGCGGGTTTAATGTCATGTCGGGTCATGGCAATATGGATGAAAATCAGTGAGACAAACGGCATGGGTACCCCCCAGTCCATTACCAGGCCCTTTGGGTCTTGTATGGATATTAAGGGGAACCCCGCACCCAAATTAAAATAAGGAAAGGTCCCTATATACTCTGAACAGCAGTATACAGGCGGTGCAAACAAGACAGGGACTGTAGGTTTGTTGTTAAGTAGAATCTGTTTGTAATTTTGAACATTTTTAATGTGTTTAGCTCCAGCCAAAAAATCTTTTCTAAGCTTTTTGGAAAACATAGGGAAGGGTTATCACCCCTGTGACATTTGTTTTGCGTCTTTCCTCCTCTTCAGAAGATTTCACCTCACTTTTTTGTCCCAATGAAAAATGTTTTTTGAAAATTTGGGTTTTTTTGTGGAACAAGGATTGGAAAGCATCAGTGGAAAGGAAAAATTGTTTTCCCATATTAACTCTTACAGGAGAGAATTTCCCTTCCTTAGGGGTAGATTTCATCTCACTTCCTGTTGTCTCCTTCCGTTTGCAAGTAGGAGTCGTTTGTAAGTTAGATGTTTGAAAGTAGGGTCCTGCCCTATATACTCAGCAGAAATTTGGGCCTTAGGTGTTGCTGTGGCCAAAACACTGTAAGCCCTCACAGGGCCCTGCTGTGAAATATTAGATCAAGAATTGTAATTACATGCCCCTGTTGAACAGGAGCTGAAAAATTAGGCCTTAGGCACTGGTGCTGGTGCCACAACACTGCAACCCCTCACAGACACTCTAGTTGAAACGCAGGAACAAGCCCAGCTGCAAAGTATTGCATCAAAAATTGTAATTACACGCCCCTGTTAGACAGGGGCTGAAAAATTGGGTCTTAGGCACTGGTGCTGGTGCCACAACACTGCAACCCCTCACAGACACTCTAGTTGAAACGCAGGAACAAGCCCTGCTGCAAAGTATTGCATCAAAAATTGTAATTACACGCCCCTGTTAGACAGGGGCTGAAAAATTGGGTCTTAGGCACTGGTGCTGGTGCCACAACACTGCAACCCCTCACAGACACTCTAGTTGGAATGCAGGAACAAGCCCTGCTGCAAAGTATTGCATCAAAAATTGTAATTACACGCCCCTGTTAGACAGGGGCAGAAAAATTGGGTCTTAGGCACTGGTGCTGGTGCCACAACACTGCAACCCCTCACAGACACTCTAGTTGGAATGCAGGAACGAGCCCTGCTGCAAAGTATTACATCAAAAATTGTAATTACACGCCCCTGTTAAACAGGGGCTGAAAAATTGTGCCTTAGGCACTGGTGGTGGCGCCCAGAACCAAAAATGTTCTTACAAGCTATCAGCGTGATGATTGAGGAGGAAGAGGATAATTACTCAGGGATAGTCACTCAGCATCAGCATAGGCAGTCTTTGAAGGGATCTGAGATTTCAAAAAAAATGATTCGGTTACATCTGCATCAGGTGCTTGGTAGCTGGTGGTGATCCAAGACTGATTCATTTTTATGAAGGTCAGCCGATCGACCGAGTCGGTGGACAGACGCACCCTGTGATCGGTTACCACGCCTCCAGCAGCACTGAATGTGCGTTCCGAAAGAACGCTGGATGCAGGACAGGCCAGTAGCTCAATTGCATACTGTGCAAGCTCTGGCCAGTGATCCATCCTCAAGACCCAGTAACCCAGAGGATTTTCGGTGGGAAAGGTGTCCAAGTCTGATCTTGCCCCTAGGTATTCCTGCACCATGTAAAACAGACGCTGGCGATGGTTGCTGGAACCGATCATACCTTGGGGCTGCGGACCAAAAAATTGTCTGAACGCATCGGTCAGACGGCCACCTTCTCCACCGCTCCTTCTTTGACTGACCGAAGCCTCAGCAACACGTTGTCCAGAAACAGGAGTTTGTAACCTCCCAGTCTCTGGGAACGCGTTGCACAGACCTTTCTGCAAGGCCTCCCGAAGATGTTTCATCCTCTGCTCCCTCTGCGATGGCAAGATAAGGTCCGCAACCTTACCCTTGTAACGTGGATCAAGGAGGGTTGCCAGCCAGTATTGGTCCTTCTCCTTGATACCACGAATACGAGGATCCTTACGCAGGCTTTGCAGGATCAGGGAGGCCATGCAGCGTAGGTTTGCTGAGGCATTCGGTCCGGAGTCCTCTGGGTCACTAAGGACAACAACGTCCGCAGCCACCTCCTCCCAGCCACGTACAAGTCCATGTGTTCCTTGGGACTGATCCCTTAAAGACTGCTGATGCTGAGTGCCAGGCTCCACCTCCATACTGACACAATCTTCCTCCTCCTCCTCCTCCTCCTCCTCGTCCTCTTCCTGTGTGATCGGCGGGCACGCAGGAACACTGTCTGGATAAAGGGGGCCTTGAGAGCTAAGGAAGTCCTCCTCTTCCTGCCTCTGTTCTGCCTCAAGTGCCCTGTCCATTATCCCACGCAGCGTGTGCTCCAACAGGTGGACAAGGGGGACAGTGTCACTGATGCATGCACTGTCAGTGCTCACCATCCTCGTGGCCTCCTCGAATGGTGACAGGACAGTGCATGCATCCCTGATCATGGCCCACTGGCGTGGGGAAAAAAAACCAAGGTCCCCTGACCCTGTCCTGGTGCCATAGTCGCACAGGTACTCATTGATGGCCCTCTGCTGCGTGTGCAGCCGCTGCAGCATGGCCAACGTCGAGTTCCACCTGGTGGGCATGTCACAGATTAGGCGGTTCTTGGGCAGGTTAAACTCCTTTTGGAGGTCCGTCAGCCGAGCACTGGCATTATATGACCGGCGGAAATGCACACAGACTTTCCTGGCCTGCCTCAGGACATCCTGTAAGCCCGGGTACCTGCCCAAGAACCGCTGCACCACCAAGTTAAGGACGTGAGCCAAACAGGGCACATGGGTCAGTTGTCCCTGTCGGAGGGCAGAGAGGAGGTTGGTGCCATTGTCGCAAACCACCATTCCTGCCTTAAGTTGGCGTGGCGTCAACCACCTCTGAACCTGCCCCTGCAGAGCTGACAGAACCTCTGCCCCAGTGTGGCTCCTGTCCCCCAAGCACACCAGCTCAAGCACCGCATGGCATCTTTTGGCCTGCGTACTTGCGTAGCCCCTTGAACGCCTACGGAGCACCGCTGGTTCCGAGGAAGAGGCCATGGAGGAAGAAGAAGAGGAGGGGGTGGAGGAGAGAGGTGTGTCACAATCAGCATTTTGGAGGCGTGGTGGCGGAACAACCTCCAACACTACTGCACCTTGTCCTGCATCCTTCCCAGCTGCCAGCAGAGTCACCCAATGCGCCGTGAAACTTAAGTAACGTCCCTGTCCATGCCTGCTGGACCATGAGTCAGCGGTAATATGCACCTTACCGCTGACCGCCCTGTCCAGCGAGGCATGGACATTGCCTTCCACATGCCGGTAGAGAGCCGGAATCGCCTTCCGTGAGAAAAAGTGGCGTTTGGGTACCTGCCACTGAGGAACCGCACATTCCACAAACTCACGGAAGGGGGCAGAGTCTACCAACTGAAAAGGCAGCAGTTGAAGTGCTAGCAATTTTGCCAAGCTAGCATTCAACCGCTGGGCATGTGGATGGCTGGGAGCAAACTTCTTTCGGCGGTGCAGCAGCTGGGGCAGGGAAATTTGCCTGGTACAATCTGACGTCGGTGTACCAAAAGCAGATTGCCCATAAGTACTTGGCTGTGACACACCTAATTCTACACCTTCATTCCTCTCACTGCAGGTCGCAGAGAGGACTGAAGGTCTAGTGGGGTTGGAAATCTCAGCTGATGAGGAGCAAGGAGAGATCGTCTTTGTTCTTTGGTGTGGGTCTTTTAGATACGCTTGCCAACGAACTGCATGGCAGGTCAACATATGTCTGGTCAAGCATGTGGTACCCAAGCGGGAGATGTTTTGGCCACGCGAGATACGCTTGAGACATATATTGCAAATAGCAGCGGTGCGATCTGATGCACTCGTCTCAAAAAAGGCCCACACCAAAGAACTTTTTGAATAACGCGCAGAGACTGCAGCGCCCTGCACATGTGGAGCTTTGGGGTGTGATGCAGTCAATGTGCTGCCCTTAGGCTGGCCCCTGGAGGGCATCCTGCCTAGTTGGTGATGTGCCACCTCCTCCTCCTCCTCCTCCTCCTCCTCCTCCTCCTCCTCTCTCCTATCAGGCACCCACGTTGAGTCAGTGACCTCATCATCCCCTCCCTCCTCATCACTGGAGCAAACCTGGCAGTATGCTGCAGCAGGGGGAGCATGACTGCCAGATTGCTGTCCTTCTTGGGCACCCCCTCTGTCCGTGCTCATGTTACTGCCTTCATTGAGCTCAGTATCATCATCAGAGCCTTCCAAACGCTGGGCATCCTCCTGGAGCATGTACCCAACACTGTGGTCAAACAGTTCGAGGGAATCCTCAGGAGGACATGGTGGGGCTAGGGAAGGAGTCACTGATGACATTGAGCTGAGGGAAGAGGCCGCTGCTTTGCCAGACAAAGCACCCTGGGCATGGGTGAGAGAGGATGAGGAGGATGAGGACGGCTTGGTCATCCACTCGACCAAGTCTTCCGCATGTTGCGGCTCAACACGGCCAGCTGCCGAAAAAAAGGCCAAGCGTGTCCCATGGCCACGTGCTGATGAGGATGCACCGTCTCCACGACCAGCACTAGACACAGAGCCTGCTTGCCCTCTCTTATTGGCTTGTGACTGTCTGCCTCTCCTTCTTGGCCTTCCAGACATACTAATGGCCTGTAGCTGCACTAAGCTGGGATAGAACACCTGTAATTTTCTTCAGGTAGCTTTATATACTGTAACCAGACAAGCCTGCCTGTCAGTAGGAAGATAACAGGAACGGATCTAGCTGAACACTGTGAGCAGGACGTACTGCACTAAATGTATATAGCAGGAACGGATCTAGCTGAACACTGTGAGCAGCACGCACTGCACTGAATGTAAATAGCAGGAACGGATCTAGCTGAACACTGTGAGCAGGACGCACTGTACTGAATGTAAATAGCAGGAACGGATCTAGCTGAACACTGTGAGCAGGACACACTGCACTGAATGTAAATAACAGGAACGGATCTAGCTGAACACTGTGAGCAGGACACACTGTACTAAATGTAAATAGTCTAGCTGCCTGACCGTGGTACTAATAGGATCAAAAAGAACACCTGTAATTTTCTTCAGGTAGCTTTATATACTGTAACCAGACAAGCCTGCCTGTCAGTAGGAAGATAACAGGAACGGATCTAGCTGAACACTGTGAGCAGGACGTACTGCACTAAATGTATATAGCAGGAACGGATCTAGCTGAACACTGTGAGCAGCACGCACTGTACTGAATGTAAATAGCAGGAACGGATCTAGCTGAACACTGTGAGCAGGACACACTGCACTGAATGTAAATAACAGGAACGGATCTAGCTGAACACTGTGAGCAGGACACACTGTACTAAATGTAAATAGTCTAGCTGCCTGACCGTGGTACTAATAGGATCAAAAAGAACACCTGTAATTTTCTTCAGGTAGCTTTATATACTGTAACCAGACAAGCCTGCCTGTCAGTAGGAAGATAACAGGAACGGATCTAGCTGAACACTGTGAGCAGGACGCACTGCACTGAATGTAAATAGCAGGAACGGATCTAGCTGAACACTGTGAGCAGCACGCACTGCACTGAATGTAAATAGCAGGAACGGATCTAGCTGAACACTGTGAGCAGGACGCACTGCACTGAATGTAAATAGCAGGAACGGATCTAGCTGAACACTGTGAGCAGGACGCACTGCACTGAATGTAAATAGCAGGAACGGATCTAGCTGAACACTGTGAGCAGGAAGCACTGTACTGAATGTAAATAGCAGGAACGGATCTAGCTGAACACTGTGAGCAGGACACACTGCACTGAATGTAAATAGTCTAGATAGAAGATAACAGGAACGGATCTAGCTAAACTGAATACAGTGTATATATATATATGCAACACCTGGGATGCATATATATACACAATACACTGTAAGTGCAGCTAACTGACTGACTGTTCTGCCTAATCTATCTAACTCAAATCAAACACTGTCTCTCTGTCTATCTCTTTCAACGCCGGAACACACACTACACAGGGCCGCCGTGCAGGCGGCCTTATATAGTGTGGGGCGTGTACTAAATCCCCTGAGCCATAATTGGCCAAAGCCTCCTTGGCTTTGGCCAATTACGGCTCTCTGTTCAGGCGGCGCTGTGATTGGCCAAGCATGCGGGTCATAGTGCATGCTTGGCCAATCATCAGCCAGCAATGCACTGCGATGCCGCAGTGAATTATGGGCCGTGACGCGCCACACGAATTTGGCGCGAACGGCCCATATCGTTCGCAATTCGACGGACGGTCGAACAGCCGATGTTCGAGTCGAACATGGGTTCGACTCGAACACGAAGCTCATCCCTACTCAGGAGACATTTAATCAAGAGCTGCATATATGATCACTGAGTATTGATGAATATCTCCTCTTTCTGATGGAGCATGTTCCTTGACTACGCTTCCACTTGATCCCAACCTGCAACCTCCCAACTTGTTAAAAAAAACAGAATCGCGCTAACAAAATGTGATGTCAATATTCAAAATAAATGATCAAAATAAATCACATGCATAAATGAATGCCAAAAGTGCATTTGAATAAAAACTCAAACATCTGTATGTGCACATATAAATTAATAAACTAAGATATGTGCTTTACAGAAAAAATGTGGTACACAAATATAAATCAACTAGTTCATATAAAGTCCCGTGAAAAAAAAAAAAAAATGTTGATAAATTGATGATAAACATCTAAACACCCGTGCAAAATTAAAAAATTAAAAAGTTCATAAAATGCCAGCTATATGTCATCGGAAAGGTGTTGGGTGAAGGTTATAGTTGAATCCACCACCAAAACAACAGGAATGGACTCTTAACAGAGCTCCATGATCCCCCGTGACAGGGGATCTAGGAGTGCATGTATAAAAATAATGGATGGCTTCAGGCAAACCAGAGAACCTCAGTAACGGGCGGTCCCCTCTCGATCAATCAGATCACAGTGGAACTCCCATGGTGCATGTAAGATATATATGAAAACTCCATAGTGTAAAACCGTCATTTATTGAAGCATTAAAACAGAAGGAGAAACACTCACAATGTTGCAGTTAAAATCGAGCCTGAAGTCTGCTCAGCCGGCCGGAGCACGAGCAGACAACCCGTCCTCTGGGTATACAAAGTACGAGGTGACGTCAGTGCGTCGCTCCGCCCTACGCGTTTCGTAATAACTTACGTCGTCCAGGGGCACAACCACTTGTTACCGACCTTTGACTTGTTCCTCGGCTACACTTCTGCTTGATCCTTATCTGCTATATCTGCTACTGGACCCCAGATTGCACACCTCCTGGTGGGGTGATTCTGAGGACCTTGATCTGGTACTAACATGTAGCAAAACCCATCTCCACCATCAGGAGCTCTGGTGAATAGCAGTTAGTGCTTAGACTCCGCATCCCGGGAGACCCAACATCATCTGCCAGGGTAACCTTCTTCTGTACTTATCCAGCTGACGGGTGGGAACTTCCCTACTGCTACAGGTCTCCGAGCCTGACACCTGACAATTTCCATATTTCCTTCAGGCTGGTCACATGATGCTTCAAATGGCTACAGGTGGTCCTCAGTGAGGCAGAGAAAAGAGCTGAAGTTACCACATCTACACCGCTCTACGCACCAATAAACAGTGAATATAGGGCGCCATGGTGACGACCCATCAGGGTGTGGGCCAATGACGCCCCACACAGAAAGGCTCTTCTCAGATATCTGGGTTAAGAGGAAGTGGCTATCATTAAACCCAGAAAAATAAGGACATCTTGTGATGAATACAGCGTACTACAAGGGATTGTCTGTGAGCATTGCTGACCAAACTTCATACAAAAAAGTAGTTGGTCTATGGGCTATGTGTGTGACTTCATCTGCGTCCAACTATTAAGTAAAGCTGAGGTCCCCATGTACACTGGGCATTTAGCCCCAGTACATGTGGTCTGGCATTAAACTGTGGACGGAGGGCAAAGAGTAGACATGTAAAATGTCCGGAAGCCATGGGAAAATTAGAAAAGTTTTTTTCGAGAAAAATTTAAATTTTCAGTAAAATTTAAAAAATTTCAATGTGGAGTAGTTTTACAAATTGAAAGTCATTGTGTTGTGTGGGAAGGTAAAATGCATATAAAAGTATATTGCTTGAAATAAAAGTATAGCTTATTCAGTAAATAAACTAAACTTGCTTCTTTAAAATTGTATTTTTTATTAAAACTGGAATAACAAGGACTGTATATGTTAGGAGGATTTCACCTATACATGAGAACAGGTAACACCCCCCCCCCCCACCTTTCCCTCTATAATAATGTAAAAGTTTCCTGCCAATATACATTTCCAGTTTTTGACGAAGCTGATCCAGAAGCATATATTGCTCTATGAAGAAGTTGATGAATGTTCTCCTGATTTTCAGGTGTCATTGTCTCTATAAGTGAAGGGATTGTGTATTTTTTGGGGGGGACATGTGGTTTGCAACACTTCCTTACCTGAAGATGCTACTGGTGAAGAAACACTTTGTGATGATCCAGAAGCAGCAGCAAGTGTTTCTGGAAGGAGAAAGGAAAAAGCTCCTCCCATTTTCTTTCTGGTCCTAATCATTTCATTCCATAAAGTATTTTTCATGTCTTTAGGGCTCCTCTGGCATGCCGGGATGTCTTTTGTCCTCCTTGTAGCATTTGGAAAAGAATATTTCTTCTCACAATATCTGCGAATTGCAGCTTTGCTCTCAGCAGAAATCGCACTGTGGAAATGTTTCCAAACTCTAGATGTTGGTCTCACCATTTTACTGAGAGGAGGAAAAGAAAAAAACAACTTACTGAGCAGACTATATGGATGAATTATGCAGAGAACATTCATAGGAATTGTTTAAAGATAAACAAATTTGTCAGACAAATTTACTCTCTTAAGGCCTGAGAGGACAGAAACTATCATCTACTGTATCCCAACAATCACCCAACTGTAATGCCGCGTACACACGGTCGGACTTTTCAGCTACAAAAGTCCGACAGCCTGTCCGACAGACTTCCGGTGGACTTTCGGCGGACTTGCGGCGGACTTGTGGCAGACTTTCTAACGAACGGACTTGCCTACACACGACCACACAAAAGTCCGACGGATTCGTACGTGATGACGTACACCAGACTAAAATAAGGAAGTTGATAGCCAGTAGCCAATAGCTGCCCTAGCGTGGGTTTTTGTCCGTCGGACTAGCACACAGACGAGCGGATTTCGGGGTCCGTCGTAGTTACGACGTAAAGATTTGAAGCATGTTTCACATCTAAAGTACGTCGGATTTGAGGCTAAAAAAGTACGTTGAAAGTCCGGAGAAGCCCACACATGATCGGATTACCAGCCAGCTTTAGTCCGTCAGCGTCCGTTGGACTTTTGTAGACGAAAAGTCCGACCGTGTGTACGCGGCATAAGAGGTACAGGATGGAACCTACAAGCAAACTAAATGGGAGCTTTTCCCCTGCAGTGCCCCCTAGTGACAGAAATGCATATTTCTCTTGTTTGAGAATTTTATTGAGAAGTACAGTGTTACTTGAATTGTATTTCAGGATTTGCTTGTCTTCAGCTGAGAGAACTTACAATAATTTAGGAATTCATCATAAAGTCTCAGAAATCTTTCATTAAGGTCTTCATGTTAGTTTGAATTTAATGTCATAGATATAAATTACTTATCATTGTAAAAGAACATATTCCACACGTTTTTTCCCAGTTTTTCCAGAAAAAAACAAAATCCAGCTTTGAAAAAAATGGAAAAAACCCAGTTTTTTCCCCATTTTTAAAAAAAAATTTCCAGGCCTTCCCATCTCTAGTTCAGAGCAAGGGAGGCTGCTTCTTTCCAGTCCCAGTCACTTGACCCAGCCAAGGGAGGACTTCCCTTACTCTGAACGGTCCTGGGGTCATATACCTGGTGGAGGTTGAGTTGAAGAGGGGAATTCTCTTGCACCTCTTGTCCAACACCCCTGGTAGTGATGACAGGAGATGTAAGGACACAGAGTGGCACAAGGGCCAGTGTAAAAGGCTCTAGATGGTGTTTGCAGGATGTAGATGACCATAGATCACCAGGCAGGAACCAAGAGCTGGAACACGGTGACGCATGGTCTGTAGACAGGAGCGTAGCAAGGACACAAGCCAGAAAGTCATCAACAGCCGGGCAGCGAGGTGCATCAGGAACATCAGAGGACAAAGTCAGGATGCAAGCTGGGATGTGTACACAGCCGGGCAGTGAGGTGAAGAGGCGCAAGACGGGGGGAGAATCCGAAGTCACAGCAGGCAGAAAGAAATCCAAAGACTGTTAGGGGTAAGCCGAGTTGTGCACGGGTTAGGCAGGTATAGCAGGTCAAGGCTCAGGATAAGCAAAAACTAGCTGAAGACCACTCAGCAATCCATTCATGTCATAGTCCAGCTTAAATAGGCCCTTTGGAGCCAGTGTCAGTAGTACTGGCTGTGCGCGTGCACATGCGCATATGTTTTGAGGACAAGCTAATATGTTGCCACATGTGTGCTAATGCCTGTTTTGCATTGAGCCTTTGCTCAGAATTATAAGCTTGCCCCTGAACATGAGCATATGATAGTCTTCTGGTTCAAACAAGTACTGAGGTTCTCTTACACCTGGTTTAGTAAGTAGGTTTTATTGATGGGGAGAGCTATACTAAGGGGGCAAAGCTGTACTTGGGAGGGCAGAGCTGTACTGGGGAGGGGAGAGCTGTACTGGGGAGGGGAGAGCTGTATTTGGGGGGGAGCTGTGCAGGGAGGGAGAGCTGTACTGGGGGATCAGAGCTGTACTGGGGGGTAGAGCTGTACTGGGGAGAGTTGTACTGAGGGAGGGGAGAGTTGTACTGGGGATCAGAGCTGTACAGGGGGGGTTGTATTGGGGGGTAGATCTGTACTAGGGAGAGGAGAGCTGTACTGGGGGATCAGAGCTGTACTGGGGGGTAGAGCTGTACTGGGGAGAGTTGTACTGAGGGAGGGGAGAGTTGTACTGGGGATCAGAGCTGTACAGGGGGGGTTGTACTGGGGGGTAGATCTGTACTAGGGAGAGGAGAGCTGTACTGGGGGATCAGAGCTGTACTGGGGGGTAGAGCTGTACTGGGGAGAGTTGTACTGAGGGAGGGGAGAGTTGTACTGGGGATCAGAGCTGTACAGGGGGGGTTGTACTGGGGGGGGTAGATCTGTACTAGGGAGAGGAGAGCTGTACTGGGGGATCAGAGCTGTACGGGGGGAGGTGTACTGGGGGGAGGGGAGGGTTGTACTGAGGGAGAGGAGAGCTGTACTGGGGGATCAGAGCTATACGGGGGGCTGTACTGGGGGGTAGAGCTGTACTGGGGGGAGGTGTACTGGGGGGAGGGGAGGGTTGTACTGAGGGAGAGGAGAGCTGTACTGGGGGATCAGAGCTGTACAGGGGGGAGGGGTGTTGTAATGGGGGGCAGATCTGTACTGGGGAGAGGGGAGAGTTGTACTGAGGGAGGGGAGAGCTGTACTGGGGATCAGAGCTGTACAGGGGGGGTGTTGTAATGGGGGGGTAGATCTGTACTGGGGAGAGGGAAGAGTTGTACTGGGGATCAGAGCTGTATGGGGGGGCTGTACTGGGGGGTAGACTTGTGCTGAGATGGGAAAGCTGTTCTGGGGGTGAGAAAGCTGTATTGGAGGGGAAGATAAGTACTGGGGAATGGAGCTGTACTGGGGGAGGAGATGTACCGTGGGAGGGAATCTGTACTAGTGGGGGGGGAGGGGGTCTTTACTGGGTGGGGGGGGTTTAGCTTGAGGAGGGCTGTACATTACACAATCCTGACTCCTTCACTCAGTATATTATGAACTCCTGACCTCCTGACCCCTGTACTCTGTATGATATGAACTCCTGACCCCGGGACTCTACATACTCCTGACCCCTGTACTCTGTATATTATGAACTCCTGACCCCGGGACTCTACATACTCCTGACCCCTGTACTCTGTATAATATAAACTCCTGACCCCTGTACTCTGTATATTATGAACTTCTGACCCCTGGACTTTACATACTCCTGACCCCTGTACTCTGTATATTATGAACTCCTGGCCCCGGGACTCTTCATACTCCTGACCCCTGTAGTGTGTATATCATGCACTCCTGACCCCTGCGCTCTGTGTGATATTCATTCAGGATTTAAGCTCCTCCCACTGTGCACTTTTAATACATCCATCATTTTTTTTCCCTCTGGGTCCTCAAGGAATGTCCCTCTGGGGATTAGTTACTATGAAAATCTGACCTTTCAACATTCCCAGTCATCTTAGTAAATAAGCCAGCAAGTGTCAAGTCATTCTATCTTTATTATACCAGTAAATTAATGAAAGGCCTTGGCTGGGATCATTGACGGATGGGCTACAATGTATACCGTCTGTGCTTATATAGTACTAATCTAGGGGAAGGGATAGCAATAGGTCATTGTGCAAACCACCTAGAGCGGGAATTTGTGTTTTCTGCTTCCTTCCACCCCAAGACTAATAGTGATATAAAATGAATTCTCTCCAATCATGACCTCCTCCCAGACCTCATCCGCTGCCCTTCACTCATGTCCCGCTGTGATCGGATGTCTTTATACTTGTCACCGGCACTCAGCCGAAGGTAGAACGTATTTATTTCACTTCCATGCTTCATTCCCTGCCTGCTCTTTGTTCCCAGCTTACCATCGCACAAATCACATCTTTATTTATTTCACACTTTATTCTCCATCCTGTGTTTTTCTTCTGGCTTGGTTTGAGTTCATTATGCCGGGGCAAGGGCGGCGGATTCAGGTGCCCACACACGGCCCAATTATTAGACATATTAGACGGAGATCATCAGTCTTAATGTGATGCTATCTGTGGATATCCATGGGAATTCGGGCAGCTTCTGAAGTCAGCAGATATCCACTTGGATAACCAACAGCAGGGATGGTAGATGTGTTTGCATGAGAACCTGCAAGTGTATGATAATTTTCATGACTACGGACCCCCCACCGAGTCCAGAATGTCTGCCCAGATGTGGTTATCCATATGTATAGCCAAACCTGTTAGAGGCTTGGAAGGCTTCACTTTACTTTAATGGAAGCTGAAGCACCACACCACTGCTGAGAGGTTCAGATACAACTTTATTCCAATTAACCATGTAACTTACATGCAGTGGCGGCTGCTGCTCATTTTTTTTCGGGAGGGCGGCAAACAAACCTGGCCCCCCCCTCACTCCCCCCACCCATCGCTTGATCAATCGCCCGCTTGCTCGCCCGTCCACCCGCCAGCCCCGCACTTACTCCATTCGCGGCTCCCCCCCTGCATCTCCTCCCGAATCCCGGCGGTAGCTTCTCCTCCCGGCCAATCTGGTCTTAGGACTCCTGGCCAATCGGGTCTCAGGACCCGCTTTCTGATTGGCCTGGGAGGAGAAGCAGGAAGACATTAGCGAATATTAACTTGCTAATGTCACACAAGTGGGTGGGCTCTGCCATACCTCCCAACGTTTTGAGATGGGAAGGAGGGACACCCACTAGCAAATGTATGTAGGCATAGGACACGCCCCCCCCTGCCACACCCCCTTAACCACTTCCTGACCGCCTCAAGCAGATATACTGCAGCAGAAGGGCACGTACAGGCAAATTAGCGTACCTGTACGTTGCCCTTTAAGAGGCGGCTCGCGAGCGTGCGCGTGCCGCCAGGAGCTCCGTGACCGCGATCACGGGTCCCGCGGACCGGATGTCCGCGGGGATACCCGCGATCGTCTCACGGTGAGAAAGAACGGGGTGATGCTGATGTATACAAGCATCTCCCCGTTCTGCCTAGTGACACTGTTCTCTGCTCCCTGTCATCGGGAGTGGCGATCAGTGGAGTGTAACACACAGCCCCTCCCCCCCACAGTTAGAATCACTCCCTAGGACACACTTAACCCCTACACTGCCACCTAGTGGTTAACCCCTTCACTGCCAGTGACATTATTACAATAATCAATGCAATTTTTTAGCATTGATCTCTGTATTAATGCCAATGGCCCCAAAAATGTGTCAAAAGTGTCTTATGTGTTCGCCATAATGTCGCAGTCATGATAAAAATCTACTAAAATTACTAGTAAAAAAAAAAAAAAAATTATCAATAAAAATGCCATAAATCTATCCTCTATTCTGTAGACGCTATAACTTTTGAGCAAATCAATCAATATACACTTTTTTTTTTTTTTACCAAAAATATGTAGAAGAATACGTATCGGCCTAAACTGAGGAAAAAAAATGTTTTTTAAAATATTTTTTGGGGATATTTATTACAACAAAAAGTAAAAAATAATGCGTTTTTTTTTTTTAAATTGTCGCTATTTTTTTGTTTATAGCGCAAAAAATAAAAACCGCAGAGGTGATCAAATACCACCAAAAGAAAGCTCTATTTATGGGAAAAAAAGAACGTCAATTTTGTTTGGGAGCAACGTCGCACGACCGCGTAATTGTCAGTTAAAACGACGCAGAGCCGAATCGCAAAAAGTGCTCTGGTCAGGAAGGGGGTAAATTCTTCCGGGGCTGAAGTGGTTAAAGGAGAATTAACCAAAAAAAAAAGGTTAATTAAATCCAACTTTTTTATCACTACTATTACTTTATATTGGCTTTTAAAATGTACAAACGCAGCAATTTATAAATTTAGATGAAATGTTTAGCGCTGGGAAACACTTTTTGAAAGATAAAAAGTGCATTTTATATACAACTATATGGATCAGACCAAAATGAGGGACAAATGAGGAGGAAAGAGGGACATTGCTCCAAATCAGGGACAGTCCCGCAAAAATCAGGGACAGTCCCTCGAAATCCGGGACAGTTGGGAGCTATGAGCTCTGTGCCCCGAGCCCAGCCCTTTTGTAGCCAATTAGAGCCTTTGGCTCTAATCATTTGCTTAAAAAAAAACCCCAAAAAACACTGGAATCTATGCGTCCAGGGCCCTGCATAGAGATTAGGGGCGGAGTGCATGGATTAGGGGGGCGGGCGGTGCCTCTGCGCCCCTTATGAGCGGCCGCTACTGCTCACATATACAGTGGCCCTCCTGTGCTGGAACACATTCCTAGTATAAGATCCACACACTTAGGCAGGGGGGGCGCATGCACGTGCCCGCCAACCCAGCTGTTCTGAGATTCGTTGAAGCACATGCTGATCACAGGGTCCTGGCCAATGATTGACTGCCAGCACCTGGTGATTGGCACTGAACACAGCTAAACACAGATCTGTCATTGTAAACAATAAAGAGCTGCGTTCATGAACAGGAGATCCTAATTTTTCATTACCTTATAAGCAGGGAATAAAAACACTATAAAACACAAGCTGTGCAGCGCTCAACCCAATAAACAGTAAGAAAATGTGCATATACAGTATATTCTACATATATAGTGATGCATAAATATTTCAATCATTAAATAAAAATTAAAAAACTCTGAGGATCTGAAAAAAAAAGAATTGTTGCTCTACATAAAGATGGCCTAGGCTATAAGAAGATTGCCAAGACCCTGAAACTGAGCTGCAGCATGGTGGCCAAGACCATACAGCGGTATAACAGGACAGGTTCCACTCAGAACAGGCCTCGCCATGGTCCACCAAAGAAGTTGAGGTCACGTGCTCAGCGTCATATCCAGAGGTTGTCTTTGGGAAATAGACGTATGAGTGCTGCCAGCATTGCTGTAGAGGTTGTAGGGGTGGGGGGGTCAGCCTGTCAGTGCTCAGACCATACGCCGCACACTGCATCAAATTGGTCTGCATGGCTGTCATCCCAGAAGGAAGCCTCTTCTAAAGATGATACACAAGAAAGCCCGCAAACAGTTTACTGAAGACAAGCAGACTAAAGACATGGATTACTGGAACCATGTCCTGTGGTCTGATGAGACCAAGATAAACTTCTTTGGTTCAGATGGTGACAAGCGTGTGTGGGGGCAACCAGGTGAGGAGGACAAAGACAAGTGTGTCTTGTCTACAGTCAAGCATGGTGGTGGGAGTGTCATGGTCTGGGGCTGCATGAGTGCTGCCGGCACTGGGGGGCTACAGATCATTGAGGGAACCATGAATGCCAACATGTACTGTGACATACTGAAGCAGAGCATGATCCCCTCCCTTCAGAGACTGGGCCGCAGGGCAGTATTTCAACATGATAACCACCCCAAACACACCTCCAAGACCACCACTGCCTTGCTAAAGGAGCTGAGGGTAAAGGTGATGGACTGGCCAAGCATGTCTCCAGACCTAAACCCTATTGATCATCTGTGGGACATCCTCAAATGGAAGGTGGAGGAGCACAAGGTCTCTAACATCCACCAGCTCTGTGATGTCATCATGGAGGAGGGGAAGAGGACTCCAGTGACAACCTGTGAAGCTCTGGTGACCTCCATGCCCAAGAGGGTTAAGGCAGTGCTGGAAAATAATGGTGGCCACACAAAATATTGACACTTTGGGCCCAATTTGGAGATTTTCACTTAGGGGTGTACTGACTTTTGTTGACAGCGGTTTAGACATTAATGGCTGTGTGTTGAGTTATTTTGAGGGGACAGCAAATTTACACTGTTATACAAGCTGTACACTCACTACTTTACATTGTAGACAAGTGTCATTTCTTCAGTGTTGTCACATGAAAAGATAGAAGAAAAGATTTACACAAATGTGAGGGGTGTACTTACTTTTGTGAGATACTGTACATGCAAAACGCAATCTGCTGCAGGAAAAAAAGTCCCTAACCCTTAACAAAAACGCACTGGCTGAAAAACGCATGGATTTAAAAGTGTGCCATAGGAAACCATGTTACAATGGACTGTAGTGCGTTTATGCAAACTGCAAAAAATAAAACGCATAGGTGTGAACCTATGGTAAAAGTCCATTGCAACACTCGTGTGCAATAAAAGATGTTTGCTCTTTAAAGCTGGCATGTGTTCCACCTGCAAAGTCATCGGATATTTTAAGCTCCACAAATTGCTACCACATCCAGCATTTCCCTGTGTCACTTTTCACCTTTAAACTTGTGGAGTGAGTTATGTTTTCTTTCATACTTTCCATTCTCAAGCCCAATAATCTCTTACTTAGTCCTTTCACAGACTTGCTTTCAAACCGTTCATTCATCTGAAAGTAACTAATCCTACGTTCGCTAAATCCTCCAACTTGTAGATTCTCCCCGAGCCGACTGGTTTTTCTAGAGGCAGTTTTACATTCCATCATCAAATTACTCAGCATTACAGGCAAATCTCCATCCAGATCACAAGCTTTACCAACTTAAGTCCACAAAGTCCTGTCAAACCTTCTGTTTAAGTTAAGCAAAAGCCTTACTCACCAAGAAAATGTGTAGCGCAACCCCCCGAAAGAGCTGATGATTTGAGTCCTATCCCCCCCCCCCCCTTAGTGCGCACATTGAAAGATCAGTTTAGGAAAGGGTTTCTCAACCAAGGTTCCATAGAGCCCTAGGGTTCCTCCAGAGGTCTCTAGGGGTTCCTTGAGCAATGAGCAATTTCTATCTCTCAGATACTGTAAGTTCCCACTGACGCCATTGATCTTTTTAGCTATCTGTAAGGGGGGAATTCTTCCCAATGATCACAAGTGTAAGGAGCATTCTTCCCACTGACCATCACGCTAATGTATCATGAGTTGTAGATATATCTCTTCTTTTTTGGGATTATAATAGTCAACCTGTAAAGTCCTACATTTTTTGTTTTTTTGAATTGTAGATATAGTTTTTTTTTTGGCAGGGGTTCCCTGAGACCAGAAATGTATTTCAAAGGGTTCCTCTGTGTTGAAAAGGTTGAGAAAGGCTGGTCCAGAGGTTTCTTTTGTGGTGTTTTTTTTGGGAACGATGAACTTGAATAGGTGTAGGGAGCATGGGACACTCCAGAAGTGCGAAAACTTCAACAACTTGAGGACTGCCTAACTTCTGGATCCTCTGCACTAATTCTGGCTGCACTTTCCCAAAGTAATGTCCCACAGGATCTCCATGCTGTCGGTGACCTGTTCTTATAACACCACACTGTCACACTTGCAGCACTGGGGTCTTGTACTCACATCGTCATTTGCCTGTCGATATCCACCAGGATCTTCCCAGTGAGGGAGATGTAGGCTCACACCACCACTGGACAACTTGGGCTCTCTCCAGCAGCTTCCTCATGGCTCTTATCCTTAAGCAATCTCCTCATCCCATTGGATCCTTGGGCTGGAACTTGCAAATAGGCCCCCCAACTAAGCCTAGCTGGGACCCCGGTTACATATCAGATGATTCCATAAATATATGGTATTGGGCCCTTTCACACGGACTTGTCCGTGTACGGACTCTGCTTTGCTCAGCAGGGATCCATCTGCCGATCCCCACTGAGCAGGCAGATGACAGGTCCGTCTCTGCTCACTGTGCGGAGATGGATCTGTCAAAGCCCCGCTGTCCTCTATGGAGGTCGGAATGAAAAAGGATGGATCAAGCTGGATCATACCAGGACTCCAGGAGGTTCGAGTAGAGAAGAGCCCAGATACAATCAAGCTCAGCAACAGGAAACCAGAAATAAATGCTGATTCAGGACACAGAGAACAACTGTAGTGACATCAGTACAGGAGGGCTCTAGCAAAAAGGAACCTAGCACCTGATGACACTATTCTCTGTGACCAGACACTATTCGGGAACAGAGCCACCTAATGGCAGACTAGCTAACTACACCCACACTTACTCTTGCATATTAGAAAGAGAGAACAAATGCAAACTGCAGCACCCCCAACCATTCAAAGATCTTCTCGTAAACTGAAAGCCGTTGCTAAGAATTACTGCACATTGCACATGCTCATTAGCATGTGCAATGGTGATGGAGCAATGGATAGACAGCAGTATAGTAGTCAGGAGATTAGCTGGAGTCAGCAATGGATAGAAAGCAGGATCGTGGTCAGGAAGCAAGCTGAGGTCAGCAACAGATGGGCAGCAGGATCATGGTCAGGAGGCAAGCCGAGGTCAGCAACGGCAGCAAGATTGTGGTTAGAAGCTAAGTTGAGGTCGGTAACGAGTAATCAGCAGGGTGATGGTCAGGAAACAAGCCATGGTCAGCAACAAATAGACATATGAGCCAAGATCAGAATCAAGATGAGTCATACCAGGAGGTTCGCGTAGAGAAGAGCCCAGATACAACCAAGCTCAGCAACAGGAAATCAGAAATAAATGCTGATTCAGGACAAAGAGAACAACTGTAGTGACATCACTACAGGAGGGCTCTAGCAAAAAGGGACCTAGCACCTGATGACACTATTCTCTGTGACCAGACGCTATTCGGGAACAGAGCCACCTAATGGCAGACTAGCTAACTACACCCACTTACACTTGCATATTAGAAAGAGAGAACAAATGCAAACTGCAGCACCCGCAACCATTCAAAGATCTTCTCGTAAACTGAAAGCCGCTGCTAAGGATTACTGCACATTGCACATGCTCATTAGCATGTGCAATGGTGATGGAGCAATGGATAGACAGCAGTATCATAATCAGGAGGTGAGCTGAAGTCAGCAGTGGATAGAAAGCAGCATCATGGTCTGGCTGCAAGCCGAGGTCAGCAACAGATGGGCAGCAATATCATGGTCAGGAGGCAAGCCGGGTCAGCAATGGCAGCAGGATTGTGGTTAGAAAGTAAGTTGAGGTCAGTAACAAGTAATCAGCAGGGTCGTGGTCAAGAAACAAGCCATGGTCAGCAACAAGTAGACATATGAGCCAAGATCAGAATCAAGCTGGGTCATACCAGGCGGTTTGAGTAGAGAAGAGCCCATATACAACCAAGCTCAGCAACAGGAAATCAGAAATAAATGCTCTTTCTGGACACAGAACAACTGTAGTGACATCACTACAGGAGGGCTCTAGCAAAAAGGAACCTAGCACCTGATGACACTATTCTCTGTGACCAAACGCTATTCGAGAACAGAGCCACCTAATGGCAGACTAGCTAACTACACCCACTTACACTTGCATATTAGAAAGAGAGAACAAATGAAAACTGCAGCACCCACAACCACTCAAAGATCTTCTCGTAAACTGAAAGCCATTGCTAAGGATTACTGTACATTGCACATGCTCATTAACATGTGCAATGGTGATGGAGCAATGAATAGACAGCAGTATCGTAGTCAGGAGGCGAGCTGAAGTCAGCAGTGGATAGAAAGCAGGATCGTGGTCAGGAAGCAAGCCGAGGTCAGCAACAGATGGGCAGCAGGATCATGGTCAGGAGGCAAGCCGAGGTCTGCAACGGCAGCAGGATTGTGGTTAGAAGCTAAGTTGAGGTCGGTAATGAGTAATCAGCAGGGTCGTGGTCAGCAAACAAGCTATGGTCAGCAACCAGTAGACATATGAGCCAAGATCAGAATCAAGATGGGTCATACCAGGAGGTTCGCGTAGAGAAGAGCCCAGATACAACCAAGCTCAGCAACAGGAAATCAGAAATAAATGCTGATTCAGGACAAAGAGAACAACTGTAGTGACATCACTACAGGAGGGCTCTAGCAAAAAGGGACCTAGCACCTGATGACACTATTCTCTGTGACCAGACGCTATTCGGGAACAGAGCCACCTAATGGCAGACTAGCTAACTACACCCACTTACACTTGCATATTAGAAAGAGAGAACAAATGCAAACTGCAGCACCCGCAACCATTCAAAGATCTTCTCGTAAACTGAAAGCCATGGCTAAGGATTACTGCACATTGCACATGCTTATTAGCATGTGCAATGGTGATGGAGCAATGGATAGACAGCAGTATCATAATCAGGAGGCGAGCTGAAGTCGGCAGTGGATAGAAAGCAGGATCGTGGTCAGGAAGCAAGCTGAGGTCAGCAACAGATGGGCAGCAGGATCATGGTCAGGAGGCAAGCCGAAGTCTGCAACGGAAGCAGGATTGTGGTTAGAAAGTAAGACATGTACGCAGCTGTATTGAAAAGGAGGCGCAGGGCATACATGACAGGGTGCAAGGAGCTTACGGAGAAGAAGAGGTTAAGAATAGGAGGGGTTGTAGAAAAGAACTGGTCTTACCGGATTGGAGGATCTGAGGAGATGGGGGGAGCATGGTATTCAGTTCAGGAGATGGGTGGAGCAGAGACAGCAGTCTGGGGGTAGCAAGCGTGGTGGAACGTTCCCTCCCTCCCTCCCGCCCTAATGGAAGTGTTGAGTGATGGACTTCTAAAGAATGTCGTGGCGGTTGGGTCCTTGACGACAGGTATATTCATATACAAACATGAGGTATTGGAAAACCGTTGGGACCCATCCCAGGTTTGGAGTCCTCCCGGTTAGTCTGTTTTCAGGCTGGACTAACGGGTTTTAAGTTGTGGGGGGTCTGTGGTCAGTTAGCGAGTCCTCGAGGCGGCTGGTGACAGATACCAACTAAAGGTTTTACAGACTAAAAAGTTAAAGGTGGGTCGTCAGGGACCATTTTAAATATTAAAATAAATTAGAATATTTTAAATATTTTAGACGTTTTAAATATTTGAAATGAAGGTTATGGGTTTTCGTTAATAAAGGCCGAACAGGCCATTTACATCCAAGAAGGTGTCAGTGTCATTATTTTATAGCAACGGTAAGGCATTGGGCATGCGTTGTTGGGGTAGTAGGTTATCTGGCTGCCCTAGTCAAGATGACGTCGGTAACCAGTAGGGTCGTGGTCAGGAAACGAGCCATGGTCAGCAACAAGAAGACATATGAGCCAAGATCGGAATCAAGCTGGGTCATACCAGGAGGTTCGAGTAGAGAAGAGCCCAGATACAACCAAGCTGCTGATCATTAGTCTTTATTACATAAAAGCGGAGTTTCAGATACTCTAGAGTTGTCACCTGTTGATACCAGCAAGAAGAACTTTCGCTAACCATCGTCACCAATAGCAGTGCTGATGACAGGAGATTTGTACTTCATGCAGTACAAGAAATTTCATCACATTAGGAATTTTCCATCAGCTGCGATTAGTCTCTTTATTCCATTAGGTTTCAATTTCTGTGACATGATGTGAAAAGCAGTAATGTGGTTCAGCTTTAATTGCCTCACATTACAGAAAATAAATACTAATATGGTGTGATCGTAATACAGTTGGATGGGGGGGGGGGGGGATGAGGGACGTATCAAAGTTATTTTAAAAAATAAATGGATCCAGGACCTCTTGTACATCTGCAGATTGTTCTGGAACAATGACAGATGGAACACATTTTGCCTGATTAAAATGCGCATTAAAGGGAATCTATTATTAAAAACTTTATAATCCAGCGTAATACTTTATAAACAGCTTTAATCACAGTTTGAAGCTCATGCTTTCTTTTTAACAGTTTTTCATTTTTTTTTTCTTCTTTCTGCTGTGTTGGGAAATCAGGATGACCTAATGATGATAATTATAGCAGTAATAATAATAAAACTGAAAACCACTTAATGGTGTTTTGATTGGGAGTACGGCTCCTACTATTAGGCGTACGGTATGTTCTGTGAAAAGGGGCGGGGCCTCTCCGGAACAGAGGGCGGATAGTTTCATCGCTTATAGTAAAGATTTTAGCAGCAAGCAAAAAAAACCTTGAATATTGCCTTCTAGATTAGATATTCTCTTATTTTTATGTTGGCATTGGAAATGGCGGTCAAAACCCCCTCCCCTCCACCCCTGATGGAACCCACGCCACGCTGTCAGCCTTTTTCAATAAAGAAAAATAATATTTTAATAGGGTGAATTATTATTATTAACCACTTAAATACCGGGTGTTTTCGTCCCCTTCCTTCCGAGGCCAGTTTTCAGCGCTCTCGCCCTTTCAATAAGAATTGCGCGGTCATGCAACACTGTATCCAAATTACATTTTTATCATTTTGTTCACACAAATAGAGCTTCATTTTGGTGGTATTTATTCACAAATCAGTTTTTTATTTTTTGCAATATAAGCAAAAAAATAGCAGAGATTTTAAAAACAAAAACAATATTTTCTACTTTCTGTTTTAAAAGAAATCCAATAAAATCAAATGTTGTCATAAATTTAAGCCAAAATGTATTCTGCTACATGTCTTTGGTAAAAAAAAATCCCGTTAAGTGTATAATAATTGGTTTGTATGATCACGGACAGATGTGCGCAGATGATCACGGACATATGTGTGTAGATGATCACGGACATATGTGTGCAGATGATCACGGACATATGTGCGCAGATGATCACGGACATATGTGTGCAGATGATCACGGACATATGTGTGCAGATGATTACGGACATATGTCTGTGTACCTTTTGTACCACCTGCCCCACCCTATTAGATTGTAAGCTCTTCTGAGCAGGGCCCTCTTAATCCTATTGTATTGTATTATAACTGTATTGTCTCCCTTTTATATTGTAAAGCGCTGCGTAAACTGTTGGCGCTATATAAATCCTGAATAATAATAATAATATGTATGCAGATGATCACAGACATATGTGTGCAGATGATCACGGACATATGTGCGCAGATGATCATGTACAGATGTGCGCAGATGATCATGTACAGATGTGCGCAGATGATAACGGACATATGTGTGCAGATGATCATTGGAACATATGATTTTGCTGTTACATATGTGGGACAGGTGTTTTTACTGTCTGGGGACATGTGTGTGGGGACACTATTTTGGGGACACTGTGTGTGTTTACACTGTGTGAGGAACCTGGACCAGTGATCAGTATGTAAAAAGCTGTAAAAAACAGCTCATACTCACTGATCACCAGCTGGCTGCAGCGATCTGCTCTCCTTGCCCACTGACAACTTCCGCGTGAGGAGAGGGGAGCCGATCGCCTAGCAACCAGCTCTCCGTTTACGTCACATGACGGCTCTGATTGGACACAGTCGTCATGTGATCAGGAGGGCCAATCACAGAGCCCTCCTGCCGATCGTAGATGCGCCGTGTCCAGGTGATACGAGTGCATGGGGATCGCTCTGCTGCAAGGGGAACGTGCGCGCGTGCGATCCCCCTACTTCTGAGGGATGTTCCTGAACGTCCACTCAGCTCCCACCTGGCAGTATATGTGCAGTAGCCGGTTGGGAGGTGGTTAACCACTTGCCGACCGCCGCACGCCGATGTTTGGCGGCAGATATCGTTGTTATGGCAGCTGCCATAACCCCGGTATCCCCGTTTTCGTGCGGCGGTCGGCTTTCAGATAAAAGTGGTCTCTGCGGCGAATTCGCTGCGAGATTACTTTTATCGGTGGCGGGAGAGGGCACCCCCCCTCCCACCGCGATCCGGTGCCCTCCGCCGCTTACTGGAGCCATCAGTAGCAGCGGAGGCGATCGCGTCTGTCTCCCTTCTGTGCCTGGAGACGAGTGAGGCTAAGATGGCGTCCGCTCGTCTCCATGTAAGAGGGCCCCTCGCGGGCTCGCTTTGCTCGCCACGCTTCGGGCACGGCCTCGCTGCACTGGGCATCTATTTATTCTAACTCTATGTCCACTTGGATAGTAGGGAATGAACCTGGACAAAACGTCAAAAACGTCAAAACGTCACTTCCGCCCATACGTCTTAAAGGCATATTTTTTTCAATGTCATTTTTTTAAATTACTTTTTTTTTTTTTATTGCATTTTAGTGTAAATATGAGATGTGAGGCCTTTTTTACCCCCCCCCAGATATCATATATAAGAGGACCTGTCATGCTTTTTTTCTATTACAAGGGATGTTTACATTCCTTGTAATAGGAATAAAAGTGACACAATTTTTTTTCTTTAAACAGTGTAAAAATAAATAATAAAAAAAAAAAAAAAACCCCGTCCCGACGAGCTCGCGCGCACACGTGTGAGGTATAGTAGACCGGTAGAGCGAGAGCAATAATTCTAGCCCTAGACCTCCTCTGTAACACGCAACCTGTAGAATTTTTTAAACGTCGCCTATGGAGATTTTTGAGGGTAAAAGTTTGACGCCATTCCAAGAGCGGGCGCAATTATGCTGGGTTTAAATTTACTTGGCGTAACATTATATTTCACAATATAAAAAAAAAATTGGGCTATCTTTACTGTTGTCTTATTTTTTTATTCAAAAAAGTGAATTTTTTCCAAAAAAAGTACGCTTATAAGACCGCTGCGCAAATACGGTGCAAAAAAAAGTATTGCATTGACTGCCATTCTATTCTCTAGGGTGTTAGAAAAAAAAATATATAATGTTTGGGGGTTCTAAGTAATTTTCTAGCAAAAAAAAAACTGCTTTAAACATGTAAACACCTAAAATCCAAAACGAGGCTGGTCCTTAAGTGGTTAAAGCATATGCAAGAACCCAAATCCAATACAGTAAAACCTTGGATCGCGAGTATAATTCATTCTGGAAACATGCTTGTAATCCAAAGCACTCGTATATCAAATCGAATTTCCCCATAAGAAATAATGGAAACTCAGATGATTCGTTCCACAACCATTTATTCATAAGTCCTTCTGTTTATAGTCCATATAAAAAGATTATAGCGATATGATTGGTTGTGTAGCCATAAAATGTCCATTCAGAAATGGAAGCCTCCACAAGGGGATTAGAAGCAAAATCCAGCAGGAGCTCCAGAGTATAAAAGAGAAGAGAGGCGCCTCTAAGTGTAGCAATACGGTTACATTTAATGAAGGTCCAACATTTAGCAACTCACATGGTTGGTGATTAAAAGAGGCACATCTAAGTATGGAGGCATCCGGGGTAAAGCTGTCCACATAGACCATCCCCCGCACCGCCGGCTCTCACCGCTCTCAGTCTGCAATCGTGACCGGGAAGACTACCCTGCAGTAGAGCGATCTGAAAGCGAGACTTGAACCGCTCGTGGAGCGCAGCGTGGAAGGGACGACGCCGATGGCGGTGCGGAAGGTGGTCTATGTGGATATCTTTTACCCCGAATGCCTGCATACTGATGCCGCGTACACACGAAAAGGTCTGACGGAACGATTCCAGCGGACATTCCGATCGTGTGTGGGCTTCATCGGACCTTTTCTGTTGAAAATTCCGAGGGACCTAGAAACAGAACATGTTTCAAATCTTTCCGACGGACTCGATTCCTATCAAAAAATCCGCTCGTCTGTATGCTAGTCCGACGGACCAAAAATGACACAAGGGCAGCTATTGGCTACTGGCTATGAACTTCCTTATTCTAGTCCGGTCGTACGTCATCACGTTCGAAACGATCGGACTTTGGTGTGATTGAGTGTAGACAAGTCCGTTTCATTGGAACTCCGTTGAAAAGTCCTTCGGAGTTCAGGCGGACGAGAAGTCCGGTCGTGTGTACGCGGCATAAGATGTGCCTCATCTACCATGTGAGTTGCTAAATGTTGTACCTTCATTAAATGTAACCATATTGCTACACTAAGGCCCCTTTCACACTGGGGCGGTGGGGGGCGTCGGCGGTAAAACAGCGCTATTTTTAGCGCTGTTTTACCGTGGTATTCGGCCGCTAGCGGTGCAGTTTTAACCCCCCGCTGGCGGCCGAAAAAGGGTTAAAAACCACTCGTATAGCGCAGCTATAGCCAAAGTATTGCCGCGGTATAGCCGCGCTGTCCCAATGATTTCAATGGGAAGGAGCAGTTTAGGAGCAGTGAATACACCGCTCCTTCACCGCTCCAAAGATGCGGCTTGCAGGAGATTTTTTCTTCTCCTGCCAGCGCACCGCTTCAGTGTGAAAGCCCTCGGGCTTTCACACTGAAGAAACAGCGGAGGCTGTTTAGGGGCGGTTTGCAGGCGGTATTTGTAGCGCAATAACGCCTGCAAACCGCCCCAGTGTGAAAGGGGCCTTAGACCCCTTTCACACTCGGGCCTTTTTCGGGCCTTTTTCAGGCGTTTTTCAGGCGCTTTAGCGTTAAAAAAAAACGCCTGTAAAGCGCCTGAAAGAAGCCTCATCTGCAATCCCAATGTGAAAGCCCGAGTGCTTTCACACTGGAGCGCTGCGCTGGCAGGGCGTCAAAAAAAGTCCTGCAAGCAGCTTCTTTGCAGCGCTTTTCGTGTTTTTGCCACCGGGCTGGGTGCGCTGATGGCCCGAGCCCTTTCACACTGCCAGCGCCCGAAACACGCCTGAAAAACGCCCCAGTGTGAAAAGGGTCTTAAGCGGCGTTTTACCAGCGTTTTTCGGGCGTTGGCAGTGTGGAAGGGCTCGGGCTTTCACATTGGGATTGCAGATGAGGCTTCTTTCAGGCGCTTTATAGGCGCTTTTTTTAACGCTAAAACGCCTGAAAAGCGCCTCAAAAAACGCCCCAGTGTGAAAGGGGTTAGAGGCGCCTCTCTTCTCTTTTATAGTCAGTTGTTACCAGGGCTTTTTTTCTCAAATAGGTGCTGGAACCCAACCAAGACCCCCCGAAACCCCTCCCCCTACACACACACCCTCCAAATCACATCAAATAGTGGGTGTGGTCAGTCACATTTCACGAACAATAGAAGGGTCCTAAAGGGGCATTAAATAAGATTGCATTACATACAGAGTGCAGAGCTGTCACTTGTAAACACAGAAACCGGACTTCTATGTTTACAAGTGATTGTGGTGAGCAGCCCCCCACCCCCCCCAAGGGTCTGAGACAGAGGTGGTAGAACTGAGTTCCACCAAGGTCCCCCTGAAAAAAAGCCCTGGTGGTAACGTGACGCTACTTGTATATCAAGTCAAAGTTCATAAAAAATGTGTCTTGTCTTGCAAAACGCTCCCAAACCAAGGTTTTACTGTATATTGAATAATACTGGCGCTTAGACTGGGTGGCTCCATGTACAGTACCGGGTTCAAGTCCAAAGTAATGAGAGAGCTTCCCTTACAGCTCTGTTCCAAACACCCCTGGAAATGGTGACAGGGCACCATGAAAGGGCAAAAAGTGGCATGGGAGTCCAGTCAATGGGGGATCTCTTCTGGTGGGTTACCTGGCAGAGCGGTACTCTTGTAGACTACCATTCCATTAATAAAATGTATCCTTCAGGCCCTAGTGAAATAATAAATACACTATATTGTCAAAAGTATTGGGACGCCTTCCTTTACACACACATGACCTTTAATGGCATCCTAGTCTTAGTCTGTAGGGTCGGGGCCATCTTTAAGGCAGGTTAAAAGGGGCAGCTGCCCTGGGCCCTGTCATTGTTGTGGGGCCCAAAGCAGCTGCCTCATTAAAAATATATTTAATTGTATATTGATTGATGTTATTTTATACAACATATCTATATATACTTATTTATGTATTATTTATGTATTCTATCTTATTCTTCTTAATAAAAAATATTGTAACACAAAAAACAAAAATAATAAAAATGCCGTAAATCTATTCCCTATTTTGTAGACGCTATCACTTTTGCGCAAACCAATCAATATACGCTTATCGTGATTTTTTTATTTTTTTTTTACCAAAAATATGTAGAAGAATACACTTTGGCCTAAACTGAGGAAGAAATTTTGTTTTTTTTTAATATATATTTTTTGGGGGATATGTATTATAGAAAAAGTAAAAAAGTAAAAAATATAGCCTTTTTGTTCACAATTGTCGCTCTTTTTCTGTTTATAGCGCAAAAAATAAAAACTGCAGAGGTGATGAAATACCACCAAAAGAAATCTCTATTTGTGGTTAAAAAAAAGGACATCAATTTTGTTTGAGTACAAAGTCGCACGACCGCGCAATTGTCAGTTAAAGCGGCGCAGTGCCGTATTGCAAAAAATGGCCTGGTTATTAAGGGGGAAAATCCTTCTGGGGCTGAAGAGGTTAAAGGTGATAGCAGGTATGGTTAGTGATCAAAAGAGGGGAGATTGTAAAGGAAATTTGTAAGTTCTGTATATAATTGTATTCTACTTTGTATGTATTGCACACGACACTAATAATGTTTTCATTAAATGTTTCTATTCTTTTTGAGTCCTGATTAGAATTAGCCTGCCTATGTTACGTCCCTTGTTACCATAAAAGTACAATCAGTGGCGACTGGTTGGTTCTTCTTTTGGGAGGAAATCTCAAATTTCCGAAATTACCGAATTTCGAATTTCCGAATGTCCGAATTTGGAATATCCACATTTTTCGAATTTCCGAATTTTCAAATGTCCGAATAAAGCAAAAAAACGAATGAAACGAAAACGACAACAAACGTTTTTTTTGTCAGTGCACATGTCTAATTGTCAATGGTCCCAAAATAGTGTCAAAAGTGTCCAATTTGTCCGCCGCAATATCACAGTCCTGACAAAAATCGCAGCTCACCGCCATTACTGGTAAAAAAAAAAAAAATTAATAATAAAAATGCCATCAATCTATCCCCTATTTTGTAGACGCTATAACTTTTGTGCAAACCAATCAATATACGCTTATTGCGATTTTTTTTACCAAAAATATGTAGAAGAATACGTATCGGCCTAAACTGATGAAGACATTTTTTTTTATATTTTTTGGGGGCTATTTATTATAGCAAAAAGTAAAAAAAAATATATATATATTTTAAATTGTCGGTCTTTTTTTGTTTATAGCGCAAAAAATAAAGACTGCAGAGGTGATCAAATACCACCAAAAGAAAGCTCTATTTGGGGGGGGGGGGGGGGAATGATCAAAATCTCATATTGGTACAGTGTTGCATGACCGCGATACACTTATTGTGATTTTTTTTACCAAAAATTTGTAGAAGAATACATATCTGCCTAAACTCATGAATACGTTTGTTTTTTTAATATTTTTTGGGGGATATTTTTTATAGCAAAAAGTAAAAAAAATTTTTTTTTTTTTTTTTTAAATTGACGCTCTTTTTTTGTTTATAGCGCAAAAAAATAAAAACCGCAGAGGTGATCAAATACCACCAAAAGAAACCTCTATTTGTGAGAGAAAAAAATGATCAAAATTTCATATGGGTACAGCGTCGCACGACCGCGCAATTGTCATTCAACTGATGAATACATTTGTTTTTTTATATTTTTGGGGGGATATTTATTATAGCAAAAAGTAAAAAAAATATTGTTTTTTTTTTTTTCAAAATTGTTGCTCTTTTTTTGTTTATAGCACAAAAAATAAAAACCGCAGAGGTGATAAAATACCACCAAAATAAAGCTCTATTTGTGGGGGGGAAAAAATATCAAAATTTCATATGTGTACAGTGTTGCATGGCCGCGCAATTGTCATTGAAAATGTTACAGCGCTGAAAACTGAAAATTGGTCTGGGCAGGAAGGGGGTGAAAATGCCCGGTATTGAAGGGGTTAATGTTGAAAAATCATGGTGGTTTACAATCCCTTTAAGATGGCACCCATTGAAATGAAGGCGTTATTGACTTGTCATGCAACCTTATGCGTCACACGTCGCATGATAAGACGAGGCAGAGTGAACCAGGACTTATAAAGGGCCCCACAACTGGAGTATAGGGCCCTAGGATCAGTGAGAAGGGCCCCCCCCTGGGACCGATGGAAAGGGCCCAACAACTGCAGTATAGGGCCCTAGGATCAGTGAGAAGGGCCATCCTGGGACCGATGGAAAAGGCCCCACAACTGCAGAATAAGGCCCTAGGATCAGTGGGAAGGGCCCCCCTGGGATCGATGGAAAGGGCCCCACAACTGCAGTATAGGACCCTAGGATCAGTGGGAAGGGCCCCCCCCAGGACCGATGGAAAGGGCCCCACAACTGCAGTATAGGACCCTAGGATCAGTGGGAAGGGCCCCCCCCCAGGACCGATGGAAAGGGCCCCACAACTGGAGTATAGGACCCTAGGATCAGTGGGAAGGGCCCCCCCAGGACCAATGGAAAGGGCCCCACAACTGGAGTATAGGACCCCAGGATCAGTGGGAAGGAGGAAGGGTCCCCCCCAAGGACCGATGGAAAGGGCCCCACAACTGGAGTATAGGACCCTAGGATCAGTGGGAAGGGCCCCCCCCCAGGACCAATGGAAAGGGCCCCACAACTTGAGTATAGGGCCCTAGGATCAGTGAGAAGGCCCCCCCACCAGGACTGATGGAAAGGGCGCCACAACTGGAGTATAGGGCCCTAGGATCAGTAAGAATGGCCCCCCCAGGACCGATGGAAAAGGCCCCACAACTGGAGTATAGGGCTCTAGAATCAGTGGGAAGGGCCCCCCCCAGGACCAATGGAAAGGGCCCCACAACTGGAGTATAGGACCCCAGGATCAGTGGGAAGGAGGAAGGGCCCCCCCCAAGGACCGATGGAAAGGGCCCCACAACTGCAGTATAGGGCCCTAGGATCAGTGGGAAGGGCCCCCCTAGGACCAATGGAAAGGGCCCCACAACTGGAGTATAGGGCCCTAGGATCAGTGGGAAGGGCCCCCCCCCCCCCAGGACCAATGGAAAGGGCCCCACAACTGGAGTATAGGACCCCAGGATCAGTGGGAAGGAGGAAGGGCCCCCCTCCAAGGACCAATGGAAAGGGCCCCACAACTGGAGTATAGGGCCCTAGGATCAGTGGGAAGGGGGGGCTCTTCATGGTTTCTTACAACAAGGCCCTGAAGGTTCTAGTGATTCCGCTGCAACCACTTAAAATTTTGCGGCGATCGTTCAGCATTTGCCCAACTTTGCTGAAAAAAGGAGAAGAAATCAAACAAAATAATAAAGAGAAGTGCGAGTGTGTGATATATAATTAATAGAAATTAATAAGAGTCTCTTAATGACACGCTCACTTTAAAAATCCTCTTTTTTCTAATAGGTAATAAATGCTGACAGATTACACTAAATAGAAATAAATTAAAAATAATAAAAAAACAATATTAGTAGAGAGGAAATCGCTTTTCTTCGGGCGAATATGCGACTTCACGTTCAGATGTATAATGTATTTTATAATTGAGATTTAATATATTTCATTAAGTATACACTCTCAGGGACACCACCATCACAATGCATATTAGGCTTTTAATAATTCATTTAACAAGATCAACATCCCGGTTTCAGACATTATTCATCATTGTTCCTTTTGTTGTATTCAGCAGAAAAAAACAAACAAAAAAAAAAAAAAAAAAAAAGATCCCTATGGAGTGGAAATATTTTTCTGTAATTGGAAACACTAAAGTTTCCCTGTAAATAAATAAAGCTGAGGCGCGAAGTTGGCCGTTTGTTAAGGAATTAAGCGCACGGTTCCGTGATACCTATGAAGTGCGGATTCTAGAATTCATCGATCGTTTGTGGTGGGCGTCTCATCCTTCGGAAAACGATAGCCAAATTTATAAAATGGGGGGGAGGGGGTCATGTCCCCTCCTAACACCCATGCCGACTAACCTGTGTAAGAAAAAAAATGTGGATTCACACCTGTTTCAAATAAGTACCCCATGTGATGTAATATTTTTAGGACAGGTTCTCTTTCATGAGATGTCAGGGACCTATTAGACCCCTGATGGCTCATTTGAATTTCACTGAAGCTAATGGAGCGCAGATTGTGCTCCATTAGCTTCTTCCCTGGCCACGTGGGCTGAGGAAAGTGTCACCAGAACTGGAAGAAACATTTTAACTTTGGTACCTAAAATTTGTCCGGCTTTGTATAACCCAACTGACTTTCATTAAAGGAGAAGTTCAGCCTGAGCTCGTTTGGCAGAGCTTCTCCTATGGATCACAGAAATGCAATTCATTTTGCACTCCTGTGACCTGTTTGCAGCAGAGAGCGGACTTGAGTCCACTCTCTGCTGATGTAACAGGAATCAGTCCAGGCACCGCCTCATCCCGACAATAAAGTCTGGATTCACCAGGTGCCTGGACTGACGCCCATCCCAGCCTCTCAGCTGAGACAAGTCCTTTATTAAAAAAATAGCTCTGAGCTGTCTTCTCCTGCCGCTGTTTCTCACGTCGCCGTCTTCTCCCGCTACCGTCTCTTCTGCCGCCGTCTTCTCCCACCGCCATCTTCTCCCACTGCCGTCTTCTCACGCTGCCATCTCTCTTGCCGCCGTCTCTCCCGTTGTCATCTTCTCCCACTGCCGTCTTCTCCCGCCGCCACCTTCTGCTGCTGCCATCTTTCCACGCCGTCTTCTCCTGCCGCCGTCTTCTCCCGCGGACGTCTCTCCCATCGCCGTCTTCTCCCGCTGCCGTCTTCTTCCACTGCCATCTCTCCTGCCGCCGTCTTCTCCCGCCGCTATCTCTCCCGCTGTCTTCTCCTGCTGCCGTCTTCTTACGCCGCCGTCTCTCCTGCTGCTGTCTCTCGCGCTCCCGTATCTCCCGCCGCCGTCTCTCCCGTCACCGTCTTCTCCCACTGCCGTCTTCTTCTGCTGCCATCTCTCCTGTCGCCGTCTTCTCCCGCTGCCGTCTTCTCCCACTGCCATCTCTCCTGCCGCCACCTTCTCCCGCCGCCGTCTCTCTCGCCACCGTCTTCTCCTGCCGCCGCCGTCTCCCGCTGCTGTCTCTCCTGCTGCCGTCTTCTCCTGCCGCCGCCTCTCCCGCTGCGTTACTCCCGCTGCCATCTCTCCTGCTGCCGTCTCTCCCGCCACCTTCTCCTGCCACCGTCTCTCCCACCGCCATCTTCTCCCACTGCCGTCTCTCCCACCGCCATCTTCTCCCACTGCTGTCTTCTCCCGCTGCCATCTCTCCCGCCGACGTCTCTCATGCCGCTGTCTCTCCCATCGCCGTCTTCTCCCACTGCCGTCTTCTTCTGCTGCCATCTCTCCTGTCGCCGTCTTCTCCCGCTGCCGTCTCTCCTGCCGCCACCTTCTCCCGCCGCCGTCTCTCTCGCCACCGTCTTCTCCTGCCGCCGCCGTCTCCCGCTGCTGTCGCTCCTGCTGCCGTCTTCTCCTGCCGCCGCCTCTCCCGCTGCGTTACTCCCGCTGCCATCTCTCCTGCTGCCATCTCTCCTGCCACCTTCTCCTGCCACCGTCTCTCCCACCGCCATCTTCTCCCACTGCCGTCTCTCCCACCGTCATCTTCTCCCACTGCTGTCTTCTCCCGCTGCCATCTCTCCCGCCGACGTCTCTCATGCCGCCGTCTCTCCCATCGCCGTCTTCTCCCATGCCGTCTTCTTCTGCTGCCATCTCTCCTGTCGCCGTCTTCTCCCGCTGCCGTCTCTCCTGCCGCCACCTTCTCCCGCCGCTGTCTCTCCCACCGCCGTCTCTCCCACCGCCGTTTTCTCCTGCTGCCGTCTTCTCCCGCCGCTGTCTTCTCCCGCTGCCGTCTTCTTTCACTGCCGTCTCTCCTGCCGCCGTCTTCTCCCGCCGCCATCTTCTCCTGCCGCCATCTCTCCCGCTGCCGTCTCTCCCGCTGCCGTCTCTCCCGCCATCTTCTCCTGCTGTTGTCTTCTCCTGTCGCCGTCTCTCCTGCTGCCGTCTCTCCTGCCGCCACCTTCTCCCGCCGCTGTCTCTCCCACCGCCGTCTCTCCCACCGCCATTTTCTCCTGCTGCCGTCTTCTCCCGCCGCTGTCTTCTCCCGCTGCCGTCTTCTTTCACTGCTGTCTTCTCCCACCGCTGTCTTCTCCCGCTGCTGTCTTCTTCCTTGCTGCGATTACCAGCTATAACAAAAGCTGCTCTTCTTCTGTGGCTGTCTTCTTCCGTTGTGTTGTCGCCAGAGGCAGGCTCTTCGGGTGATGTCATTGGATGGCCACGCCCCATGGCTTTATAAGAGATGCCAGGCAGTGGGTGACAACACAACGGAGGAAGACAGCCACAGAAGAAGAGCGGGCAGAGCCCCCCCAAAGCACCCATCCCTCTATGTTGAGGGCATGCAGCCTGGTATGATTCAGGAGGGGGGGTTGCTGGTATAGACCTGGGGGGGGGACCCCATGTTGTTGTTTTTTTGCTGGCAATTTATTTTTTTAACATTCAGCTGTCAGCGGAAAACCTCGCTGACAGCTGATGACTCATCGGTTGTTAAGGATGCAGCGGCTGGCTTCCTGGCCCCCTGCTTAGCAACTAACTATATACAGTGTGTTTAACCACTTGCCGACCAGCCGTCGTCATTATACTGCGGCAGGTCAGCACAATCCCGTTAACCGTCGTAGCTATACGACGGCTCCTTTAAGCAGGATAGCAGGCGCGTGCGCCCACGAGCATCGGCACTGCGGGGGTGCCGATGCTCATGACCGGCGGTCAAAATGACCGCCAGCCATGCGCGATCGCGGGCACGGGAGGCAGAACAGGGACGTGTGTGTGTAAACACACAAATCCCTGTTCTGTGAGGAGAGGAGAGAGAGATTGTGAGTTCCTACGAGCTGGGAACCATGATCTGTCATCTCCTATAGACAGTCCCATCGCCCTACAGTTAGAACACACACCTAGGGAACACAGTTAACCCCTTAATCGCCCCCTAGTGTTAACCCCTTCCCTGCCAGTGACATTTATACAGTAATCACTGCATTTTTATATCAATGATCGCTGTATAATTGTCAATCATCCCAAAAATGTGTCAAAAGTGTCCGATGTGTCCGCCATAATGTCGCAGTCTCGGTAAAAATCGCAGATCGCCGCCATTACTAGTAAAAAAATAATAATAAAAATGCCATAAATATATCCCCTATTTTGTAGAAGTTATAATTGCGCAAACCAATCAATATACGCTTATTGCGATTTTTATTACCAATAATATGTAGAAGAATGCGTATCGGCCTAAACTGAGAAAAAAAATGGGGGATATTGATTGATTATAGCAAAAAGTACAAAATATTGTGGGTTTTTTTTCAACATTGTTGCTCTTTTTTTGTTTTTAGCGCAAAAAATAAAAAATGCAGAGGTGATCAAATACCACCAAAAGAAAGCTCTATTTGTGGGGGAAAAAAAGGCATCAATTTTGTTTGGTTGCAACGTCGCACGACCGCGCAATTGTCAGTTAAAGGGACGCACCGCCATATCGCAAAAAATGGCCCGGTCATTCAGCAGCCAAATCTTCCGGGGCTGAAGTGGTTAAAGAGAAAAAAAAAGTAAAAAGCAAAATGCATGAAAACTGCATGCAAAAACCAGGGTTTAAAAACGCAAAATGCACTGAAATACGCATCTAGTGCACCTGCATAGGTGTGAACCTAGACTTAGACCTAAAGCCAGCCATACATCACACAACTTTCTTTCCTTTCACGGGTTGAAGGAAAGAAGATCACTCGATTCCCCCAGCAACACAGACAGTATTGATGGGGGGGGGGGGGAATCCCTTCCGCTGTGCTAGATTGACTTCAGTACAACCAGCCTGCCCATAAAGCCATCAAAATTCGGCAAGTTCCTGCTCAATCCGTCTACGGCCGGCCTGAGTTTGCTTTGTTGGCGGACTCCGATGCCCCGTACACACCATCAGAAATTCTGCCAGCAAAAGTCCGATGTGAGCTTTTGGTCAGAAATTCCGACCGTGTGTGTATGCTCCATCGGACTTTTGCTGCCAGCAAAAGATTGGGAGCGGTTGGAAAAAGTTCCGATCGGAAATTCCGTTCGTCTGTACCAGTTCCGACGCGCAAAATTCCTACGCATGCTCGGAAACAATTCGACGCATGCTCGGAAGCATTGAACTTCATTTTCCTGGCTCGTCGTGGGCGTTGTACGTCACCTCGTTCTTGGCGGTCCAAAGTTCCGAGAACGTTTGTGTGACCCGTGTGTAGGCAAGCCAAGCTTGAGCGGAATCCCGTCGGAAAAAAACATCCAAGATTTTTCTGACGGAATTTCTGATCGCATGTACGGGGCATTAGAATATCGATACTTTGTAACTATTTTCTCTTTCCTTTTCGGCCTCCTGTGTTTGGTCCTGTAGGAGGCCCGTTCCCGTGTCCATTGACGGCGCCATGTGTACGTTGGACCTTTTTTTTTTTATCTCCAGGTGGGACAACCATCCGGAGTAATCCTTCCAATAAAAAAGAGGTTATCTGGCTGAGTGCTTCCTTTGAAACCCTCAATAAAAGAGAAGCCTGTGTTATTGTTGTTATCTCAGCTGTGTCTGTGACTTGGAAGAGCCGGACTGGGAATACATGAAGTATGCCGCCTGGGGTGGGGGGGATTGTGGAGGAGGGGGGGGGGGCTTGTCTTTCTCTTCTACCTACATGTTATTCTAGCGATAAATCCATGTGACAAGCTTGAACTTTCCCAATTGACATGTTTACAAGGAAAGTCCAGCTTTGACAGGAAAATTACGCATATCAATCACTTAGCGAAGGCTTTAATGAATGGCCTACCCCCCCTCCCCTCCCTAATCTACCCCCCCTCCCCTCCCCCCATCCCACTTCTCTGCCCTCCGGCTGATTAACCCTTGGGCTGTGATAACACTTCCCTCTGACATTAGAAAAGGATCTACTTTATACACTGAAAAAAGTAAAGGTATACATTGTAAGTATTTAAAACAACATGTTCCCCCCCCCCCCGCCAAAAAATCCCGATAACACACAGGAAGCTGTTATATACAATGTAACGTGTCAGTGAAATGAGTATTGGCTATGAAAAACAATTCACTCCACCCGTAATGAAGAGTTTTTTAGTAATGTGCTTTGTAAATTGTTGTCACAGTGATCTCCACGAGGCGCCTATTCCGGAGATGGATCAGGAACCAGAAGACCTGGAGAAAAACAGGTTTTTTATTTTTTATTCTTTATGTTGAAGAATCAGCATGACAATGCAAAATTCTAATATACTTATAACAACATAATAGGGTACAATAAGTGAGACGCTACGCGTAACGAAAAATATGGCGAGGGCCCATGGACTCAATGAATACAAACCTAAGCTAGGTGGACACGCGACATGTCCCACCTACTAACAAGGTGATACTGATCCTCCCTTTATTTATTTTTTTTACTTATTTTATGGGGGGGGGGTAAACATCGAACCCCAAGTCAATGGAAGAAGAAAAAGAAAAGATTGGGGGCGGGGGTAGAGAAAAAAAGGGGGAGGGGAGAGAAGGATAGGGAAGGAGGTTTGTCAGGGAATAAGCCAGGGAAGATTTGCTCATTAGCCAATACCCAACATGGCCACACCTGTTTGCGCAGAAATACACGCACACAAAATGGGAACAAACGGGCGCATAATTGTGCGCACCAGCGTACACCACCTGTACTAGATTTTGGCGCCCTCTGGCCTTTGGTCTTTAGCTTCCTGTTACCCTAAGTCAGGGGTAGGCAACCTCGGCCCTCCAGCTGTGGTGAAACTACAAGTCCCATGAGACATTGCAAGACCCTGACAATCACAGGCATGACTCCTAGAGGCAGAGGCATAATGGGATTTGTAGTTTCACCACAGCTGGAGTGCCGAGGTTGCCTACCCCTGCACTAAGTGCTATTGCTTCTGAATATTGGTTACCAACCCAGCTTGCTCTTGCATACCTCCTGGTTTTGACCTCAGCTTGTCCTTTGATCTGCTTCTGCTTCCTGTCATGTGTATGACCTAGGCTTTTCCTCCAATCTGCTCCTGACTCCTGTCCTGTGTATGACCTCGGCTTTTCCTCCGATCTGCTCCTTCCTCCTGTCCTGTGTATGACCTCAGCTTTTCCTCCGATCTGCTCCTTCCTCCTGTCCTGTGTATGACCTCGGCTTTTCCTCCGATCTGCTTCTGACTCCTGTCCTGTGTATGACCTCGGCTTTTCCTCTGATCTGCTCCTGACTGCTGTCCTGTGTATGACCTCTACTTTTCCCCCGATCTGCTCCTGACTCCTGTCCTGTGTATGACGTCGGCTTTTCCTCCAATCTGCTCCTGACTTCTGTCCTGTGTATGACCTCGGCTTTTCCTCCGATCTGCTCCTGACTCCTGTCCTGTGTATGACCTCGGCTTTTCCTCCGATCTGCTCCTGACTGCTGTCCTGTGTATGACCTTGGCTTTGCCTCCGATCTGCTCCTGACTCCTGTCCTGTGTATGACCTCGGCTTTTCCTCCGATCTGCTCCTGACTCCTGCCCTGTGTATGACCTCGGCTTTTCCTCTGATCTGCTCCTGACTTCTGTCCTGTGTATGACCTCGGCTTTTCCTCCGATCTGCTCCTGACTCCTGTCCTGTGTATGACCTCGGCTTTTCCTCCGATCTGCTCCTGATTTCTGTCCTGTGTATGACCTCGGCTTTTCCTCCGATCTGCTCCTGATTTCTGTCCTGTGTATGACCTCGGCTTTTTCTCCGATCTGCTCCTGATTCCTGTCCTGTGTATGACCTCGGCTTTTCCTCCGATCTGCTCCTGACTCCTGTCCTGTGTATGACCTAGGCTTTTCCTCTGATCTGCTCCTGCCTCCTGTCCTGTGGATGACCTCGGCTTTTCCTCTGATCTGCTCCTGACTCCTGGCCCTTGTATGACCTTGGCTTTTCCTCCAGTCTGCTCCTGACTTCTGTCCTGTGTATAACCTCGGCTTTTCCTCCGATCTGCTCCTGACTGCTGTCCTGTGTATGACCTGGGCTTTTCCTCCAATCTGCTCCTGACTCCTGTATATGACCTTGGCTTTTCCTCCGATCTGCTCCTGTCTCCTGTCCTGTGTATGACCTCGGCTTTTCCTCCAATCTGCTCCTGACTCCTGTCCTGTGTATGACCTCGGCTTGTCTGACCACATCTCTGATTTTCTACCTACTGACCTCTGGCTCTCTGACCTTTGCTACCATTCCTAACTACTGTACATCTCCTGTCTTGTCCTGTCTGCTGTGATCCACCCGAGTTACCCTAATACTGTACCTGCTTGCCAAACTTACCAACCGCTCCAGCTTGTGGTACTTACCTACTGTGACCAGCCTACTGAACTTACCTGCTACAACCTTCTGTGTGTATTCTGCACAACCACCAGTTCTCCTGGCCCCCGCTGCTCCTGTCATTGGGTATCCAGCAGGGAGTCTCCACACCAGCATCTCCTACCTGTGGCACAGTTTCGAAGCAAGAGGTGTTGAGAAAAGAAGTTCTCTTCCGCTGCATAACACATATTATGTGCGATCCTTATCAGAAATTGAATATTTCCAGCCCAGCCAATCAACTTCCTGAAGGTCATCACAATTCTGCAAATGTAAGGTTATCTGTTACACAGTTTGTTGGAAACCTTTCATACTTGATTTGATTGTAGCCGTATTAGTGCAATTGTGACAGAGAAAATTGAGTACTGTCCGTGATACTTTTTTTATTTGCACTAACATACAATTTTTCAGGACAAGCTTTCGGGGTATGTCCCCTTGTACTGCTTGGACCTTGAAGAAGGGGACATACCCCAAAAGCTTGTCCTGAAAAATTGTATGCTAGTGCAAATAAAAAAAGTATCACGGACAGTACTCAATTTTCCTTGGAAACCTTTGGAATGGGTTAGAGTTAGGGCAGCCTACTTAGGTTAAAGTAGACTTAAACGGGCATCCTTACCTAGATTGAAATTCAGCCGGTTCAGCAGGGACGGCCCGAATTTTGGTTGCAATAATATTTTTATTGAATGTTCAAAATGAGATCACAAAGTCAAGCCAACATATTGTACAGTAATACACAATGAAACATAACATGTGATACGCCATTCACCAAATTACCAATCTCTGTCAGAAATTAAACATCGTAACACCAGTGCGCTAAAGTTCTGAGGTTGTGCCTGGAGGAAAAGTTAAAGAGTGTTTTTAGGTTCGTCTCGATCGGATGAATTTCGATCCATGTATTAGCAGGGTGGTAGATCAGTTTCTGTAAACCCACCCTGTCATATTTTTGCCAGTCGATCAGAACTGCAGGCTTTACCTTGCAGCGCTGATCAGTGTATTCTAATGGCGAACAAGTCTCCCTGCTGTCAGAATACATAGGGGGTGATTTACTAGACAAAGGCCAAACTGTGCTGTGTGTGTCCATGGATACACACAGCCCAGGTTAGAAGCGTGCATCCATAGTACACAGCTCGATATGGCAACACACGCAGGAGAAGAGAAGCAGACAGCACCAGCAGGGGACCCCAGAAGTGGAGGTCAGGGGCCGCTCCTGTGCAATACTCTTGCACACAGCAGGTAAGTGTAACATCTTTTTTATTTTAATTGACTTTACAATCGCTTTAAAGTCAGTGCTCAACAGCCCTGCGATCTACAAGTCTAGTCTGCCGAAGTTCTAATTATTGGCACAGTTTTTTTTGTCACATACCTTGGTTGGGGGCACGAGCTGACAAGAGGGCTTCCCTTGTGGCTCTGGTCCGAGCACCCCTGAATGTGGTGACAAAGGTACAAGGCTCAAAGTAGCATGGGTGCCGGTAGTTAAGTAGAAGGTGAGACCACCCTAGGAAAGGATTGTAATTGGTAGACCACAGGATGGCACCTGAGATATGAACCTTGGAGACATGGTCAAAGCAAGTCAGGGTCATAGACGTTTAGGCAAGAGGAAGCGTAGTCAAGTAGTAGGCTGAGGTCAGTACTTGGGAAGTAGGCAGCGTGTAGTCAAAGGCAAGTCGAGGTCAGTATCTGGGTTTCTTGTCGGCAAGGAGTTTTGAGGCAGCACCTCTTCATCAGAGCCTGATGAAAGTTTTGAAAGCTCTGATGAAGTTGGCTCTGATGAAGAGGGCTTCCCTTGTCTGAGCACCCCTGAATGTGGTGACAAAAGGAAAAGGCTCAAAGTAGCATGGGTGCTGGTAGCTGAGTAGAAGGTGAGACCAGCCCAGGAAAGGATTGTGGTTGGCAGACCACAGGATGGCATCTGAGATAAGAACCTTGGGTACATGGTGTAAAGACTTGAGCAGGAGTACACTCAGAAGCAGTTGGAGGTAACTGCCAGGGTCAGAGTCATGGTCAAAGCAAGTCAGGGTCATACACGTTAGGAAAGAGGAAAGTAAGACTGAGGTCAGTACCAGGGAAGCAGGCAGAGCATAGTCAAAGGCAAGTCGAAGTCGGTATCTGGGTTTCTTGTCGGCAACACGTTTTGAGGCAGCACCTCTCCATCAGAGCCTGATGATGGTTTTGAAGGCTCCGATGAAGTTGGCTCTGATGAAGAGGCGCCGCCTCGAAACTTGTTGCTAGTATGTTAGAGGTTGGTTTTTGAAAGAAGCACTGATTGACTGATGAAAAATATGTGAGAAGTATGTCTTGATAGGACTTTTATGAGCACAATATATTTATTTTTACCAAATAAAATGTTTGTTTTTTTTGAGGATCCTACACTATGCCAGTGTGCATAGTGTTTACAGTTTATCAATTTGACCCCTAACCATTAGAAAATCCAACAAAAGTTCTTAAAAACAGATTTTTTTCAGCAAAATTGTACAAGCGTGTGTCCAGCTTGTCAGCCCCCTATTACCAACATCTGCCTATAACTTACACTCTGGTAGGCAGTTCATATAACGGCTGGTTGTGGCTTCTCAGCAGAATAAGCTCCGGGGTATGCTGATGTTTTATCACATAACTGTTCCATCGATAGAACAGCCGGGAAAACGGTTACTAATAGTTCTACCATAAAACGAGAACATTGTGCCTCATGTGAAAGGACAGAAAGCGATGAGCAAAGCGCAATAACCCAAATCATCCAATCAGCAGTTACCCTTCATTGTCCCGACTCTTCTGAAGCCAAGGTGATATCTAACGGCTTGCTATGGGTTATTTCCTCGTACACATGGTGGCTTCTATAGGCATGGACATCTTCAATTAAAGAAAATGTGTCTCAAACCTGGAGCTTCGTATGATGGAAAATAAGCAGCGGTTACCTTCAGTGAAAAGCCGCGCGTCAAAAAAAAAAAGATTGGTAGATAAAGAGTAGACGCGTCTCGTTCCGAATCAAAGTTCTGACAAATTCTTCGTCAACAGTAACGAATTTGAACAAATCCGAAATAACGAAAATTTGGCATGAAATTTGAGCTCCAGTTGGTTTTGGAATCGAATTTGAATTTCAGACGAGAATCAAATAGAATAGAAAGGAATAGAATAGAAAAGAATATAATAGAAAATAATTATGTAAAAAAATGAAAAGAATAGAATATAATAGAGTAAAACAGAACAGAATAAAGGGATAGTTTAAAAAATAAGGGAATCAAATAGAAAATAAAGGAATAAAATAAATAATAGAAAAAAATAGAAATTAAAGGGATAGTTTAAAAAATAAGGGGATAGAATAGAAAATAAAAGAATAGAATATATTCGAGTAAAACAGAACAGAGTTCATAATAAAAGAATAGAAACAAAATAAAAATTAAAGGGATAGTTTAAAAAACAAAGGGATAGCACAGAAAATAAAGGAATAGAGTAAAACACAATAAAATAGAATAGAAAATAAAATAACAGAATAAAATAGAATAGAAAATAAAGAAAAAGAATAGAATAAAAAAAATTATAGAATATAATAAAATAGAGAAAATATAATCTTCTGAAATTCAAATTTTCAAATAGAATACATTTGAATTCAAATTGAATAGAAAAGAATAGAATAGAACAAAAAAGACTAGACTAGAAAAGAACCAAACAATAGAATAAAATAGAAACAATACATCCTTCTTCGAATTCCAATTTCAAATAGGATAGAAAATAATAAAATAGAATAGAAAATATTATAATATAACAGAAAAAAATCAAATAGAAAATAAAAGAATAGAATATAATAGAGTAAAACAGATCAGAATTCAAAATAAATGAATAGAATAAAATAGAAAATAAAGGGATAGAATAGAAAACAATATAATATAATAGAGTCAAACAGAACTAAATAGAATAGAAAATAAAAGAACAATATAAAATAGAATGGAAAATAAAGGATTATAGTTAAAAAAAAAAAAGAATAGAATAAAATAGAAAGAAATTTCTTCTGAAATTTGAATTTCAAATGGAATAAATTTGAATTCAAATAGAATAGAAAAGATTAGAATAGAAAATGAAATAATAGAAAAGAATAGAAAAAAAACAATAGAATAGAATAGAATAATCAATAGAAAAGAATAAAATAGAAAGAATATAACAACATAACTATCTTCTGAAATTCAGAATTTGAATCTGAATTCAAATAGAATAGAAAATAATAGAATATAATAGAAAATAAAAGAATAGATTAGAAAAGAATAGAATAGAAAAAAACAATGGAATAGAATGGAATAGAAAGAATATAACCATCTTCCAAAATTCGAATTTTGAACAAAATACATTTGATTTTGAATGGAATTCGAACCGATTAAAATTTTCCGAATCCGATCGAATTGAGGTAAATTTGACCAAATTCGGAAAATTTGAATCGATTCGAACTTGAATAAACGAATCAAATTCCGAAAATGAATTAAACGAATGAAACAAATGGAACAAATCCAATTTATGTAAATAACGAATTGAAACAAAACAATTTCTAGCTCTCTTTACATTCTGTTACACATATAAGCGGCCGCTCTACGTTAAAGCGGAGTTCCGCCAAAAAAAAATAAAATGAATGAAAGTCAGCAGCTACAAATCCTACAGCTGCTGACTTTTAATATATGGACCTGTCCAGGGAGCCCGCAATGTCCTCACCCGAAGGCGGTCTGTCCCTCGGCTCCCGCCCCCCTAGACCGGCTCGTGTGATAGGTGGAACACTGATTCAATCTACTATTACACGAGCCGGTCTAGGGGGGGCGGGACCTTGTTACAGCACGGCCGCCGAACACAGACCCAGCCAGCTCCGTGATACACAGGAGGAGGAGGAGAGAGGGAAAGAGCGGAGCGCTGCAGCCGCAACTCAAAGCGGCCCCAGGGCAGGCGGCCTACCGGCAAATTTCCCGGTATCCTGGCAGGCCAGTCCAGCCCTGGCTGGGGTCGCTGGGCAGGTGGGGCCCCCGGGCAACTGCCCAGCGTGCCCATGCGCAAAGACGGCCCTGAGCCTGAGATCAGCATAAAAATAAAAAAATGGATCTTAGGCTTTCCAGCAAAAAAACAGAAGTGTTCACATCTGCCGGTGCCGGAAGTGGCGCCATGATGTCGGTTCCAGCCTCTGAGGGTCACAGAGATGGCCGGGGACCATCTGGTCCCTGGTCAGCTCTATGGTAAACTTCAGCCGCCGGCAGATTCATTCTCCGACTTCCCGAAAAACCAGAGAAGCATCGGAGGATCGGGTTACCGCCGCCGCCTGTAAAAGCCATCAAGCAGCTAAACAGCCGCTATGATGGCTTTTACTTTGCAAGGGAATCACCGGCCGAAAAAAAAAAGATATCTGGATGATGCCTTCAGCTCCACCCATCACCCAGATATCTCCACTCAAAGTCCAGGACGTCATATGACATCAACCCAGGGGAAGTGGTCAGGGGTGGCCCGTGCATTAGGGGCACACGGGAGCCGCCCCCTCTATCCATGCTACCCCCCCATATGGTTAATGGATAGATTCATATCCACAGCCGCCGTGGCCACCCTTATTCATGGACACCAGGCCTCTTTCAGGACAACGGGTGCCTGAATTCCAGCGGTGGGGGTGTTTTTGAAGCACCTGATTGGAGCCGTAGGCTCTAATAGGCTTCAAAATAGGGTGGGCTCATAGCGCAGAGCATTGTGCCACGAGCCCACCCAGGTGTGTTAGAAAAGCAAATGAATATTCACTTTTCTAACACTGAACCGCCCCTCCGCCAATCTGCTATTAAAGCTCCACCCAAAAGGGGAAGCTCTGCTTGTCTGCCTCTCCCCCCCATCCGCTGTCACATATGGCACCTTGGGAGGGGGGAGCGGGCACTTGGCTTTGACAGGTACCCGTTCCCACATCTGGCTCAGTTCGCCACTGGGGGAAGTGAGACAGAAGTTCTGTCCCCCTCCTTCCCACCCCCCCCCACCCCCAGTCAGAATATAGGCATCCTCTGCAATTGGAATTTCATTTTTATTTTTGGTGAGATACTCCCACAGGATTAATAACTTCTGATGGGATGCAGACCCTGCAGCTTTCCTCATTAGAACACTGAGAGTGCAGCAGCAACAAAAAAATCACTCCCATTCAGATTCAATCCCCCCCATCCAGAAAGCTCAGCGTGATTGCACATGTGCAGTAGGAAAGCAAAAACAAAAGTGGATTACTGCAAGAGGTTTTTTTTTTGGTTTTTTTTGTGCCTGGATTTGGAAGAGGAGAAAAAGTTCATGCCCATATGTGTGCTCAGTGGGATTGCCAGATGTGCCTGTGCGGTGCAGATTTACCGGCCCCTTCCTTTTCTGAATGAACACAGTGAGTGATCAGTACCGATCACTCACTGTGTTCATTCATAACTGAAACATAGCATACTGTTTCCAACGCTTCAGTTTGTGAATGAACAGGAAGCCGATTAGCACAGAGCAATTCCCGCTCATTCACTGTGCAGTGCAGCTGAGACTGCAGAAAGGGAACTGGGGAATCTCTGTCCTCAATCCCTCTCTCTGTCTCAAAAGTGAGACATCAGGGGTCTGTTTAGACCCCTGAGATTTCACCAAAGCCTCCCCCCCCCAGCGGGGATCCTAAAAATATGTAAAAAGTAATAAAAAATAAAACTGTAAGACAATCAAATAAAATAAAATGGCAAAAAAAAAGTTATAAAAAATAAAACACTACTGACACCAGTGGTAGAACTACCAGGGTCACAAATGTCGCACTTTCCCTGATATTTCACCAAAGCCTCCCAACGGGGCTCCTAAAAAAATTGTAAAAATAAAAAAATGATATTATATAAAATAATAAAAAATATATTTTACAATTTTATTTTTTATTATTTTATTATTTTATACAATATTATAATTTATATGCAATATAATGTTTTATTTTTACAATTTTTTTAAGAGCCCCGTTGGGAGGCTTTGGTAAAGTATCAGGGCAAGTGCAACCTTTGTGACCCCGTTAGTTCTACCACTGGTGTCAGTAGTTTTTTTTTTTTTGTTGTTTTATTTTTTATTATTTTTTTACAATTTTAACAAAAAAATAAAACAATAAAAATTAAAAAAAAAAAAAGTACTGACACCAGTGGTAGAACTACCAGGGTCACAAACATCGCACTTGCCCTGATATTTCACCAAAGCCTCCCAACAGGGCTCCTAAAAAAAATGGTAAAAATAAAAAATGATATTATATAAAATAATAAAAAATATATTTTACAATTTTATTTTTTTAAAATTATTTTATACAATATAATGTTTTATTTTTACGATTTTTTTTAGGAGCCCCGTTGGGAGGCTTTGGTGAAGCGTCAGGGCAAGTGCAACCTTTGTGACCCCGGTAGTTCTACCACTGGTGTCAGTAGTTTTTTTTTTTTTGTTTTATTTTTTATTATTTTTTTACAATTTTAATAAAAAAATAAAGCAACAAAAATAAAAAAAAAACTACTTACACCAGTGCTAGAACTGCCAGGGTCACAAACGTCGCACTTACCCTGATATTTCACCAAAGCCTCCCAACGGGGCTCCTAAAAAAAAATAATAATAATAATAATAATAAAAAAATAACATTGTATAAAATTATAAAAAATGGAATTGTAAAAAATTATAAAAAAAAAATAAAAATAAAAATTGAAAACTACTGACACTACTGAGATAGATAGATAGATAGATAGATAGATAGATAGATAGATAGATAGATAGATAGATAGATAGATAGATAGATAGATAGATAGATAGATAGATAGATAGATAGATAGATAGATAGATAAAGGTTACAAACACTCGAGTTACATATAAAATAAAAGGGCAGCTGCATATTTGTAGCTTTTGGCTGCACAGCACAGCGTGTCACCTTGATCCTCTTACATCTAATGACTTGTCACTGAGAGAATGTATGTATATTATTCGCCCCTCAGCACAATCATTAGATGTCACCTAAAGCAAAACCCATAAATCAGCCACGGACGTAATAAAACATCGCAGGAATTAAATGCACACGACAGAGCTTTGCTAACGAGCAGCCAAGAAACCCTACAATATGGGAGTTCATGCCAAACCTCGGCGCTGAGCCCTGAAGACGCAGGTAGGACTCACAATGAGCAGGTAGGTAATTCAGTCCTGTACTGGGCTCAGCTCGATGGCTATTAAACCGGGTCCAGAAGTAATCCGATGAAGCTCACTACTTTACTCTGCAATAAATTATTGTGACTTGTAGGTTCCCAAAAGGGGTTCTGAACTATTAATTAGAAAAGAATCCCTCCCATACAGCCAAGTCTCTCCCCACCATTGCTTTCCCATTTTATTTATATCTGACACAACACTGGTGTTGAAGACCAGTCCTAACAGTGCCAGGAAGATCCTTTGATCTCTGACATTGGCAGGAAGATCCTTTTATGTCTATGACATTGCCAGGAAGATCGTTTGAGTTCTATGACATTGCCAAGAAGATCCTTTGATCTCTATGACATTGCCAAGAAGATCCTTTGATATCTATGACATTGCCAAGAAGATCCTTTGATATCTATGACATTGCCAAGAAGATCCTTTGATGTCTATGACATTGCCAAGAAGATCCTTTGATCTCTATGACATTGCCAAGAAGATCCTTTGATCTCTATAACATTGCCAGGAAGATCCTTTGATATCTATGACATTGCCAAGAAGATCCTTTGATATCTATAACATTGCTAGGAAGATCCTTTGAGTTCTATGACATTGCCAAGAAGATCCTTTGATGTCTATGACATTGCCAAGAAGATCCTTTGATCTCTATGATATTGCCAGGAAGATCCTTTGATATCTATAACATTGCTAGGAAGATCCTTTGAGTTCTATGACATTGCCAAGAAGATCCTTTGATGTCTATGACATTGCCAGGAAGATCCTTTGATATCTATGACATTGCCAAGAAGATCTTTTGATATCTAGAACATTGCTGGGAAGATCCTTTTAGTTCTATGACATTGCCAAGAAGATCCTTTGATGTCTATGACATTGCCAAGAAGATCCTTTGATCTCTATGACAATGCCAGAAAGATCCTTTGATGTCTATTACATTTCCAGGAAGATGCTTAGAGTTTCATGACATTGGCAGGAAGATCCTTTGATGTCTATGACAATGCCAAGAAGATCCTTTGATCTCTATGACATTGCCAGGAAGATCCTTTGAGTTCTACGACATTGCCAAGAAGATCCTTTGATCTCTATGACATTGGCAGGAAGATCCTTTGATCTCTATGACATTGCCTGGAAGATCCTTTGAGTTCTATGACATTGCCAAGAAGATCCTTTGATCTCTATGACATTGCCAAGAAGATCCTTTGATCTCTATGACATTGCCAGGAAGATCCTTTGATGTCTATTACATTGCCAGGAAGATGCTTAGAGTTTCATGACATTGGCAAGAAGATCCTTTGATGTCTATGACATTGCCTGGAAGATCCTTTGAGTTCTATGACATTGCCAAGAAGATCCTTTGATGTCTATGACATTGCCAAGAAGATCCTTTGATCTCTATGACATTGCCAGGAAGATCCTTTGAGTTCTACGACATTGCCAAGAAGATCCTTTGATCTCTATGACATTGCCAGGAAGATCCTTTGATGTCTATTACATCGCCAGGAAGATGCTTAGAGTTTCATGACATTGCCAGGAAGATCCCTTGATCTCTAATGTCGCGTACACACGGTCGGACATTCCGACAACAAAACCGTGGATTTTTTTCCGAAGGATGTTGGCTCAAACTTGTCTTGCATACACACGGTCACACAAATGTTGGCCCAAAATTCCGAACGTGAGAACGCGATGACGTACAAGACGTACGACGAGCCGAGAAAAAGGAAGTTCAAAAGCCAGTGCGGCTCCTTCTGCTTGATTTCGAGCATGCGTGAGCTTTCGTGCGACGAACTTGTGTACACACGATTGTTGGCAGAAAATTTGAGAACCTGCTGGCAAACATTTGTTGGCGGAAATTCTGACAGCAAATGTTCGATGGAGCATACACACGGTCGGACTTTCAGACAACAAGCTCACATCCAACATTTCCCATTAAAAGTCCGACCGTGTGTACGCAGCATTAGACTTAGACAGGAAGATCCTTTGATCTCTATGACATCGCCAGGAAGATCCTTTAAACTCTATGACATCACCAAGAAGATCCTTTGATCTCTATGACATCACCAGGAAGATCCTTTGATCTCTTTGACATCACCAAGAAGATCATTTGATCTCTATGACATCACCAGGAAGATCCTTTGATCTCTATGACATCATCAAGAAGATCATTTGATCCCTATGACATCGCCAGGAAGATCCTTTGACCTCTATGACATTGACATCTTTCTTCAATCTAAATATTTTTGTTGTTTCTTTTTCTTTACTGTAATTATATACAAACAACTAGCCTTGTCTGTTTGCAGCCACCATCCGATGCCTGCAAATGCACATTGGATGCTTAGGCCTTGAGCGTTATTTGAAGGTTCACCAAAAGTGCTCAACACTAGGAATTCCTTTATAATAAATTGTAGCTCTTAGAAGTGAAAGGCCGAGCTGGACTGACTTGCTCGGGTTGAGGGGTCTGTGAGTGAGTGATGGTGGGGGGCGTGTTGGGGAAGTTTGCTCCCGGTGAATCCAGCCCAACTTGGCAGAAGGGTGGCGGTGGGCCCCATTTGGGGGCTTGGACTGCTACCTCTGGGTACGGCCCAAAGGTCATTTCTGGATAAACTTTTTATTGGAAATAGTAGAGCATGATAAAACCCAGGTCCTTCTCTTCACTGACCACCAATGTAAGGAGGACCTACTTTCCACTGATCACCAATGTGAGAGGGCCTTTCTTTCCACTGACCACCAATGTGAGGGGGGGCTTTCTCTCTACTGACCACCAACGTTAGGAGGACCCTACTTTCCACTGAACATCAACGTGAGGAGGACCCTACTTTCCACTAATAAGAACAGCACCTTTCTTTCCGCTTAACATCAATGTGCGGGATCGCTTCTCCCCACTGACCCCCAATGTAAGGGTGACCTTTCTGTTTCCTGACCATCAATGTGAGGGTGACCTTCTCTTCACTGACCCTCCAGTGTGAGGAAGATCTTCTCACCATTGGCCACCAAAGTAAGAAGCATTCACCAATGACCACCTAATTAAGGACACTACAGTCTTAACTGTTTGTTCCTTCTAATTCAGGGGGTTCAAGGCTTTCACCAGAGTAAAATGGTCGAGAAAGGATGCCATACATGTTACAGCTTAGGTCTGAGGTTGAAAGCTGTTGATATCTGCCCAGATCATTGTTACCTCATCCAATATGGTGCCTCCAAGAACTCAACATGGATCCCCCATGAGGACAACTGTAAAAAGCCTTATAATGGTTTGGGTTAATTGAATGCATCAAACCAGGGGTCTCTAAACTTTCTAAAACAAAAGGGCCAGTGAGTTTACTATCCTTCAGACTTTAGAGGAGCTGAACTCTGGGCAATGGGAGTAGAAAATGTCCTGGCATCTGTAACAACACCCCATCACTGGCTTTAGTGGGAGGAATAGTCCCTCATCATTGGTGTCACTGGAATATATATTTCCCCATCATTGGTATCAGTGGGAGGAATAGTGCTCCGTCATTGTGTCAGTGGGAAGAATAGTCCCCCATCATTGGTGTCAGTGGGAAGAATAGTGCCCCATCATTGGTGTCAGTGGGAAGAATAGTGCCCCATCATTGGTGTCAGTGGAAGGAATAGTGTCCCATCATTGGTATCAGTGGGAGGAATAGTGTCCCATCACTGGTGTCAGTGGAAGGAATAGTGCCCCATCATTGGTGTCAGTGGAAGGAATAGTCCCCCAAGAACCCCATAGAAAGGCAAGAAAAGGCCCATGTCCGACCCCCAGACTGCAGTTTGGAGACCACTGCATAAAACCTATGTACATACAATATACTGTACATAGAAATAAATGATGTTGTTGCTTTAATTAATCTGAAAGTGGCCCTACACGTGACTCGTGTTTGGTAAAGCTAAATTGTGCCACAAATCACTGTAGGCAAATTAGAGTTTTCAGTGTTTCTTCCCTGGCTATAAATAGAGGCCATTAATAGATTTATTGTTGCAACGTTGAAATGACATCATGAAATTATTAAACTCACCAGTGAAAAATCTCCCCTCCCTCCTGAGCGGAGACTTTGTCCCATTTTCTACCATAATTGCCCAGAAAACTGCAGAATCTGCCTCTTGCCTCTTTCCCATAGACCAGCGCTTTCTCACAACAGCCATTCGTTACTGTCTCCGGGCGCCGAGGGTTTAATTAACCTGCATGCTCATTAGCATGCCCGTGGAGTATGCCAGGAGGTGCGGGGTCCCTGATTATTTTGTGCAAGAGTCTCAGCCAATTACATCCCCTCAACAGAAGGCCATTAATCAATTCTTTAGTACGGTGGCAAATTGTGAGATATCAGATAGCGAGAGACTGCAATACTAATATGTCACTGTCAGAGCAGCGGCGCAGGCGTTGAGATTGCCTGAAATAAAGGCCCGTCGAGTGAAAGGACATTAGAAGTACTGTACAGATCAGATTGACTGCTCGTTAATGAGATGTGCCACGGACGTCTCTGGTGGGTCACTCGTGAGAAAAACGTTACTCTATGCTAGATATTCAAATGCCAAGGCCAAATTCCGAAATGATAAGACGCGAGAAACGCTGAGAATTACTTAGGAATGTCTTTTTCCATCAGGACACCATATACCCTACGTGGGCCCATTAACCAGTGGGGGGGGGAAATGTCTTTGCTTCAGGCTTTACATGTTTGCTCATTGGATTGTGCCAGGGAATATTAAAAGGAACCTGAGAAGATAGAAATATGTAGCTGCCACTGGTGACTTGTTTCAGAAGGGCACATACTCCAGAGATGTCAATCATGTCCTGACTTCTCCAATAGTCACTGACCTGGAACATGTATGTAGGTCAAACGTCCTAACTTCACTAGCGACATACTTGTTCCAGGTCAATGACCCATGAGTGAGCTTAGCAGTCCTAGAGCTTTCACCTTCCATAACCACTTGAAGTCCAGGCCTTTTCTACCACTTGAAGACCAGGCCTTTTCTACCACTTGAAGACCAGGCTTTTTCTGCCACTTGAAGACTAGGCCTTTTCTGCCAATTGAAGACTAGGCCTTTTCTGCCAATTGAAGACCAGGCCTTTTCTGCCAATGAAGACCAGCCTTTTTTGCCACTTGATGACCGGGCCTTTTCTGCCACTTGAAGACCAGGCCTTTTCTGCCATTTGAAGACCAGGCTTTTTCTGTCACTTGAAGACCAGGCCTTTTCTGCCACTTGAAGACCAGTCCTTTTCTGCCATTTGAAGACCTTCCTCCGAGCTGGACGCTGGGACCCTGCGGCGATGGGTTGAGCGGCGGATGTGGTGTAGCTCTTGGTCTCCTTGACGCTGGCAGACATCTTGATCCATATAACTGCTTGATCATAGTATACAATATTTCAAGAGACCAGGGTGAGTAAGAATGTCATTGTCAAATTGAATGTGCACAGGTATGCAAATATTTATATGCAGTGGAAAATTAATTTCCAAAATGAGTGAATAAACAAGTGCATGTTTATTACATTTTTTATATAATGATTTCTGATGTGACCACTATATGTATATTCTCTTTCAATAGAAAGCTTGTACCTCAAATGGACAGCATTCCCTGAAGAAGCCCGGGAATATGGGCGAAACATGTTGGGAATTCCATTCAAAAGTGCTGCATCCATTAAACTGTGTCTTACGTACGTGCCATAATTGTTTTTAAACATTTTTTCAATAAAACTTTTTACATTATCTCGTGAGATCACTGTACCTTATTTTGCACCTTAAAAACCCCATAAAATGCCTCTATACCTATTCAGTTAAGGGATGTGGTGCTAATAATAGTGGTTTGCCCGTGGTTATAAAATCCATTTCCAAGAGTGGTGCAACGTTTCGCAGTCACGTATAACTGTGCCTGACGAAGGGGTTCTACGTGACTCCAAAACGTTGCACTACTCTTTTGATGTGATCATGAATTAAACAATTTGCTTGGATGCTTCCCTATTGATCCATGGTGTGCTGGCAAACATTTTCCTTGTGACTTCGGAACCAGTTCCCAGCTGGTTGTTGCTGCAGCACCCAAACCCTTGAGAGCTTTTCCAGGAACGTGTGCGATGGGAATATGAAATACTAGTGGTCCGGCAGGAGGAGACCCCTATCCAGGGGCTCTGCCCTGGGGCAGAGAGAGAGAGGGAACTGGAGGGAACAAAGTGAAGACATCCAGGTCCCAGCTAGGCTTAGCTGGGGGGCCTACTGAAGAGAACCTTGTCTAGAGACTGCGTGAAGCTAGAAGGGATTTAATGGGAGGAAACCAACCATTCAGGGACTGAGTGAGTAGCTGACCTTCTCCCTTTACAGAGGAGAAGTAGCTGTGGGGTGGTTCAGTCTACTAAGCAAGTGCAATGCAGCCAGGAGTTGTATGAGACAGCCAAGAGAGTACAGTGCAGCCAGAGGTTGTGTAATACAGCCTGTGTTTTGTACAGAGCAGCCAGAAGTCAAGCAGTTCTTAAATTGTACAGTTCTACAATTCTGGGATATCCCAGGCTTCCCATCCCTATCCAAGTTGTTGTGGAAATTTTAATATGTGTGTTTTATAGATTGTCATCTGTCTCCCTGTGTCTGATTTAACCAAGGTGCACTCTACCAGAGCGCACTTGGGTTGAATCAGGACCGGCCGTAAAACCGTCAGTATGAAAACCTTCTCATGGGCTTGGAGACGCGTTCTGTGTGTGTGTGTGTGGGAGTTTGCCGGTTTGTAAGTATCAAGCACAATGGGTTGGGCTTCTTGCGTTCAAATGTCTATGCACATTAGAGAAGCGAAGTCCGCATAACGAGAGAAATATATTATATCTCTGTTGTGGCTACGCTATCCCTTTTGGATACATATCTGCTTTAATAAGAGGACATTGATATCTGCCTTGTTAATATACTTGTACCGTATATTGACAACAGCAGTAGCAATGTCCCCGCAGATCTTCTCAAGCCTGTAAGGACAAGTAGAATGATCTCACTAGATACTGGTTACACTGAGCAGTATTGAGTGGGCTCCATGCTGACCAAGATGGTGGATGTCCTCCCCTTTAGTGTAGTCATTTCCTGTGTAGTCATTTCCTGTGTAGTCATTTCCTGTGATGTCATTTTGCATGGAGGAAGCGATTGGCTGTTAAGGCCATGACTTCCTGTTTGTCAACTCCTTTTGTTGTCCATGAATAAAAGCCAAGTGGCTGTGCTCATGAGAGGCAGTCGAGCGATGGAGATAAGACGGTGACTATGTCTGTTTACTTGGGGAAATGCGGGAGACACAGGTTTATTGAGCTGCATTATACCAAAAAGGCTGAAAGTAGCGCAGGAGACATGCTTTGCGCATAGCGTAAAGCGAAATCTCCACGTCAAAGTTCCTGTTCCTAATAAAAAACAAAAGGAGACCCAGAGACTGATCTTTGATCCAGAGGAAGAGTTCCGAAAACAGGTATGACGTCAGAAGTCCCACCAAAAAAAAAAGAAGGTATGATAGGGATATGCACTACCTTAATAGAAAAGATTTCTTTACATTCTGGCACATTTGATGCTGTACGGTGCTACAGAAAGTTAATTAACCAGGGTGACAGTGACTATTACACATCATGTCTGCTTTATTATAAGAGTGGTTGTGCTCTGGAATTCCTTACCACAGGAAGTAGTAACAAAAAACAAAATCAATAGCGAATTTTAAAACGTTTGGATTCTTCTTTTTACAATGGTCTACAAAGTTAGAATTACTAAAGGATATTGTCCTCATTTAATGGTCCAGTCAAATTGATCTGACTGTCTTATTATCTGATGTGGCCAGGAAGGAAATTTTCCCCATATGGCAAAGTTGACTATAAATGCCCGGAGGTTTTTCTTTTGCCTTCCTTTTAGGTCATCATGGAGGTACCAAAAAAAAGCCTCAAATAATTTAATACCATTTATTAATGTGTACAAAAGTAATACAATAAACACTTTTGCACTCACATTATATTAAATTAATATACACCGATCAGCCATAACATTCTGACCACTGACAGGTAAAGTGAATAACATTGATTATCTGGTTATAGTGGCACCTGAAAGTGGGTAGGATATATTTGGCAGCAAGTGAACATGTTGTCTCTGCAGTTGAGGTGTTAAAAGCAGAAAAAAAAATGGACAAGTGTAAGGATTGGAGGGACTTTGACAAGGACGAAATTGTAACGTCTAGACAACTGGGTCAGAGCAACGCCAAAACTGCAGCTCTTGTGGGATGTTTCCAGTCTGCAGTGGTCAGGACCAAACAAAAGTGGACCAAAGAAGGAGAACCGGCCAACCGTCAACAGGGTCATGGATGGCCAAAGCTCATTGATGGAAGTGGGGAGGGAAGGCTCATTAATGGAGGTGGGGAGGGAAGGCTCATTGATGGTTGTGAGGAGAGAAGACTCATTGATGGAGGTAGGGAAGGAAGGCTCGTTGATGGAGGTGGGGGAGGAAGGCTCATTGATAGAGGTGGGGGAGGGAAGGCTCATTGATTGAGGTGGGTGGCAAGGCTCATTGATGGAGGTGGAGAGGGAAGGCTCATTGATGGAGCTGGGGAAAGAAGTCTCATTGATGGAGGTGGGGAGGGAAGGCTCGTTGATGGAGGTGGGGAGGGAAGACTCATTGATGGAGGTGGGGAGGGAAGGCTCATTGATAGAGGTGGGGGAGGTCATTGATGGAGGTGGGGAAAGATGGTTCATTGATGGATGTGGGGAAAGATGGCTCATTGATGGATGTGGAGAAAGAAGGATTATTGATGGAGGTGGGGGAGGGAAGGCTCATTGATGGAGGTGGGGAGGGCAGGCTCATTGATGGAGGTGGGGAGGGAAGGCTCATTAATGGTGGTGGGGGGAAGGCTCATTGATGGAGGTGGAGAGGGAAGGCTCATTGTTGGAAGAGGGGACCCACCAAAAGTGGTACAAGGAAGAAGAACCGGCCAACCGATGACAGGGTCATTTTGGCGGCCAAGGCTCATTGGTGGTGGTGGGGGGGGCTCATTGATGGAGGTGGGGAGGGAAGCCTCATTGATGAAGGTGGGGAGGGAAGGCTCTTTGACGGAGGTGGGGAGGGAAGGCTCATTGATTGAGGTGGAGAGGGAAGGCTCGTTGATAGAGGTGGGTAAGGGAAGGCTCACTGATGGAGGTGAGGGGAGGCTCATTGATGGAGGTGGGGGAGGGAAGGCTCATTGATGGAGGTGGGGAGGGATGTCTCATTGATGGAGGTGGGGAGGGAAGGCTCATTGATGGAGGTGGGGAGGGCAGGCTCGTTGATGGAGGTGGGGAGTGAAGGCTCGTTGATGGAGGTTTGGGGAAGGGTCATTGATGGAGGTGGAGAGGGACGGCTCATTGATGGAGGTGGGGAGGGAAGGCTCATTGATGGAAGAGGGGACCCACCAAAAGTGGTACAAGGAAGGAGAACTGGCCAACAGGTGACAGGGTCATTTTGGCGGCCAAGGCTCATTGGTGGTGGTGGGGAGGGAAGGCTCATTGATGGAGGTGGGGAGCGAAGGCTCATTGATGGAGGTGGGGAGGGAAGGCTCATTGATGGAGGTGCTGAAAAAGTTCATGCTGGTTCTGATAGAAAGGTTTCAGAACACACAGAGCATTGCAGTTTGTTGTGTATAAGGCTGTGTAGCCTCAGACCAATCAGGGGGCCAATGCTGATCCATGTCCACAGCCAAAAGTGCCTACAATGGGCGTGTGAGCATCAGGACTGGACCACGGAGCAATGGAAGAAGGTGCCCTGGTCTGATGCATTAAAGAATGTTTTGAAGAACACAACAATTAGTTTGAGTTGTTGACTTGACCTCCAAATTCTCCAGATCTCAATCCAATCAAGCATCTGTGGGATGTGCTGGAAAAACAAGTCCAATCCATGGAGGCCCCACCTCCCAACTTAAGGGACTTCAAGGATCTGCTACTGACGGCTTTGTGCCAGATACCACAGCATATCTTCAGACATCTAGTAGAGTCCATGCTGTGACAGGTTAGGGCTGTTTTGGCAGCAAAAGGGGGACTTACTCAATATTAGATGGGTGGTCAGAAATGTTATGGCAGATCGGTGTATATGTTCCTGGCTACTGACTGTTAAAGCCATTGGATCGGCATGGCAGAGCTCAGCAATGGCAGCCCCCATATTCTCATACCGCTCAATGGATCAGCAGGCACATCTCCAGACCTGTATGTCTCAGTGGTGCCAATCAATCAGCATGTCACGGAGCGGACTGACCGAGCCGATACACTTCCAGGATTACAATCAATAAAACTTTTTCTCCCGCTTACAACACAGAGGAGTTCAGAGTAAGGCAATCCTGTACTGCACAGGCAGGCCAGTTACGTTTTATTGACCCCGGTTTATATCACATCCTTCAATGTCCTCCTCTCTATGTCAACGGAGTGGCAGCAATTTTTCATGTGAGATGACATACAAAATTGCTTGTTGCAAACTTTTCCTCCCCATCACTGAAGCAAGATGAAAAAAAACTTTCATATGCCAAAAAAAAAAATTCTCACAGGTCACAGGGAGTTTCTATAATGTTATAAAATCCGTTTTACAGATGTTTGACATTTTGTTTTTCCTGACCCTAAATTAGTGGGGGCTGGTGCTCAATATATTGGGGGGGTAACCAATGGCAGCACAACCCCCCTCCTGACGGGAGACAGACAGACGGAAAGGTGATCTGAGGCCTCCTCACCTTAGGAGGCAGATGATGATACCTGGCCGGGATGACACTCTGATCTCCCCTCCTCCTCCCTTCACTGTCCGAGCCGGGAAGTGCTGGACGTGGCTGCGGTTGAGCCATCCCTGGAGACCTCGTTCCATGGCCGTCGCTTCTCCCCCCACCCGAAAAGGAAGTGGGTCCTGAGACCCCTGGCTAATCGGGTCTCAGGACTCCCGGGCCCATAGGGTCTTAGGACTCCTGGCCCATTGGGTCTCAGGACTCCCGGCCAATCGGGTCTTAGGACTCCTGGCCCATTGGGTTTTAGGACTCCCGGACAATCAGGTCTTAGGACTCCTGGCCAATCGGGTCTTAGGACTCCTGGCCAATTGGGTCTCAGGACTCCCGGCCAATTGGGTCTCAGGACCCGCTTCCTGTTTGGCTGGGAGGAGAATCAGGAAGACAATAGCGAATATTCATTTGCTAATGTCACACAACTGGGTGAGCTCGGGGCACAGTGCTCTGCTCCCCGAGCCCACCCTTTTTTGAAGCCAATTAGAGCCTCAGGCTCTAAACATGTGCTTAAAAAAAAACCCTGTTGGAATCCATGCGTTTGATGCCCTGCATGAAGATAAGGGGCCGGGCGCATGGATAGGGGGCCTGCGCCCCATATGGAGTGGCCGCCACTGCTCTAAATGCCCCTTTACATTGGCCTATATGTCCATGCACAGACAGGTGTTTACAGGCATTTGCAAGCAGGAACATTAAGAGGCAGAAAAAAAATATCAATTGAGCATTTTAAAGAGGAATGTTTAGACTGAAAAAAAAATGCACAAACGCACATAAACGCATGTTAATATTAGGCGTGTTTATGCGCGTTTGTGCCTTAATACATTCTAATGGCCAGAATAAATTTCAATTCTGTCTAATAGAATGCATCAATGCCAAACATGCCTCCCACTGCTCTCTCTCCTTGTGCAGGGTGACTGGTCTTGTCTCCACCCCCTCCTGTAGTTTTCTGTAGTGGGTGGAGCCTGCTGGGCCCCTCCCACAGCTCTGCTCTTCCTCTCCTTGTGCAGGGTGATTGATCTTGTCTCCGCCCCCTTCTCATGTAGTTGTTTGTAGTGGGTGGAGCCTGCTGGTACCCTCCCACAGCTCTGCTCTCCCTCTCCTTGTGCAGGGTGACTGGTCTTGTCTCCGCCCCCTCCTGTAGTTTTTTGTAGTGGGTGGAGCCTGCTGGGCCCCTCCCACAGCTCTACTCTCTCTCTCCTTGTGCAGGGGGACTGGTCTTGTCTCCACCCCCTTCTCATGTAGTTTTCTGTGGTGGGTGGAGCCTTCTGGGCCCCTCCTACAGCTCTGCTCTCTCTTTGTGCAGGGTGACTGGTCTTGTCTCCGCCCCTCCTGTAGTTTTCTGTGGTGGGTGGAGCCTACTGGGCCCCTCCCACATCTCCGCGGCACAGGCTATATACAGCATAGTGATGATGTCACTGCTACTTTTACATTGTATTATCTGGGATTGCAAAGGCATTCGGTGCACACTAAGTGGATTTATATCCTTTGTGGCTATGGAGGAATGTATATAAAGGAAGGTTTTTGTGCCTGAAGGTTGTGTTTTAAGTGTCTTTAAGTACAAATCCTGAGTCACCAGCTAGTCGCTGATTAAGAACGACCTTCTGTCTGCATACCGGCACAGACATCCATACAATCCTTTCAGTAAAATCACATTCCGGGAGCGTACAATGTGTTTATTTACACTCCTACCCTCTCCTCTGACACAAGGTCCTGTAACAAATTCCTGCGCTTCCCAAGGCCCCTCCATGAGGTTGTAAGACATTAAATTAGCGAAATCAAAACTGCATTAAGGGTATATTTACTTGTTCACATAGCAGAACACAGATCGCTCTTTGAAGCTAATTGAAGTAAAATATTTGTTCTGAAGAGCTGGAGATGCAGAGAGCAAGGCGTCAGAGCCGCGGCTTCAATTAAAAAGCATTACTGGCGGGTAACAACACACTGCACTGCAACAACAAAGGTTAATGCGAAAATTTCAGCTCTGCTCAAAATGCACCAAAAAAGCAGCCGTCAGACATGAGAAGCCTCCGTCTCCCAGCTGCATGGTGCCAGCCGGCTAAGTGCAAGGTCACCGTGACACATAATAAACCATTACTGTTTGCACAGCGGCTTTGTTGTCTGATTTTCCGCACTTGTAGGTGGACTGCTATCACATACAGCGCAACCGTACAAACACTGAACAAAATGTGGAAAACCTTCTTGGCTGCTGATGTTAACCTTTAATCTAACCCTAACCCAACCAATCTTAAACCTAATCCAACCATTCATAACCCTAACCCAACCAGTCCTAACCCAACCAACCACAACCCTAACCCAACCAGTCCTAACCCAACCAACCATAACCCTAACCCAACCAATCCTAACCCTAACCCAACCATTCATAACTCCAACCAACCATAATCCTAACCCAACCAATCCTAACCCTAATCCAAACATTCATAACCCTAAACCAACCAGTCCTAACCCAACCAACCATAACCCTAACCCAACCAACCACAACCCTAACCCAACCAGTCCTAACCCAACCAACCATAACCCTAACCCAACCAATCCTAACCCTAACCCAACCAGTCATAACCCTAACCCAACCAGTCCTAACCCAACCAACCATAATCCTAACCCAACCAATCCTAACCCTAACCCAACCAGTCTTAACCCAACCAACAATAACCCTAACCTAACCAATCCAAACACTAACCCAACCAATCCTAACCCAACCACCCCTAGCCCTAACCTAACCGATCCAAACCCTAACCCAACCAATCCTAACCCAACCAGTCCTAACCCTAACTCAACCAGTCCTAACCCAACCAATCCTAACTCCAGCCCAACTAATCCTAACCCTACCCCTAACCCAACCAGTCCTAACCCAACGAACCCTAACCCTAGAGGCATAACTAGAACCTTCAGGGCCCCGGTGCAAGAAACCATGAAGGGCCCCCCTGGCCCCTTTTCCCAGTGATCTTAGGGCCCTTTACTCCCAATGTGGGACACTTTATTATGGTCCTGCAGTGGGCCACCTTCCTGCTTTCTTGGGGTCCCCGACACAGTGGCAGTACGCTAAGGGTCAGTCGCAAATGCGATCTTTGTCACCCCAATCATTTGGTGGGGGGGGATTATGGTGTGGGGTTGTTTTTCAGGGGTTGGGCTTGGCCCCTTAGTTCCAGTGAAGGGAACGCTTAAGGCGTCAGCATACCAAGACATTTTGGACAATTTCATACTCCCAACTTTGTGGGAACAGTTTGGGGACGGCCCCTTCCTGTTCCAACATGACTGCCCACCAGTGCACAAAGCAAGGTCCATAAAGACATGGATGAGCGAGTTTGGACCTTTATGAACCTTGCTTTGTGCACTGGTGCGCAGTCATGTTGGAACAGTAGGGAGCATGAAATTGTCCAAAATGTCTTGGTATGCTGACACCTTAATGCCCTGTACACACGGTTGGACATTGATCGGACATTCCGACAACAAAATCCTAGGATTTTTTCCGATGGATGTTGGCTCAAACTTGTCTTGCATACACACGGTCACACAAAGTTGTCGGAAAATCCGATCGTTCTGAACGCGGTGACGTAAAAATTTTATAGCATGTTCTCAAACTTTGTGTGTCGGAAATTCAGATGGAAAAAGTCAGATGGAGCCCACACACGGTCGGAATTTCCGACAACAAGCTCCGTTCGCACATATTCCGTCGGAAAGTCCGACCGTGTGTACGGGGCATAAGAGTTCCCTTCACTGGAACTGAGGGGCCAATCCCAACCCCTGAAAAACAACCCCCACATCATAATCCCCCCTCCACCAAATGATTTTGACCAGTACACAAAGCGAGGTCCATAAAGACATGGATGAGCGAGTTTGGGGTGGAGGAACTTGTCTGGCCTCCACAGAGTCCTGACCTCAACCCGATAGAACACCTTTGGGATGAATTAGAGCAAAGACTGCGAGCCAGGCCTTCTCGTCCAACATCAGTGCCTGACCTCACAAATGCGCTTCTGGAAGAATGGTCAAACATTCCCACAGACACCCTCCTAAACCTTGTAGACGGCCTTCCCAGAAGAGTTGAAGCTGTTATAGCTGCAAAGGGCGGAGCCAACTCAATATTGAACCCTACGGACTAAGACTGGGATGCCATTAAAGTTCATGTGTGTGTAAAGGCAGGCGTCCCAATACTTTCGACAATATAGTGTATAATGTTTGGGGGTTCTAAATAACATGCAACATAAGAAATTCCAACTATCCATTTTATGGGGGGGTTCTAAATAATTTTCTAGCAAAAAGAAAAAATCATGATTTTTGCACATAGAGAGCAATGTCAGAATTGGCCGGTATAGGAAGTGATCTTCCTGTAATTGCACACATTTTCTTTCATAGATAAACATGCAAAGCTGATATAATCTCCTATCAGATTCCGTCTGTTATCTGGGAATATTTTACAGTCACGATCCATGCAGTGATATACACCCGGCCATAAATGATAAGGCTGTTATAATTTTGCATAGCTTTTTAGTGCCCATATACAGTATAAGCAGGAGGCCCCGGTGCCAAGTTATTTATAAAGGTTACAATAAAATACTTCTCCTTTATAGATCACTAAACCCCTCACACCTACACAGACTGACACACACCGATGGTTATAGGCCAATAAAAACTGCAACATAATGATGGCAACAGACACAGAATATAATATGTTGCGATATGTTTATAGACAGACATGGACGGGTATATTGTAAAGGAAAATTAAACCCAAAAACAAAAGATACAACATAACAATGAGTGAGACAAAGCCAAAGTGATCACCTACATATCATAAAGTTGTATTAACCCCTTCAATACCAGGCACTTTCACCCCCTTCCTGCCCCCCCTTCAATACCGGGCACTTTCCCCCTCTTCCTGCCCCCCCCAATACCGGGCACTTTCACCCCTTCCTGCCCCCCCCAATACCGGGCACTTTCACCCCCTTCCTGCCCCCCCAATACCAGGCACTTTCACCCCCTTCCTGCCCCCCCAATACCGGGCACGTTCACCCCCTTCCTGCTCCACCTCAATACTGGGCACGTTCACCCCCTTCCTGCTCCCCCTCAATACCGGGCACTTTCACCCCCTTCCTGCCCCCCCAATACCAGGCACTTTCACCCCCTTCCTGCCCCCCCCAATACCGGGCACTTTCACCCCCTTCCTGCCCCCCCAATACCGGGCACGTTCACCCCCTTCCTGCTCCCCCTCAATACCGGGCACTTTCACCCCCTTCCTGCCCCTCCCAATAACGGGCACTTTCACCCCCTTCCTGCCCCCCCAATACCGGGCACTTTCACCCCCTTCCTGCCCCCCGAATACCGGGCACTTTCACCCCCTTCCTGCTCCCCCTCAATACCGGGCACTTTCACCCCCTTCCTGCCCCCCCAATACCGGGCACTTTCACCCCCTTCCTGCCCCCCCAATACCGGGCACTTTCACCCCTTTCCTATCCCCCCAATACTGGGCACTTTCACCCCCTTCCTGCCCCCCCAATACCGGGCACTTTCACCCCCTTCCTGCCCCCCCCCAATACAGGGCACTTTCACCCCCTTCCTGCCCCCCCTATACCGGGCACTTTCACCCCCTTCCTGCCCCCCCAATACCAGGCACTTTCACCCCCTTCCTGCCCCCCCAATACCAGGCACTTTCACCCCCTTCCTGCCCCCCCAAAAACCGGGCACTTTCACCCCCTTCCTGCCCCCCCTATACCGGGCACTTTCACCCCCTTCCTGCCCCCCCAATACCAGGCACTTTCACCCCCTTCCTGCCCCCCCTATACCGGGCACTTTCACCCCCTTCCTGCCCCCCCAATACCAGGCACTTTCACCCCCTTCCTGCCCCCCCAAAAACCGGGCACTTTCACCCCCTTCCTGCCCCCCCAATACCGGGCACTTTCACCCCCTTCCTGCCCCCCCAATACAGGGCACTTTCACCCCCTTCCTGCCCCCCCAATACCGGGCACTTTCACCCCCTTCCTGCCCCCCCCCAATACTGGGCACTTTCACCCCCTTCTTGCCCAGGCCAATTTTCAGCGCTGTTGCACTTTGAATGACAATTGCTCGGCCATTTGACATTGTACCCATATGACATTTTTTTAATCATTTTCTAGAGCTTTCTTTTTTTTTGGGGGGGGGGGGGTTGCCACTTTTTCTTCAAGACAAACTCGAACACTTTAGTGGTGCAAGGCAAAATTTTTTTAAGGGGGAATGCTGTAGACTCCGCTGTAAAGTAGAATTCTGATGTAAGGGGTTTCTGCTCACCACCTTCCACCTACATCAGAGTTTCCGGCATTCCCTGGACCGAGCCTCTTTTTGAGATCTGTTGAAATCATTTTTTTTTTTTTTTGCTAGAAAAAATACATAGAACCCCCAAACATTATATGTATTTTTTTCAGACACCCTAGAGAATAAAATGGTGGTCGTTGCAATACTTTATGTCACGCCACATTAGCGCAGCGGTCTTACAAGCGTCATTTTTTGGGGAAAAAAAAAACACTTTTTTTAATTAAAAAATAAGACAACAGTAAAGTTACCCAATTTTTTTCTATACTGTGAAAGATAATGTTATTCCGAGTAAATTGATAGCCAACATGTCACGCTTCAAAATTGCGCCCGCTCGTGGAATGGCGACAGACTTTGGCACTTATAAATCTCCATAGGCGACGTTTAAAAAATTCTACAGGTTGCATGTTTTGCGTAACAGAGGAGGTCTAGTATTAGAATTATTGCTCTTGCTCTACCGATCGCGGTGATACATCACACGTGTGGTTTGAACATCGTTTTCATACGCGGGAGCGACTCACGTATGCGTTCGCTTCTGCGCGTGAGCTTGGCAAGACAGGGCGCTTTTAATTTTTTTTTTTTTTTTATTATTTATTCTACTTTTTTCTTTTCTTTTTTTTTACACTGTCTTTTAAAAAAAAATTGTGTCACTTTTATTCCTATTACAAGGAATGTAAACATCCCTCATAATAGAAAAATGCATGACAGGACCTCTTTAATATGAGATCTGGGGGGTGAAAAAGACCTCACATCTCATATTTACACTAAAATGTAATAAAAAAATAAAAAAAAAACATTTCCCCTTTAAGACTATTGGGCGGAAGTGACGTTTGACGTCGCTCTCGTCATCCAATGGTATGGAGCCGAGTCGGGGGCTCATCATTCCCTCACTTGACATCCGGCCTCTTAGGGGAATGGCTCGGATCGTCTCCGCCGCCACCGACGGCCCCAGAGTGTGTTGGGAGGGGGGGGGCACCTCTCCCGCCGCTGATAAAAGTTATCTCGTGAATCCGCCATTGAGACCACTTTTATCTTAAAGCCGACCGCCCTCAGTTTCAGAAAATACCGGGGTTATGGCAGCTTTCTGCTCCCATAACCTTGTTACTCTACGTCAAAGTAGCGACGTATAATGAGAGCGGGCGGTCAGTAGGTGGTTAAATTAGGGTTCCCAATGCCCTCTTTACATCAGAGTCCACAGGGCGACCCCTTACATCTGAGTCCCTCTTACCTTTTTGTACTCACTCGCTCGGAGGCAGGAAAGAGAAGGGAGGGAAGGGGGGAGACTTCAGTCGCACACATTGGATGGTGAGCTCACTTACCCTCAGGCATCAACACCTTTCATCCACAATGTATCTGCCAGTTGCTGAGCTTCAAATTTTCAGCCCACACATCCTTTTTTGAGACACAGGGGATTGGAGTGTGGGTGGGCAGACAGAGGGGTAAGAGTGAGAGAAGGAAGAGTGGATCAAGTCCTCTCCTCTCCTGTCCGTGTATGGGGGATGGGGTCCGTGCGCACACCTATGCACTCGCGGGTTGGGGTACTCGGTTACTTGGAGAGCTACAGTCCATTATGTATTACCCTGTTTCCCCCAAAATAAGACCTAGCTTGATTGTCGGTGATGGCTGCAATATAAGCCCTACCCCCCAAATAAGCCCTACCCTGTTTTCCCAAAAATAAGCCCTACCCTGAAAATGAGACCTACCTTTAACTAGGGCTTATTTGGGGGGTAGGGCTTATATTGCAGCCATCACCGACAATCACGCTAGGTCTTATTTTCGGGAAAACAGGGTATGTCCGGGTTTCAAGCAGTCTGAAACCCGGACACGCGATTTGAAACCCGGACTGTCCAGGTGAATCCCGGACGGGTGTCAACTCCTACTGGTGCTCCTCTTTAAGCTCTGTTAGAGACATTAAAACAGTGCCAACCTCGGAAGGCTCCAGTAGGAGTTGCCACCCATCCGGGATTCAACTGGCGTTGAGGATAAAGATCCTATGAAAGTGATCGGGATTTTTTAATCTGAATGGACGGACCCAGCACATCATTTAGGGGCTTCATTTGCTTATCTGAAGGCTATTTCGGTGATTTCGGCATTGTGGGAATATCGGTGTTTTCCAGGCGTCTCTGTAGAGACCCTCAGCCTCATCTATCAGGGGGTGATAAATAAGAATTTGGCGGCGTTGCCTAAAGCCAGGAATGGCGTTCCGATTTTACCGCTTCAGTGTTAAAGTTTGTATTTAATTGGTGGCTGTGGGCAACATCCGTAGCCCGGTATTTAGCATACCTTGACAAATGAGGCTCGCGGTGCTTAGCGGAGTCAAGCCGGCAGAGAATACACTGTATATAAACGAAGGAACGCGGCGCCCAGGAATCCTACGCCGCGCACAAACAAGGCGTAAAATTGGAAATACAGCTTCTGCTTTATTAAAAACAATAGACATTACTTGTTAGCGCGATATTAAGGCATTTTACCATTTCTATTTCCGTGTTTCTGAATTTTTCATAAAGCGAAACGGGAGGAGTGAGTCAACGTCGAGCGCTGCAGTTTTTAAAATTGAAGGTGGAAGCAAATTTTTTTTTTTTTTTTTTTTTTCCCGTCAGCACAAAAATATTCTACATGCCATGCGGAAATCCATCTTGCGTCCCCTGGAAACCTACCGAGTGGCATTTTTAATTCCACGTCATCGGGAGATTTCCATCTCGTCCTTGTCGTCTGACTAATCTTCTCGACAAGCGTGTACTTCTGATAATCAAAATGTGGTGGCGAAGGAATTAGACATGAGCCACAGAAGAGCGATATCCCCCCCTCCTCCATACAATGTCCCTCTTTATGTATTCCAGAGCTCCTCCAGGCTAAGTGACAGCCGCTGACTGATGTTTCCTCATACCCGGCTTCTGCTCTTACACAAACTGCTGTTCTCAGCAATCTTTGGAAGCTATCAGTTAATGTCCCGCTGATGGAACAACGCGAGTACAGCCGTGCATATTACTGCTCCCGTGAATCTATCTACCACCGGAGATACTTGTCCTCCAGCAATGGACCTGTTGAGAAGGGAAGATGATTATTTAGGTAGCGAGAGGACTTCAAATATTTACTGTCAGAAATTCTCTCCCCTCTTATTAATGTTTGGCGTTGGCTGGCTTTGTCGGCGAGCTCTTTTAATGTCAATTATACGGTCTCTGAGAATTGTTAGCTGGATATCTCATGTGACACCACCAAGAAATACATATGTACGCTCTTATTATGTGTACCTGTAAATTAGCGGTGAACAGAATGGTTTGGAAGAGTTTTGGCTTTGCTTCTTAAAGAGCAACTGAAAGCTGTGCCCCAAAAAAAAGGCAGGCAGAGGTCGACCGGTTAGTCACCAGTAAGGAGGAGCTGGTGTCCAAACCCAGTTCACTCAAACCAGCATAAAGCTTTCAAATAATTGCATCCTCACCGGCCCATCGAGCTCCAGACAAAGATATTACCCATGTTACAAAGAGGCCTGGATGCTCCTGACATCATTGACCCAATGTGTCCACATGGCCTGTTATGGCCATGTGGCCTTTTTAGATTAAGGATGTCATGGGAAAAATGCAGGTAGAGGTCCAAGGACAAGTAACCAGTAGGGATGAGTTGGATTCAGATCCGGACCCAATTCAAACACAGTTCACTAAAACCAGCAGAAATTTTTCAAATGATCACATCCCTGCTAGCCCAATAAGCTGCAGGCGGGAGACTTCCCACCCTGCAGTTTCACGAAACAAAGAGCCAAGGATGCTCCCGACATCATTGACCCAATGTGGTCACATTGGACAATGTCATTGTCTTAATAGAGCCATGTGACCTTTTTAGGTCAATGATATCACAAAGAGGAACTGAAAGCTGTGCCCAAAAAAAAAGGCAGGCAGAGGTCGAACGGCTAGTCACCGGTGAGGAGGAACTGGGTTCAGATGTCCAAACCCAGTTCACTCAAATCAGCATAAAGCTGTCAAATAATTGCATCCTCACCGGCCCATTGAGCTCCAGACAAGATATTCCCCATGTTACAAAGAAGCCTGGATGCTCCGGACATTATTGACCCAATATGGAAAAATTGGACAACGTCATTGTCCTGTTATGGCCATGTGGCCTTTTTAGATTAAGGATGTCATGGAAAAATGCAGGTAGAGGGCCAAGGACAAGTAACCAGTAGGGATGAGTTGGATTCAGATCCAATTCAAACACAGTTCACTAAAACCAGCACAAAGTTTTCAAATGATCACATCCCTGCTAGCCCAATAAGCTGCAGGAGGGAGACTTCCCACCCTGCAGTTTCACGTAACAAAGAGCCAAGGATGCCCCTGACATCATTGACCTAATGTGGTCACATTGGCCAATGTCATTGTCTTAATAGAGCCATGTGGCCTTTTTAGGTCAATGATATCACAAGGATCCTTGCCTTCTTGTATATCTGCAGCTGCAGGGCGGGTAATTTCCCTTCCACATCTCTTTGGCCCAGTACTATTGCCAACTTCCGAGGACCCAGCCCAGTTGAGACTGAACCCAAGCTTGACTCAGGTCACCAGTATTGCCTATGTTCTCCCCGAAGCTCTTTTCCCTATTAGGGCTCATTTATACTTGAAGTTGGGGGTGGAAAAACACGCAGCTGAGCCATGAATCAATCTACCACTGGAAATCCTTGTCCAGCAATGGACCTGTTGAGAAGGGAAGATGATTATTTCGGTAGAAAGAGGACTTCAAATATTTACTCTCAGAAATTCTCTCCCTCTTATTAATATTGGCGTTGGCTGGCTTTGTAGGTGAGTTATTTTAATATCAATTATACGGTCTCTGACAATTATTAGTCGGATATCTCATGTGACACCACCATGTACACCATGTACACCATCATGTACCTGTAAATTAGAGGTGAACAGAATGATTTGGAAGAGTTTTGCCTTTGCTTCTTAAAGAGGAACTAAAATCTGTGCCTAAAAAAAAAGGCAGGCAGAGGGCAAACAGCTAGTCACCAGTAGGGAGGAACTGGGGTTTGAATGTCCAAGACTCGTTCACTCAAACCCACAGAAAGCTGCCACATCACACATCCACTCTGGCCCAATGAGCTACAGGTGGTAGGAGATCCACCAATCGAATGAGCTATGGGTGGGAGATCCACCAGTCCAATGAGCTATGGGTGGGAGATCCACCAGTCCAATGAGCTATGGGTGGGAGATCCACCAGTCCAATGAGCTATGGGTGGGAGATCCACCAGTCCAATGAGCTATGGGTAGGAGATCCACCAGTCCAATGAGCTATGGGTAGGAGATCCACCAGTCCAATGAGCTATGGGTGGGAGATCCACCAGTCCAATGAGCTATGGGTAGAAGATCCACCAGTCGAATGAGCTATGGGTAGGAGATCCACCAGTCCAATGAGCTATGGGTGGGAGATCCACCAGTCCAATGAGCTATGGGTAGGAGATCCACCAGTCGAATGAGCTATGGGTGGGAGATCCACCAGTCCAATGAGCTATGGGTGGGAGATCCACCAGTGGAATAAGCTACGGGTGGGAGATCCACCAGTCCAATGAGCTATGGGTGGGAGATCCACCACTCCATAGAGTTATGGGTAGGAGATCCACCAGTCCAATGAGCTATGGGTGGGAGATCCGCCAGTCCATAGAGTTATGGGTAGGAGATCCACCAGTCCAATGAGCTATGTGTAGGAGATCCACCAGTCCAATGAGCTATGGGTGGGAGATCCACCAGTCCAATGAGCTATGGGTAGAAGATCCACCACTCCATAGAGTTATGGGTAGGAGATCCACCATTCCAATGAGCTATGGGTGGGAGATCCGCCAGTCCATAGAGTTATGGGTAGGAGATCCACCAGTCCAATGAGCTATGTGTAGGAGATCCACCAGTCCAATGAGCTATGGGTGGGAGATCCACCAGTCCAATGAGCTATGGGTAGAAGATCCACCAGTCCAATGAGCTATGGGTGGGAGATCCGCCAGTCCATAGAGTTATGGGTAGGAGATCCACCAGTCCAATGAGCTATGTGTAGGAGATCCACCAGTCGAATGAGCTATGGGTGGGAGATCCACCAGTCCAATGAGCTATGGGTGGGAAATCCGCCAGTCCATAGAGTTATGGGTAGGAGATCCACCAGTCCAATGAGCTATGGGTGGGAGATCCACCTGTCCAATGATAAAAAAAACGCAGAAAAATAAAAACCACAGAGGTGATCAAATACGACCAACAGAAAGCGCTATTTGTGGGGGGAAAAAAAAGGACGTAAATTTTTAAAGCGACACAGTGCCGTATCACAAAAAAAATGGCCTGGTCAGGAAGGGGGGTAAAACCTTCGGGAGATGAAGTGGTTAAATAAACAAAAATTGACACCTGTGCCGGTTGGCGTGGCAAGCGCTTTTCCCCCCGGCGACACCCAGTGTAAAACAAGAAGTGGCAGGGAGGCCGCACGAGCCTTCTGGAGCATGGGCGCCCCCCTCAAGCTCCACCCACGATGAATGTGTATGGATTATTTTTTTGGGGAGAATAAGAATATTGTTTTAGTGTCACTTTTAAGGCCCGTACACACACGATCAGAAAATCGGAAGTAACATTTAGTCGGATGAACGATCTGCTGATTTTCGGATCGTTAGTGCGGTGCTTTTCGACAGCCGATTCCAAATTTTCGGACGACAAAAACTGGATGGGCAGGCTATAAAAATGTTTGCCATATGTGAACACAACGTCCGATTTTCGTTTAACCGCCCGCCGTCGTTATACGTCGGTACTTTGAAGTTGAGTACCGATAGCTGCCATAACACCGGTATATTCTTAAAAAGCGGGCGGTCCTCTTTATGATAAAAGTGGTCTCCGTGGCGGATTCACAGCGAGGTCACTTTGATGGGGGGCAAGAGAGGGCCCCACCTGCCGCGCTCCGGGCGTCTCCGTCGCTTACCGGAGCCATCGATCGCGTCCTCTCCCCTGACAGGCCTGGAGCCGAGTGAGGGAATGATGACCCCCACTTGGCTCCATAACATTGGGTGATGGAAGCGACGTCAAACTGCCCAATAGGCTTAAAGGGGAAATTTTATTTTTTATTTTTTTTAAAAAAAGACATTTATTTATTTATTTTTACTGCATTTAAGTGTCAAGTGTCACTTCCGCCCAATGGCCTTAAAGGGACATTTTTTTTTTTTTATTGAAAAAAAAAAGACTTCTTTTAAATCTTTTTTATTGCATTTAAAGCCAACCACAAATTTTTATTATTTTTTTAAATATATCTGTTACTATCATATGATATTGTTTTTTGCAGTGGCTTGTGTTGTAAATAGCGCCGCTTTAGTTACTGTTTAAATTTAAAACTCACCTTATATTCCTTATGATCGGACGTTCCCATCCTGCTTGTGAGCAGGCGAAGCCCACGAGCATAAACTTCCGGGTTTCGGCGCTGCTGAATAACCAGCATGCACCGCCCGTACTCGCGCATGCGCAGTAAGCTCATTTAGCAGCGCGGGAAACTTCTCAGGTTGCTATCGCAACGGGCGTCGTCGTCGGAAGTGCCCGCCCCATTGTGATGGCAACTATGATAAGCCTATCAAATACCGGGATTCTAGCCCTCGGTGCTGCCCAGTGACATCCTGGGAAATGATGAGCACTAGCGAACGCAGGCGCCGAGGGAGGTGACGTCAGGCGCCGTGGAGAGGAAGGGGGCAGATTACAAGAGACCCCATAGCAACAGCCCTGAACGAGTATGTAAAAAAAAAAATTTCTAATGTTTTTTCTGATGTTTTTTCCAGTTAATGTAAAGTTAATTTTGTTGGTGGAGCTTTAAGTGTAAATATGAGATGTGATGTCTTTTTGACCCCCAGATCTCACAAGAAAGAGGTCCTGTCATGCTTTATTTTTCTATTATAAGAAGGGATGTTTACATTTCTTGTAATAGGAATAAAAGTGACCCCAATTTTTTATTTTTTTTTAAAGGACAGTGTAAAAATAAAAAAAAATAAAAAGTAAAATAAATAAGAAAAAAAAAAAGTAAAGCGCCCCGAGCTCGTGCACAATATCGAACGCATACGTAAGTCCCGCCCGCACATGTGAGGTATCGCCGCGATCGTTAGAGCGAGGGCAATAATTCTAGCCCTAGACCTCCTCTGTAACTCAAAATTGGTAACCTATGGAGATTTTTAAGTGTCAAAGTTTGGCGCCATCCCATGGGCGGCCGCAATTTTGAAGAGTGACATGTTATGTATCAATTTACTAGGTGTAACATTATTTTTCACAACATAAAAAAAAAATTGGGCTAACTTTACTGTTGTCTTATTTTTTTTTATTAAAAAAAGTGCATTTTTTCCCAAAAAAATTGTGCTTGTAAGACCGCTGCGCAAATACGGTGTGACATAAAGTATTGTAACAACTGCCATTTTATTCTCTAGGGTGTCTGTACAAAAAAAAAATATATATATATATATATATATATATATATATATATATATATATAAATAATGTTTCGGGGTTCTAAGTAATTTTCCAGAAAAAAAAAAAAATTTTAACTTGTAAACACCAAGTTTGAAAAATAGGCCCGGTCCTTATATAGTTAATAAGTACAGTTTTCGTGCGAAAAAAAAAAATCGCAAGAGTAAGAATATGCATGCTCAGAATTGAAAGAACACATACAAATCAATTTAAAGTGATTGATTTGTATTGTAAGTGTAATGTCTGCCCTCCTGTTGTAAAGGGCTGCGCAAACTGTTGGTGCCATATAAATCCCGAATAATAATAATAATTCTAAGGGTAATTTTTTTTTTTTTTTTTAAATAACAAACATATCATACTTACCTCCACTGTGCAGCTCATTTTGCACAGAGTGGCCCCGAACCTCGTCTTCTGGGGTCCCTCTGCGGCTCTCGCGGCTCCCCCCCCCATCAGATAACCCCCTAGGAGAAGCGCTCTCCTGTGTGATTACCTTGCGGTCGCGCTCCCGAGTCCATCATTTGGCATCCATAGAGGCCGAAAAAAGGACTCGGCCCCACCTCCCCCCAGCGCCCGCGTCATTGGAATTGATTGACAGCAGCGAGAGCCAATGGCTGCCAATCAATCTATACAATCAAGAGCCGGGAGCCCATGGAGAGAGAGAGAGACAGCGCGTCCCCGCCGACTGAATGAAGGGGTTCAGGTAAGTAAAACGGGGGGGGGGCGGTGACTGCCAGGTGCATAGGATGCATTAAGGTGAAAAAACACGACCCTTTACAACCCCTTTAACACATTACATCACTTCTGAAGTTGAATTTGGTCGTACGAGAAATTTTCGTAGGTTGAGTAACCTCTTCACTTTCGATATGAGACTAGCGGGCAACAAAAAAACGAAGAAAATTCGTCCGATAATCTGATCACGTGTTCCAGGCTTTAGACTGCACTCCATAGGTGTGCGCAGCCTATTGCATTAGGGTGTGCACCTAGGGTTGCCACCTGTCCGGGATTCACCCGGACAGTCCGGGATTTAAATCATGTGTCCGGGTTTCGGGTGCACTGAAACCCGGACATCTTATTCAGACTGAGCTGTGGTTTCCCAAGTAACCGAGATAGTCCCACACAAATCTGTTGCCATCCGGGAGGTGTTGGCAGCTGTCTGGGGGCAGGTTCGGCATCACTGGGGGGGCAGGGCGATGATGTCAACCAGAGCAATTTGGCCACACCCACCGTTTGCTGCGTCACGCTTTGCGCACCACATTACTACTCTCCTTGGGGGCACCCAAAGGTATTCCAGGCCGATAAAGTGTTCGGGTTTGGCTTGACGAATGTGCACCCTAAAGCTCAAACACACATGCATGTGTGTATGTGTCTACATATATATGACCCCGGCAAATTGATCTCTCTGCCGGCACAGTGAAAGAGAAGAGCATAGACACTTCTCTTATGGCAGAGCCAGTAAGAGGGAGATCTTTACCATGTTCCTGCAATAATACTAATGTGCACGGGGTGATTAGGGTGTGACTGGGCACACCCGGAACACCCTGTGCGCATGCCTATGCTGCACTCCCAGTGTCCACGTAGGCCAGATGTTTAAAAAAAAAAAAAATCAGTTTAATCAAAGTCTAGACTGCGTTACCTGTGAGGAAAATGGCGCAACGATATAAAAGAGACGGCCTATATCAATATGTACAGTTTACAGTCTACATATGTACACACATATAACAATATGCACACATTATACCCACCGTGCTCAGCACCATTCCAGCCACTTATCCAACGATTCCCAGTATGAGTTTAAGCTTTTTATGACATTTTTTGACACCAAACCAAAAAAAAAAAAAGAACAAAAAATAAAATAATAAAAAAAAAAAAACCCCGAAACAACAGAAAACCGGCAACAAATGAATAACCATTTCGAAAATGAAAACGGCACAAAAGCAGAAAAGGGTTCCTTTGTGTTTCCAGCCGAATAAATTACAGCTCAATGTTATTAAAACACTTAGTCGTTAAGTTGCCAAGAAAATCCAGTATATTGGAGCGTACGTGAGGGCTTGTCTTCATGCAGAGTAATTAAATGAGATTTATGGGCCTGTATTACATCAGACGTTGATAGTTCATTTTTCCTTCCTTCATATTTTGTCCTGCTTTATTAGAGCGTTTGACAGCTGGTAAAAATAGTGTTACATTCCCCAGCCCGTTGCAGAGTCCCCGTTCAGAGGTATATCTCTCCCCCCCCCCCCCACCCCCCACCCCTGTCACGTTTCCTGCTGTGGATGATGAATGGTACCCTCTCCTTCACTATACTGAATCTGCGCTAAGCAATGTCAGACACAGAATCAGTTTATCTTAATCTGCGATGTTCTCAGAGAGAGAAATAGGCCGAGCCAATTTAAGTTTGGAGTTTAAAAGATGCGATTTATCGTCTGTTCTGCTGTACTCAGGAAGAAAAAAAAAAAACCCGGGTGATAAATATATGCTTCTATCTACATTTATTTACGGAATAAGTAAAAAGGGATGCCAGACAGCTACGGCGCGTACTTAACCCCGTGATTCTGCTACTGGGACTTACAAAGGCCTCCGGAAAACAATATCGTTGTACGTTAGCTAACATTGTTGTCTTACCGGGGCCTGCGGAGGAGTTAGACCAGGAAACTGCTAGCCTCGGGAGATTTGGTGATGTCACCTCTGTGCTGCCCACTGTTCTCCTTGCTGGAGAGTAACCTGTACCTGAGGACCTGCAGTGCAAGGAAATCCCTGCTTCTGCCTCCAAAAACAATATTGTTGTAAGTTAGCTAATGTTATTCTATAGCTCTTTGGGCCTATGGAGGAGTTAGACCAGGAAACTGCTAAGCTATGGAGATCTGGAGTGCCATATCTGTGCTGCTCACTGTTCTCCTTGCTGGAGAAAAACCTATACCTGAGGATTTGCAGCGCAAGGAAACCCCTGCTCCTGCCTCCATAAACAATATTGTTGTACATTAGCTAACATCATCCTACAGCTTTGGGGGCCTATGGAGGAGTTAGACCAGGAAACTGCTAAGCTATGCAGATCTGGAGTGCCATATCTGTGCTGCTCACTGTTCTTCTTGTTGGAGAAAAACCTATACCTACGGATTTGTCGTGCAAGGAGATCCCTGCTCCTGGCCCCAAAAACAATATTGTTGTACATTAGCTAACACTATCCTACAGCTTTGGTGGCCTATGGAGGAGTTAGACCAGGAAACTGCTAGTCTCTGGAGATTTGTCGTGAGATTTGGTGATGTCACATCACACAGCAGCACGCTCACTGTTCTCCTTGCTGGAGAGCAAGCTGTACCTAAGGACCTGCAGTGCAAGGAAATCCCTGCTTCTGCTTTCAAAAACACTTTCACTCTCCCATGAGCAATGAGACATGTTGGTTCTTCCCCACATTGTTGGAATGCACAATAACACAATCTATACGAAGTAAAGATGTTACTTGCCACCTTCCCACTGAGCCAGACAAAATCCCGTTGTAGCTGTAGCCGGTTGCTAGGGACAACTGCTGCTGGAATAATGCCTTTGCCCCACACTGGGAGCCAAATGTAGTGATGGCCCTGACCCCTGAAAGCCTAATGGTGACCTCCAGAGTCAGGGAAAGCTGACATCCGTCTTTGTAGAGTGGGTTACAAGACATGGTGGGTGTAATGCAGATGGAGTAATGGGCGCCAGACACTTTTTGAATGCAAAAGAGATTTATTGTCTCTTAACAGAACTGTGGGAGAGGGGGTTAGGGCCAGGACACTCGTAAGTAGATGCAATGATAATTGGCAGACTCTGAGACTTCTATAGGTAGACAGTTATACAGTGGAAGCCTCCAGCCGGATACTACTTCTGTATAGGTAGGACCGCTGTATCCTTTGGCAACAAATCTTGTAACAGTCACTAACGGTAGTTGTATTTAACTATTGGCAACACAGAATAGTTCTTCTCTTACACTTCAGTCTCCCACTGTATATTTTCATTCACTGAGCTCCCAGTCTCTCGCTAAACTTCCAGATTGAATCACCACTGAATCTCCTGAGCTATTCCACAGCTAACATGCTGTATACTCCTCAAGCATCACCCCCGCTATCCTGCTGGGTCCCTGGCTTGGCACTTGATGCTCTTCAAGCGTCACAACTGCTGTCCTGCTGGGTCCTTGGCTTGGCACTTGATGCTCCTCAAGTGTCACCCCTGCTGTCTTGCTGGGTCCCTGGCTGGGTACTTGATACTCCTCAAGCATCACCCCTGCTGTCCTGCTGGGTCCCTGGCTTGGCACTTGCTGAAGCTTTCCCACTTCTTCACCGTTCCCGGCTGGTGAGAAGACTGCTATGGTACTTGCTCCTGTTTACTCACTGTAGTCTCTGGTAACAAGGTGGATGGTCCCTTCGTGGCGACCACTTCCCCTCTATTTCCGACCACAACTGGTTCCCCATCCAGCTAAACTGTTATTGATCTTCTAAGAATCAGTCAGGATGATCACCCCTGCTGTCCTGCTGGGTCCCTGGCTTGACACTTGATGCTCCTCAAGCGTCACCCCTGCTGTCCTGCTGGGTCCCTGGCTTGGCACTTGCTAAAGCTTTCCCACTTCTTCACCGTCCCCAGCTGGTGAGAAGACTGCTCTGGTACTTGCTCCTGCTTACTCACTGTGGTCTCCGGTAACAAGGTGGATAGTCCCTTCGTGGTGATGACTTCTCCTCTACTTCTGACAACAACTGGTTCCCCGTCCGGTTGAACCTTTATTCTCAGATGGACTCCAATCCTGCAGTCCCAACCCTGTGCTGCTTCTCTCGTTCCTGGATAGACCTCAGGTAACCTAGCAGCCAGGTATCCCTAGGATTGACCGCAGGCTTCAGGCCTAGCAACTTGGGCGACATAACACATGTCCACCCAGACAGCCGGCCAGGTGGCACAGAATAACGATCACCTGACTCCACCCAAATAGATAGGCTCTCCCAGCAGGCCAAGGGACCAAAGAAACCCCCACTAATTGGCTGAGACACCCTATCCATCCATAGTCTGACTTTGCTACACCCTTGTTAATCTAATGCCACCAGCAAGTGCCACCTAGTAACGGAAGTGAAAAAGGTACAGCAATCCAGAGTTAGAAAGGAATCAGTGGATCTTCTAAGAATCAGCCAGGATGATTAATACTTGACAAACTAAATTTATTAGCAACCCTGCCTAAACACCAGGGTGCTACACTAAGGAGATCTCACTCTTCTCCTTGCTGGAGAGTAACCTGTACCTGAGGACTTGCAGTGTAAGGAAATCCCTGCTCCTGCCTGCAAAAACAATATTGTTGTACATTAGCTAATTTGATCTTGTAGCTCTTGGGGCCTATGTAGGAGTTAGACCAGGAAACTATTAGTCTCAGGAGATTTGGAGTGCCACATCTGTGCTGCTCACTGTTCTCCTTGCTAGAGATAAACCTGTACCTGAGGACTTTCAGTGCAAGGTAATCCCTGCTTCTGGCTCTGAAAATAATATTGTTGTACATTAGCTACAATTGTTGTCTTATAGCACTTGGGGCCTATGGAGGAGATAGACCTGGAAACTGCTAGTCTCTGGAGATTTTACATGAGATTTGGTGATGTCACATCTGTGCTGCTCACTGTTCTCCTTGCTGGAGTGGAAACTATAGCTGAGGACCTGCAGTGCAAGGATCTCCCTGCTTCTGCTTCATCCATTCTGTGGAACCTCTCCCGTGGCTTCTTTATAAACTTTTCTCCACCAGTCAGCAGATCACTAGCTGTCAGAGGCCAACTGTAAAACAAAGAAAAGAGGGCACACCAACCTTGTGCATCAGGGGAGATACCCTCTTGGCCCTCAGCGTTCATCGGTGCTGCTAATCAGTGTCCATCAGTGCTGCAAATCAGTGCCCATCAGTGATGCCAATCAGTGCTGCCAATCAGTGCCGTCTATTAATGCCCATCAATGCTGCCTATCAGTGCCCCCTATTAGTGCTCATCAGTGCTGCCTATCAGTGCCCTTCAGTGCTGCCTATTAGTGCCCATGAGTGCCACATATCAGTGCAGCCTCATTAGTGCCTCCTCATCAGTGCCCATCAGTGCAGCCTATTAGTGCTGCCTATCAGCGCCCATCAGTACTGCCTCATCAGTGCCCATCAGTGCAGTCTTAAAATTTTAAAAACAGAATCTAGGAAAAAGGTTTTTGTTTTGTAAATCTTCGTCATTTTTTCGTTTGTTTAGCAAAAAGTAAAAAACCCCAGTGGCAATTTAATACCACCAAAAGAAAGCTCTATTTTTGTGATAAAAAAATGCAAAAAATGTCATACGGGTACAGTGTTGCCTGTCATTGTCATTCAAAGTGTGAGAGCGCTGAACGCTGAAAATTGGCCTCGGCAGGAAGGGGGGTGAAACTGCCCGATAGGCAAGTGGTTAAGAGACTTGGTACCTATGGAGAAGTTGGACCAGGAAATTATCTCAAAGCGTCGTTCTGTACAAAAATAAAAGGAGACAGTACAGTTACAGTAGAATACAGTTCAAGACAGGAGGGTTGAATGAAAACAAAATTACATTTGCATAGCATGAATGTAGATGTAGCACCCTCCTAGGATAGGATGTAAGGCAAAAGTAATTGTTGGCTTGCTCTGTAATCAGAGGAGGTGAGATTGATTGCCTCGGTCTATTCATAGCTCCAGAGCCTGGAGGATTTGATTGTTTCCCCCTGCCTCTGTTAAGAATCTTCCAGAGCTTAAGATTGGAAATTCTAATGCCTAGGCTGGATATTTGATATGTAGGTGCTCAGAGTGGTGGTAAGTTGGCTGGAGCCCTAGTCAGATGGTCTTTCCCTGAAAGGGAACTAATCTGCAAACTTTAAGGGGCTGCATGCCCCTGGGGCACTCCTTGACTTCCTGCTGGACTGCTCTCCTACGGACAAGGCCTATGAACTTGTCCTACTCTGGAATCTGTGAGTAGAGTCTAATCCCTGTGCAACAGTCTATTCATGGTCCTCAGCCGTGATTGTATAGACTTTTCCAGTTTGTCAACTTTTACATAATGTAATCTTATGGTCCCCAGCTGTAAGGACTTGGACCGTTCCAGTCTGCTTTTTTGTTCTACCAATTTACCTTGTGGCCCCCAGCTGTAACGACTTGGACTGTTTTAGTCCCTCATTGTCTGTGTTGGAAAATGAGGCCATAACTGAATAAATCATGAATATATAACATACCATAAGTATAAACATATAGAAAGAAAAATTTAAAGGAGTGACGGGTAAGTCCGTATTAGATAAGGAACCTCATCCTATTGGTTGTTAAAAAAAGGGAGATACAGAGGGGGGAGGATTATTACGGTGTCAACACAACTCAATCAAAAAAAAGGAAAAAACTGATAAAATAGTAAATTTTTTACAAAAAATCAAATACATATAGTGCACACATAAGCTACTGAGCTATTAGACATTAAAAAGGGAGCATATGATGTATACTAATGGCCAGCATGGTATAGGCCTATATATAGTTGAGGGTCAGGTCTTCCCTACATGTTTCGCCAAGGCATTGGCTTCCTCAGGGGAATAAGACATAACCAGTATATTGGTTATACTGATTACATCTTATTCCCCTGAGTAATCCCAATGCCTTGGCGAAAGAAGTAGGGAAGACCTGACCCTCAAATATATATAGGCCTATACCATGCTGGCCATTAGTATACGTTATGTGCTCCCTTTTTAATGTCTAATTGCTTAGTAGCCTATGCGTGCACTATATGTATTTGATTTTTTTAAATAAAATTTACTATTTTATCAATTTTTTCCTTTTTTTTTATTGAGTTGTGTTGCCACCGTAATAATCCTCCCCCTCTGTATCTCTCTTTTTTTATACACATATACATATATAACAGCGTAATATTTCCAATTAACACAGTCTATCCTCCCTGATTCCACATGGGCAATGTATAAAATTGTATAAAATCAATTATGTTTCTGAAAAACCACAGTGGGTATCCAGATGATATGAGTAAGGGTGACGTCGCATCTAGGAAAGCTCTGCGCGTTTCGTGGAAACCTCCACTCATCAGGAGCAATGCGGGGTACGTCTAGTTGCATCTGGAAAATACATAACCAGAAGGCTAATGGTATGTCATAAGTGGAGGGGAGAAATGAGGCAAAAATGAAATAAACTAACAGAAAAGAAAAGGCGAAAGAACAATAAATCCATCCCCACCGTACCTGGCAGATAGCCCTAAAACACAATCCCATGGGTATGGAGCCGAGGACACGGTGGAGGTGCCTGCCACGGGAACTTAGGTAGTGGTCCCGCAGCGAACAGATCGGGGCACACACAACAGCGGGCAAGCATGTGTGAAAAGAGAAAACCTGTGATGCCAACATCTAAAATGAGAAAGGTAGGATATTAGATCCAAGAGATTGAAAAAGGTGAAAAAACGTGAATGTGAACAAGGGTGGAGATAAAATGAGACCAAAGACCCAAAGAGATGTCAGAAGTAGTGAGGCTGGGTGCACAAGTATGTAGTAGATAAGTGTATTAAAAAGGTGGCCCCCAGCTATAAGGACTCGGACTGTTTCCGTCCCTCATTGTCTGTCTTGAAGTTTGTTACCGCCGCCTAGCGACAGAGAAGAGTCCTCTGCAGAATCGGGCTCAAGCTTTTTAGAGTACCTCATTCCCCATTGTCCTCCTCCTGTGACAAGTTTCGTCAGCACCGGAGTGAACCACAGTGAATGAACTGTTGGTCTGCGCCTGGCTGCCTCTGCACTGTTCTGAAAAAGAACCTGTTAAAACCTACTGCGGCCCCACCAAGGGGTGGGGCTATATAAGAAATCGTGAGAAGGTGAACTTGGACTTTAAACCAAACTCATGGGGACAGCTTCAGAAACTGGACTAAAGCCAATGGGATATTCAATACTTCATACATTTCCACTCCCCATCCCCAATGTGATGTGATAAGACCGGCACACGTTGGTGTGTTGTGATACAGATAGAAGGGTAGACATCGTACTCCAGGAATAAACAGAAGTGCAACCATCTCCATCCTCTCCTCCCTCATCAAAGGCACCTGAGATGCCGCGTTATTTTCATTATTCAAATGAGCGGTGATCTCTCCTAGGCTTGCCCCATCCCAACTCCATTTATCCTCATTACCCTTCTACCCCATCCTCCTTCACAGCTGCTAAGTCTCAGCTGCACACTTAGGAGCGATATATCTCAATCCATTTACATGGAGCATGGTGAGTTTTTCTGAATCGTTAACTGTTCCTTTATAATAATGAGATATCATTTAGTGAAAACGTGCATGGGGTGTTTTTTTTTTCTACACTATGGATTGATAGGTATGTTACAGAACATACTATGTGGATGGAATCCCGAGAACAAGCATGGCCAGGGCTGTGCAGAACATTTCTAGACCTAAAAGAATTGGAGATGTGCAACCTCAATAGGAAGAGTTAGGAATCGTACCCAGATAGCAAGCGATTGTAATGGAGGAGGAAGAAGATTGGTCGCACACCATGGAAGGAAGAACTTCTATAGAATAGTTACTTCATTAACGGACATAGGACATTCTGAGCGGACTTTACCGGTACCAGAAAAGGAACACTATATAATGTTATGAAAATTGATTTATTATATATTACAAAATAAAAAAATTAGTACAGAATAAAAACAAGAAAGTTAAAGCCTCATTGTTATAACCACACAATGTATATATGTAGAGTCCCTAATGCTGCTGAGTCAGAGAGGTCAGCGTTTCGCTTCATGCTTCCTCAGGACCTTTTCTCCTTGACTGCAAGCAGAGGGATTCTATATAGAAGAGAGAGTTACTTTATTGTCAAGGTGCCAAAGGACGTAGACAGGAAGTTACAGGAACATTGGTGGAACTGTTTCACACGGATAACTCGTGCTTGTTGTGAACAAGCCAGGGGGGAGGGACAGAGGCTCGGCCTATCAGAGCCTGCCAGGTAACTGTAAGAACCCCCATATTACCCTGGCTTTACCGACTACAGTGAAGCCTAACTAAATTTTTCTAACCTACAGCGCATCCGGAAAGAATTCACAGCGCTTCACTTTTTCCACATTTTGTTATTTTACAGCCTTATTCCAAAATGTATAAAATTCATTATTTTCCTCAAAATTCTACAAACAATCCCCCCATAATGACAACGTGAAAGAAGTTTGTTTGAAATCTTTGCAAATTTATTAAAAATAAAAAAGGAAAAAAAATCCCATGTACATAAGTATCTCAGGCTCCTCCCATGTACATAAGTATCACAGACTCCTCCCATGTACATAAGTATAACAGGCTCCTCCCATGTACATAAGTATCACAGGCTCCTCCCATGTACATAAGTATCACAGGCTCCTCCCATGTACATAAGTATCTCAGACTCCTCCCATGTACATAAGTATCACAGGCTCCTCCCATGTACATAAGTATCACAGACTCCTCCCATGTACATAAGTATCACAGGCTCCTCCCATGTACAGAAGTATCACAGGCTCCCCCCATGTACATAAGTATCACAGACTCCTCCCATGTACATAAGTATCACAGGCTCCTCCCATGTACATAAGTATCACAGACTCCTCACATGTACATAAGTATCACAGACTCCTCCCATGTACATAAGTATAACAGGCTCCTCCCATGTACATAAGTATCACAGGCTCCTCCCATGTACATAAGTATCACAGGCTCCTCCCATGTACATAAGTATCTCAGACTCCTCCCATGTACATAAGTATCACAGACTCCTCCCATGTACATAAGTATCACAGACTCCTCCCATGTACATAAGTATCACAGACTCCTCCCATGTACATAAGTATCACAGACTCCTCCCATGTACATAAGTATCACAGGCTCCTCCCATGTACATAAGTATCACAGGCTCCTCCCATGTACATAAGTATCACAGGCTCCTCCCATGTACATAAGTATCACAGGCTCCTCCCATGTACATATGTATCACAGGCTCCTCCCATGTACATAAGTATCACAGACTCCTCCCATGTACATAAGTATCACAGGCTCCTCCCATGTACATAAGTATCACAGGCTCCTCCCATGTACATAAGTATCACAGGCTCCTCCCATGTACATAAGTATCACAGGCTCCTCCCATGTACATAAGTATCACAGGCTCCTCCCATGTACATAAGTATCACAGGCTCTCCCTCGTTGTGTGGACTGTTCATGTATAATGCAGTTTGATTTTACGGGTTGGATGTCACTCGGCAATCTATACAATGTGGGGCATAACATACCCGCTAAATATTAATATATATTAAAAATATTTGCACTCGAGCGACGGCGTCTTTTTGTGCTCGTGATTTTCACGCAATTTCAGACTTAACCGTTTAATTTTAGTCGCTAGTTCCTGGAAGGAGGAGACAGTTGTCAGGTGCATTACGTGTGTTTCAGGGGCTTCCATTAAAGTCTATTGGGGCCAATAATGCCCAATCACATCATTCTGGAGAAACTCCTGTACTTCTTCTGAGGCTCATCGCTCCAACGCTCCAATGTGATTGGACACAATAGAATAACATTGAAATCTGAGGGGTTGAGTGTTGAAGTATTTCTGGAAATGGACCCCAATAAGCTCAGCTGTAAATGGGGGAGGGGAGGGGGAAGTTCAGTGTATCCAAATCCTAAAACAAAAATGTCACATATTGCAGCTTACCAGTCCTTACATATGATGGCTGCATTTGTTTTCTTTGTATCCTTTATTTTCACCTGGTGATACTACCAGTAGCACACACCTCCTGTATTAGGGTGTCTCCACTCTGGATGGAGGGGCATCGGAGACACCCTTGAACAGCAGCATTGTCAGTCTAGGGGGAGGGGAGCGTTAGAGGGACTAGTACATTTAAATGGACCTGACTAACAAATTAAAGCTGAACTCCAGATGCCCCATCATTGGTGTCAGTGGGAGGAATAGTGCCCCATCATTGGTGTCAGTGGAAGGAATAGTGCCCCATCGTTGGTATCACTGGAAGGAATAGTGCCCCATCATTGGTATCAGTGGAAGGAATAGTGCCCCATCATTGGTATCAGTGGAAGGAATAGCTCCCCATTATTGGTGTCAGTGGAAGGAATAGTGTCCCATCATTGGTGTCAGTGGAAGGAATAGTACCCCATTGTCGGTGTTGGGGCCCACAACTCTTCTCTATCCAAAATGTGAAAAAGAGAAATGGACTACAGATATACTTTTGTAAATGATAACATAAAGGGTTAAATGTTGGTCGACATTTTGGCATGTCGCCGATGCCGTCACCCCCAAGGCTCCGCTTTTTACGCGCTTCGCCCTTATACTGCCATTTGCAAATCAAGCCCCGGAGTGTCAGCCCGATCCATCCTCTTCCAAAGCGCGGCCATAAAAAAAATAAGAAAACGGCGCGGCGGATTGGCCGGCCCATCAGACGCGGGACATGAAAGTGTCAAGCAAGCCGATCGCCCCACATCGGAGCGCTGAATATATGAAGCATTAAAAAAACAGAGACAGCGTTTCATGGAGAATCTAATGAGGATGGATACAGTCCAGTATGAATCAACAAGACACACAAGCGCCATCCCATTAGTCTGCTGACTAGGTGTCATTATGAGCTCCGGAGAGGCGGAAGGATGACGGATGGGGCGGCTCGGCGCGAGATGCACGAGATGCATATGAGGTTGAATCCTCCAGGATATCAGAGCCATCAATCCATTCAATGGAGGCATTACCTCTCGCTCCATCTATATGCATCAATGGCATCTGTGAGATATACACAGTTCCCGCCAACCAAAACATCGCCGACATTTATACTGCTCATTGTCCTTCCCGTAAAAAAAGAGACCCTTTTTTTTTTAACGACACGTTACTGAGATCCGAGCGGCGCGTTTTATCTCCTCTCCCGGCGTCCAGGACCCGGGAGCATTGGAAATGGCGTCCGCACCCCAGAGGATGCATCCGACGGCGCGTTTTACCTTCCGCTCTTCCTTTTTAATTTTACTGTATGATTTACGTAGTGCAAACCCGTACATGTCGGCTGAATTTATTGTCTCGTTTCCCCATTAGAGACCTCCATAAACACAACCAAAAAGGAGACAAAATGTTAACGAAACTAGAAAAAAAAAAAAGAAAACTCCTTCATCTACAACGCTAAACATGGACAGCAGAGCTGGAGTGGGAGGGGAAGAAGAAGCACAAGGAGCCAATCAGGTCAAGTGCTGACAATAAGCTGATTGGAGGAGAGAGCAACCTTTTCACCCCACAGGAACCTTTGAAAAAATGTTCAGACCTGCTAATAATGACTCCGTATACACACCAAGTGCCGGGACAAGGTTACCTAGAGCCCCAAGGCGAACATCCCAAATTGCACCCCCCCCCCCCCAACAAGATCTACAAGCATCAGGTATCAGCAAATGTGTCCCCAAAAAAAATAAAACAATCGAGCACTAACCTCCCAAGCATAAATTCCCCCTCCTCCCAGTACAAATCCACCCCCCCCCCCCATCAAATTTCCCCTCCCAACACAAATCCCCCATCCCCCACTCCAAAACCCCCTCCCAGCACAAATTCCCCTCCCCCAATCTCCCCATCCTAGCACCCCCCCCCCTGAAAAAAAATATTTCCCTCTCCCAGCACAAATCCTCTGCCCATCAAATTTCCCCTTCGAGCACAAATGTGCCCCCCCCCCACTCCAAATCTCCCTCCTAGCACAAAGCCCCCCCCCCAAAAAAAAAAATCCCCCTCATAGCACAAATCCTCTACCAATCAAATTTCCCTTCCTAACACAAATCTTCTTCCCCCCAATCTAATCCCCCTCCAGGCACAAATCCCCCCCCCAATCCCCCATCCTAGCGCAGAATGTTCCTTACATTGGTGATCAGTGGGAAGAATGTTCCTTACATTGGTGGTCAGTGAGAAGAATGTTCCTTACATTGGTGATCAGTGAGAAGAATGTCCCTTACATTGGTGATCAGTGAGAAGAATGTTCCTTACATTGGTGGTCAGTGAGAAGAATGTTCCTTACATTGGTGATCAGTGAGAAGAATGTCCCTTACATTGGTGATCAGTGAGAAGAATGTTCCTTACATTGGTGGTCAGTGAGAAGAATGTTCCTTACATTGGTGATCAGTGAGAAGAATGTCCCTTACATTGGTGATCAGTGAGAAGAATGTTCCTTACATTGGTGATCAGTGAGAAGAATGTCCCTTACATTGGTGGTCAGTGAGGAGAATGTTCCTTACATTGGTGATCAGTGAGAAGAGTGTCCCTTACATTGGTAATCAGTGAGAAGAATGTTCCTTACATTGGTGATCAGTGAGAAGAATGTTCCTTACATTGGTGATCAGTGAGAAGAATGTTCCTTACATTGGTGATCAGTGAGAAGAATGACCCTTACATTGGTGGTCAGTGAGGAGAATGTTCCTTACATTGGTGATCAGTGAGAAGAATGTTCCTTACATTGGTGATCAGTGGGAAGAATGTCCCTTACATTGGTGATCAGTGAGAAGAATGTTCCTTACATTGGTGGTCAGTGAGAAGAATGTTCCTTACATTGGTAATCAGTGAGAAGAATGTTCCTTACATTGGTGATCAGTGAGAAGAATGTTCCTTACATTGGTGATCAGTGAGAAGAATGTTCCTTACATTGGTGATCAGTGAGAACAATGTTCCTTACATTGGTGATCAGTGAGAAGAATGACCCTTACATTGGTGATCAGTGGGAAGAATGTTCCTTACATTGGTGATCAGTGAGAAGAATGACCCTTACATTGGTGATCAGTGAGAAGAATGTTCCTTACATTGGTGATCAGTGAGAACAATGTTCCTTACATTGGTGATCAGTGAGAAGAATGACCCTTACATTGGTGATCAGTGAGAAGAATGTTCCTTACATTGGTGATCAGTGGGAAGAATGTTCCTTACATTGGTGATCAGTGAGAAGAATGTTCCTTACATTGGTGATCAGTGAGAAGAATGTTCCTTACATTGGTGATCAGTGAGAAGAATGTTCCTTACATTGGTGATCAGTGAGAAGAATGACCCTTACATTGGTGGTCAGTGAGGAGAATGTTCCTTACATTGGTGACCAGTGAGAAGAATGTTCCTTACATTGGTGATCAGTGGGAAGAATGTCCCTTACATTGGTGATCAGTGAGAAGAATGTTCCTTACATTGGTGGTCAGTGAGAAGAATGTTCCTTACATTGGTAATCAGTGAGAAGAATGTTCCTTACATTGGTGATCAGTGAGAAGAATGTTCCTTACATTGGTGATCAGTGAGAAGAATGTTCCTTACATTGGTGATCAGTGAGAAGAATGTTCCTTACATTGGTGATCAGTGAGAAGAATGACCCTTACATTGGTGGTCAGTGAGGAGAATGTTCCTTACATTGGTGATCAGTGAGAAGAATGTTCCTTACATTGGTGATCAGTGGGAAGAATGTCCCTTACATTGGTGATCAGTGAGAAGAATGTTCCTTACATTGGTGGTCAGTGAGAAGAATGTTCCTTACATTGGTAATCAGTGAGAAGAATGTTCCTTACATTGGTGATCAGTGAGAAGAATGTTCCTTACATTGGTGATCAGTGAGAAGAATGTTCCTTACATTGGTGATCAGTGAGAACAATGTTCCTTACATTGGTGATCAGTGAGAAGAATGACCCTTACATTGGTGATCAGTGAGAAGAATGTTCCTTACATTGGTGATCAGTGAGAAGAATGACCCTTACATTGGTGATCAGTGAGAAGAATGTTCCTTACATTGGTGATCAGTGAGAAGAATGTTCCTTACATTGGTGATCAGTGAGGAGAATGTTCCTTACATTGGTGATCAGTGAGAAGAATGTTCCTTACATTGGTGATCAGTGAGAAGAATGTCCCTTACATTGGTGATCAGTGAGAAGAATGTCCCTTACATTGGTGATCAGTGAGAAGAATGTTCCTTACATTGGTGATCAGTGAGAAGAATGTTCCTTACATTGGTGATCAGTGAGAAGAATGTTCCTTACATTGGTGATCAGTGGGAAGAATGTCCCTTACATTGGTGATCAGTGAGAAGAATGCTCCTTACATTGGTGATCAGTGGGAAGAATGTTCCTTACATTGGTGATCAGTGGAAAGAATGTCCCTTACATTGGTGATCAGTGAGAAGAATGTTCCTTACATTGGTGATCAGTGAGAAGAATGCTCCTTACATTGGTGATCAGTGGGAAGAATGTTCCTTACATTGGTGATCAGTGGAAAGAATGGTTCTTACATTGGTGATCAGTGAGAAGAATGTCCCTTACATTGGTGATCAGTGAGAAGAATGTTCCTTACATTGGTGATCAGTGGGTAGAATGTCCCTTACATTGGTGATCAGTGAGAAGAATGCTCCTTACATTGGTGATCAGTGGGTAGAATGTCCCTTACATTGGTGATCAGTGAGAAGAATGCTCCTTACATTGGTGATCAGTGAGAAGAATGTTCCTTACATTGGTGATCAGTGGGAAGAATGTTCCTTACATTGGTGATCAGTGAGAAGAATGTTCCTTACATTGGTGATCAGTGGGTAGAATGTCCCTTACATTGGTGATCAGTGAGAAGAATGTTCCTTACAATGGTGATCAGTGGGTAGAATGTCCCTTACATTGGTGATCAGTGAGAAGAATGCTCCTTACATTGGTGATCAGTGAGAAGAATGTCCCTTACATTGGTGATCTGTGAGAAGAATGTTCCTTACATTGGTGATCAGTGAGAAGAATGTTCCTTACATTGGTGATCAGTGAGAAGAATGCTCCTTACATTGGTGATCAGTGAGAAGAATGTTCCTTACATTGGTGATCAGTGAGAAGAATGTTCCTTACATTGGTGATCAGTGGGAAGAATGCTCCTTACATTGGTGATCAGTGAGAAGAATGTTCCTTACATTGGTGATCAGTGGGTAGAATGTCCCTTACATTGGTGATCAGTGAGAAGAATGTTCCTTACAATGGTGATCAGTGGGTAGAATGTCCCTTACATTGGTGATCAGTGAGAAGAATGCTCCTTACATTGGTGATCAGTGAGAAGAATGTCCCTTACATTGGTGATCAGTGAGAAGAATGTTCCTTACATTGGTGATCAGTGAGAAGAATGTTCCTTACATTGGTGATCAGTGAGAAGAATGTTCCTTACATTGGTGATCAGTGAGAAGAATGTTCCTTACATTGGTGATCAGTGAGAAGATTGTTCCTTACATTGGTGATCAGTGAGAAGAATGCTCCTTACATTGGTGATCAGTGAGAAGAATGTCCCTTACATTGGTGATCAGTGAGAAGAATGTTCCTTACATTGGTGATCAGTGGGAAGAATGTTCCTTACATTGGTGATCAGTGAGAAGATTGTTCCTTACATTGGTGATCAGTGAGAAGAATGTCCCTTACATTGGTGATCAGTGAGAAGAATGTCCCTTACATTGGTGATCAGTGAGAAGAATGTTCCTTACATTGGTGATCAGTGGGAAGAATGTTCCTTACATTGGTGATCAGTAGGAAGAATGTTCCTTACATTGGTGATCAGTGAGAAGAATGTCCCTTACATTGGTGATCAGTAGGAAGAATGTCCCTTACATTGGTGATCAGTGAGAAGAATGTTCCTTACATTGGTGATCAGTAGGAAGAATGTTCCTTACATTGGTGATCAGTGAGAAGAATGTCCCTTACATTGGTGATCAGTGAGAAGAATGTCCCTTACATTGGTGATCAGTGAGAAGAATGTTCCTTACATTTGTGGTCAATGGGAAGTTTGCTAAAAAAGATCATTGTTATCAGTGGTTACTTACCTAAGAAAGAGAAATTGCTCAAGGAACACCAAGCAACCTCTAGAGGAACCGGTGGATTCAACGGAAAATTTGTTGGGAAAGGCTGGAGTAGAATGACGGAGAGATGAGCTCATCACTGTGCTCCTTCCCCTTTCACTGTCCAGTCATAGACTGGGGACGGGTCCAGGATGACCTGTGCTCAGAGGAAATGGCTTAAATGATGTTGGCCTCCATACCGATGACATCTAGCTGCAGAAACAAGTCCCTATGGGGGAAATCTCTGAATCGAAGGTGAATATTGCAGCAAAAGCTAGTTTTATCTTTTAGTGGACTATTTATTTTTATCTTGTTATTGTTTCTGTGCCCCATCATTATTTGGCAGCCATTAAGAATGGGCGATGAGTTTCTTCTTTCTGGTGGCGATACATATGGGGCTTTCGGTACAAAAAAATATGATCAGCCTCCTTCTCTGGTGAACAATGTTAGCTCTGGGAGCTCTTTCTCCTCCCGGTTGTCAGCGGCCCTTCTTCTCAGTCCATCCTCTACTCCTCCCTCCCTCCCGCTGATAATAATGAGTTGAGACACTTTTATTATCATTATTAATTAGCACTTTCAAGCAAAGGGATTAAATCAATATGGTGGCTGAAACTAATTTTAACAAGCCATTGAAATCAATCACCGGAGCTTTATCTACATAAATGCCACTAAACCCAGCTCGTTAGTGTAACATTAGCTGGGAAGAAAGAGCAGCGAAAATATAAGTGACGGAGAGACCGCCGAGCTTTTAATTAGGAAGACAAAGGGATGTGCTGAGTCTCATCCGTAATCCAATTCCACTTGCACAGTCCTGCAATGCACTGTAAATGTGTAGCAAAGCGATCTTTACTGCCGCAACACAAATCACATCAAAGGCTCTCAGCTCGTTGACGGCTTCTACGATCTTATTAGGATGTCCACACTTATTTAGTAAGGCAAAGGGATCAATGGCCAACGTTCCATCCATATTTCACGTATCTGAACTCAGGAAACTGAACTCTGATTGGCCGCTATGGGTTACTGTACGTCTTCAATGCCTTCTGCTCCACCATACAGGCCTTATGGAGGTTCTATGAAAGACTGGGCTCCACAAGCATATTATCATGTGTTGCACCCAACTCTACTAACCACAACCTCTACAATGGCCAGCACAGTAAGGCTTTGCGTAGGCTTTGCAACTCTATAGGAAGTCGTGTTTGAGCTGGTGTAGCAACAATATGGCAGATGATTGGACTTTTGGAGGAACATTCCCACTGCCCAACCATGGGCAGATACTTATTTAGTAAGAAAAAGAGTGCAAGTGAAACATCCCATCCATCTTTCATTTATCTGACCTCAGTAAACCTAAATCTGATTGGCTGTTATGGATTACTCTACGTCATCAATGCCTTCTACTCCACCATACAAGCCTATTGGAGGTTCTATGAAAGACTGGGCTCCACAAGCATATTATCATATGTTGCACCTAACTCTACCAACTACAACCTCTACAATGGCCAGCACAGTAAGGCTTTGCGTAGGCTTTGCAACTCTATAGGAAGTCGTGTTTTAGCTGGTGTAGCAACAATATGGCAGATGATTGGACTTTTGGAGGAACATTCCCACTGCCCAACCATGGGCAGATACTTATTTAGTAAGAAAAAGAGTGCAAGTGAAACATCCCATCCATCTTTCACTTATCTGACCTCAGCAAACTGAAATCTGATTGGCTGCTATGGGTTTCCATATGTCGTCAATGATTTCTACTCCACCATACAAGCCTTATGGCGGTTCTGTGAAGGACTGGGCTACATAAGCATATTATAATGCATTGCACCCAACTCTGCTAAGCATAAACTCTACAATATGTAAAACAGAGTAAGTTACATAGGCTTTGTAATTTAATAGAAAGTTGTGTTTTAGCTGGTATACCAACAATATGGCAGATGATTGGACTTAGAGAGGAATATTCCCACTGCCCAACCATGGGCAGATACTTATTTAGTAAGAAAAAGAGTGCAAGTGAAACATCCCATCCATCTTTCACTTATCTGACCTCAGCAAACTGAAATCTGATTGGCTGTTATGGATTACTCTACGTCATCAATGCCTTCTACTCCACCATACAAACCTATTGGAGGTTCTATGAAAGACTGGGCTCCACAAGCATATTATCATGTGTTGCACCTAACTCTACTAACCACAAGCTCTACAATGGCCAGCACAGTAAGTTGCGTAGGCTTTGCAACTCTATAGTAAGTCGTGTTTGAGCTGGTGTAGCAACAATATGGCAGATGATTGGACTTTTGGAGCAACATTCCCACTGCCCAACCCTGGGCAGATACTTATTTACTAAGAAAAAGAGTGCAAGTGAAACATTCCATCCATCTTTCACATATCTGACCTCAGCAAACTGAAATCTGATTGGCTGCTATGGGTTTCCGTATGTCGTCAATGCTTTCTACTCCACCATACAAGCCTATTGGAGGTTCTACAAAAGACTGGGCTCCACAAGCATATTATCATGTGTTGCACCTATCTCTACTAATCATCGATGTACAAAAGCTCTACAATGGTCAACACATTAAGTTGCGTAGGCTTTGCAACTCTATAGTAAGTCATGTTTTAGTTGGTACAGCAACAATATGGCGGATGGTTGGACTTAAAGGGGAACATTCCCATTGCCCAACCATGTCCAGACACTTATTACTTATTTAGTAAGGCAAAGATATCAATGTGTAACCTTCCATCCACATTTCATTTATCTGACCTCAGGAAACTGAAATCTGATTGGCCGCTATGGATTACTGTACAACGTCAATGTCCAACCAGCAAAGTGTGATGGGCTGTGCCCAGGGTGAGGAGCATTAATGTCGGATTGGAATGGCAAAGTAGCTCTTTTAAAGGGTTTTGTCATGTACCTGGTGGAGATCACTGGAGAGGGGGCTTCTCTTGTCCAACACCCCTGGTAGTGATGATTGGAGGTGTGAGGACACGGTGTGGCAGGCTTTGCCAGCTGGTATTTGCCAGATGCGGATGACTGTGGATCACCAGACAGGAACCAGAACACAGTGGCACTTTGTCAACAGACAGAAGCATAGTCAGGACACAAGCCAGAAGGCAATCAACAGCTGGGCAGCAAAGTACAGGAACGTAGGACGGGAGCAGAATCAGAGACAAGATTTTTAAGTGAACTGATTCCCCCCCCCCCCCCCCTTTAGGTGAGTTGCCATCTATATACTGTACATACAGTATGTTCCTTTGATAGGAAACTGAAGCAGCACAAAGGGGGCCACAGCAGAACAAATAGATCCCCCTGCCGCCTATCCAAAGATTTTGATGGTTTTCGGATCACCTTGCCATGCTCATGGAAGGTCCGTGACAGGAACTTGGCAGAGCCCGTCCCCTCCCTCCCTGTTCTGGGAAGCCGTTAACAATGTAAAATTGACCAGAATCTGCACAAATGCTGACACTGTCGCAGAGGGGCAAGAGGTACTTACAAACATAAAATACTCAGGAGGCTTTTTTATATTCTGTATTACATTTCCCAGAATTCTTTGCAGGCATCATCTTGATGACTAAATTGCCTTAAGTGATGCCTGGTCTGCAATTCAACCAACATTAGTAAGCTTATTAAAGTGTAACTTGTCCTCACAAAAAAACATTGAAAATAACATTGATCAATGATCAGTCAATTCTCAGCAAATATTGATCCTGATTTACATGATAAAGCTGCATTTTAAATATGTTCCAATGGTTTGGCCGAACAGATGTATACAGCACAATTTTGTATTTCAGGGTTAGAACCAATGTTAGATTTATATTGCTGCTTCTGTAGCCATTGCCGCCGATAATGGGATAGAGCTGGCCCTCCTAGTAAGCAGGGGTTAGTACCCCTTTTAGGGAGACTCCTCCCCATGGGTGTGGATTGTGGGCAGGGCAGGCTAAGTCCCTTTATACTCCTAGATAGGAAGAGCCTGGGGCAAAGGGTGGTGGGAAAAGGATACCCCTAGTATACTGCTTGTAATCTAAGGAAGAACACCCCCTCCGGGTAGACCCTGTGCAGGCTGCTTTGGAGAACCCCCCTACGGGAACCTACAGTGAGAGATCTGGAAGAGCTGATTGGCCATTCTTTGTTAAAGTTGAGCTGTGCAGAGTTACTAATGTCGGGAGAAAAGAGGCAAAGAACAGTACATTATGTTTCTGCTACAGTAAAATGTTAACAAGGCTGACTATTATTGTTTCTCAAGGCGGGCCTCAAGCTGGCAGAATGTAAGTGACCAAGATGGTGGAGTAGCTCCACATTACAGGTGTGTGCACCCTCATATCTCTTTCCTGGGCAGGAGGACAGTGGGAGGAGCCCTTTGGCCCGCATGCCATCATTGCTGGTGGCGAATCGGGTTCCTGCTGACATTTGACGTGGTCAACAGGATTCAAACCTGTGCGGCTAAAGGTCCTGCTCACATCCTTTACCGGACGCAGGCCTCATCAGTCCAGCAGGAGACCCAAGGGCAGAGAGGGGACTCTTTAAATATCTTTGGGTGCATGCACAGTAACCCACAGGCCCTGGATCTTAGCAATCAAATAAAAGTTCCCCAGGCCCCATCCAGCCCTTTCTTCGATTATAAATTCACAGGGGGCAAGCTGGAACTTTATTTGTCAGGAGCCACAGCACGAAGAATTGCTCCGCCTGATCCCAAAAATGAGTAAATAGTCCCTTTTGTATCCCCGGCCCCTGCTGCTGAGCTGATGAGGCCCGGGGAACTTTTATTTAATTTCTGGAAGACACAGCTGGTGGGATTACTGTCCGTACACAATAAGGTATTTAAAGTCCCTTCTCTATGTGGGATGAAGGAGGGCTGGTCCTGTTAGGCAGACTATATCCTGTCGCGAAGGCTGTATGGGGGCCCCATGGTTTCTGATGATGGTCCTCTCTGTGGCCATTTGGGGATATTTTCTCTCACTTAAAGTCAAGAATAATCTCCCCAGACACGCCTGACCTCTGACCTATCGGCAATGGGTAACCTGACCCTAGCACTAAACTTCCCTATAGTGTTTGCCTGTTTGTTTTTCGGACAGACCCGATTGGAACCTCCATTCTCCTCTATGGAGTGGCAGGTGTAAACGGACAACCTACCTCCAATCCGATCCTGCAAAAACAAACAGAAGGGGGATTCGTTCCCTCTGCTTAGCCCAAGAGAGTGTGCTTTATCCATGTCCGCTCTGCATCAACGGAACGGGGCACAGACCTTCTATCCGCCTGCTCAGCGGGCATCGGATGACAGGTCCCCTGCTGAGCAAGCCAGAGTCCGCCCCATGTGAAAGGGTCTTATTTTTAACTGATCTTTGTTTGGAAATCCCTTAAAATTTCCATTTCTGTGTTCTTGTCTCCCTCTCCAGTGCTCTATGCTGGCATAGATACATAACAGCCACATTCCTCAGCACATTTTATTTTTTATTACGTTTATTGTTTTTGTGTAGTGGTTGGTTACCACTAGTTGCTAACATCCACCAAATCACCCTGCTGCCAGACCCCCATCTATCACCTCTGAGACAATGATCAGTCATTTGCGTAGTTTTGTTGCGTTTATTGCGGGATACAACTTGGTTGGGGTAAAGGAAGCTATGGGATGCCCATAGCACTTCTTGAATTGTCATAACATTTGTAGAACATTGATTAGCAGTTTTAGCTCTGAAAATGATGCACTTCTATCATTCACAGTCTATTTCCCTGCATATCTCCAATGCAGACTATTGCTCCTCTTCCTCTGCACTCACTCCTGCAGATTATCTCTCCTCTAGATTCCTCTCCTCTTGTACAAACCCTCTACTGCAAAACTGTTAGATTCCTGTTGCTTCACTTCCAGTAACGCAAAATGGGACCACTCTGAACAATCCCAGTTTGCTGGCTGTACTCGTATGGTGTTGCTTCAGCAAATCAACAAGCCAGAGACATGCAATACCTCTCCCCGGTGGCTCAGTGAATTGGTAGCTACACAGTCTCTTGAAATGTATTACCGGAGTGCTTTACCAGGCCAGGGATGCTAGATACCTCTCCCAGACAGCTTAGCACATGGTAATAGGCAGACCACTGTTTGCAGCCAGTCCATAACTGCAAACGCTGCGTTCCCCGGCCACAGCATTCTGCACTAATCTCAACACTTCTCCTGTTGCTTCTTGTACACTGACCTTCTCCAAAGGGCAAGCTCTGTGTTCCCTGGTCACAGAAATCTGCTCTTCTCAGTCCTACTGTTACTTCTCCTTCACCGATCTTCTCCTGTGTGCAAGTCCTGTGTTCCCCGGTCACAGCAGCTTGACACCAACTCCATGGTGAAGATCTTTATCCAGGAATACATCCTAGTGGCTCCTCCATCCCTCATGCTCGGCACACCCCCCACATGGGGACGCCCTGCGGCAGCTACCTAATACTTCATTCTCCTTTTCTCCTGCACCAGCAGAACTCCCGGGCAACATGTGACCCCAGCTTATATGGGAGTTGGTTAGAGCTCCTCACATGAGCTGCCTGCCACTTAAACCACAGATCCAACCTCTGTTCCAGAACAATCTTCCTGAGAGCAGGGGAGGCACCTCTGAGTCAGAGAGCAGGTGGTCACACCCACCACTACACTAAACACTCCCAATCTCAAATCAAAACAAACAGGCCTAACTTACAACACAGGCCTGTCTAAATTTGCCTACACTGATATTTTAAACCCAGAAACATCCTATTCTAGCACCTACCTTCAAGTAGAAGGTGCTACATTAGTATGCCCCATCCCTCCCTTTGCCTGAGTGCCATTCGTGCCTAGGTAAGAATGACGTCTCCAATGGTCCTGGAATATACAAGTCACATCTCCCAGGATGCTTTTGGTTCCATTCAGCAGATGGAGGTGGACAGACCTGGCAGTGCATCACCAGAGGGCTGGGCTGGATGAACCAGGAAGAGGCAGCTGGCTCCTAATGACATCAGTAATGAAGTTGGCTTGGAACCCAATGGCAGCAGCATTGCAGGCCATAGCAGGATGACTCTGAATTCAATGTCCAGGTGATTATGGGAATTGTGCATACCATCAACAGAAAAAAGGTAAGCTGCAAAAAAACATAGAGGTAGTGAAGTTCCTCATTAAGTTGGGTTTTCACCGGCCCAGTAACCAAACTCTGACCTTTAACCCAACCCTAGAACTGAACCTTCATGTTTACCTTATCCCTGTACTATTTTCACAACGTTATCCTTATTAGGCCCCAACAGCCTCCCCTACCACTCTTTTGAAGTCACATATTTACTTGTCCTCGTTGCACCGAGATCTTCATCGTACGCTCCACATAACTCAGTTTCTTCTTCACAATACCAGACCAGAAGAATAGATTTACACAACCCACACTATTATTCAAGAGCTTGCTTTGGAAAAAAAATAAAAAAATCTAACCATGTAAATTTTACTGCACACACATTTTGTTCTTAGTGAAAAGTAAAAACCCTTCACCTGCATTATAAGTCTAAAATAAAGAGCCAAGCCACCCCTATTACATGTTCAGATGCATCTTGGCATTGCCAATAAAACAAGCCTGCAATCTTCCTGGGTTGCCGATATGTGATGTCAGCATTCAGACTCTTCTCAAAATGCTGATGCCAAGGTGTTGGAGGTCTGCGGGACCGCAGCCTCTTGCCATGGAGGCTAAGAGAGAGGATGGTGCTGCCATCATGGGACACAGTGACCTATATTTTCATAAGCTCACTACCGTTTGGGTTATGAGAAAAGTTAAAAAGTGAATTGAGTGCTCGCGCATATTTGCTGTGTAAGCCAAGGCCCCCTGTGCATAGCCCAGGTATATCCTCTGATTTCAAACAGCAGAACGGATGATCAACACATCAAAAAATGCCAGCAGCAGATAGAAACATCTCTTATTACTGATCCCAAAAGGGTAAAAGCATTACTGCTAAATGCCTTTAATGTTTTGGGATTGGAAAGAAAGCATGTTCTTAACCACTGCTGAAATCTTTTGATGTGCTCATCATCCATTCTACAGCTTGAAGTGCATAATATGAGCATAGAGAAAACTATAGGGATTTAACCAGCAAAGCAGTCAGGCGAAGAAGATGAATGCCAGAATTAAATTTAGAGCCAATCAGCGGGTGAGTTGTGTTCTCTGAGTCACTTTGAATGCAAATATTTGATGTTTGACTTAATTGTAAATTTAAACCCACAGAAAATGGAGTTGTAGTTGTAGTAGGCAACTAGTCTGGGCCACAAATGGAACTACCATGGTTGATAAGACCTTGAGTGTCCACTGTCCAGGTTGGATTCCTGACTATCTGCTTCCCCTTATCACATAAGGTTGGTCAGATCTTGGTTATGCAGGTTGATTGTTTCCAAACAACTACTTCCAATCATCTCACACAACTACTGTAGTTAGTCAGACCTTGGTGATCCAGTTTGGATTATTCCAGAACAACTACGTTCCCTTGTCTCATCCTACTACCTTGATTGGTAAGACCTTCATTATCCAAGTTTAATTATTCCCAGCCAACTATTCTCCTCATCTCATGCAACTACCGTGGTTGGTCAGACCTGAGCTTTCCAGGTTGTATTATTCCTGACAAACTACTTTCCCTTATCACAACCAGCTTTTGCGGTTGGTCAGACTATGGTTCTCTCCATGCTGTATTATTCCTGACCAATTACTACCCCTTATCTGATACAACTTTCATGGTTGGCCAGACCTTGGTTCTCTCCAGGTTGGATGATTCCTGACCATCTACCTCCCCTTATCTCATGCAGCTTCCATGGTTTATCAGATATTGTTTATCCAGATTGGATTATTCCAGAACAATTATTTCAACCCGTATCTCCTGCTACTACCATGGTTGCTCAGACCTTGATTCTCCGGGTTGGATTATTCCTGACCAACTACTTCCCCTTATCTCATGCAACTACCAGGGTTAATCGAACCTTAATTCTCCAGGTTGGATTATTCCTGAACAACTACTTCCCATTCTATCATGCTGTTGCTGTTATTGGTCAGGCCTTGGTTATCCAGGCTGGATTTATTCCTGAACAACTGCTTCTCATTACCCCCTTCAACTACTGTGGTTGGTCAGACCAGGGATCTCCAGGTTGTATTATTCCCAACCAACTACTTCTCCTTATCTCATGCAACTACCCTGGTTGGTTAGAAGTTGGTTATCCAGGTTGTATTATTCCCGACCAATTACTATCACTTATCTCATGCAACTACCATGGTTGGTCAGGCCTTGGTTATCCAGATTGTATTATTCCCAACAAACTACTTCCCCTTATCTCATGCAATTACTGTGGTTGGTCAGGCTTTGGTTATCGAGGCTGGATTATTTCTGAACAACTGCTTCCCATTATCCCATTCAACTACTGTGGTTGAATAGACCAGGGATCTCTAGGTTGTGTTATTACTGACAAACTACTTCCACTTATCTCATGCAACAACCATGATTGGTTGGACCTTGGTTTTCCAGGTTGGATTATTTCTGACCATCTACTTCCCCTTTTCTCTGTGCTTATATTGACCGTCACTATCAACAGGCATGACTACAAGCTCATTCGTGTGCAGACACCCAGGACCTTCCTGCAAGCTGCAAAAGGTCACTGTAACTTTGCACATATGACAATGTCAGTGCTGACTCACCCCCCATGGGAGCCAAGGTACACCTCTCATCTACAATATTAAATACAGAAGAGGTTAATGGGGGCTGCTTTGAAATCTCTGCAAACTTAAATTGTCTGTTTTAGAGGAAGAGCATGCAAGCTTTATGGATCTGCCTGCCTTCCATCAATAAATGCTACAGAGGTTGTTGTAACAGTATGCGGTTTCTTGTTAGCTGTACTTTAAGCGGAGAAGTGACGGCCCTCTGACAATATAATTTACATCCCCGTATAAAACTATCTCTGGAAGCCAGGCTAATTTGTGGCAGATTGGGTCATTTGTCTCAGGCAGTGTCTAACAGCCCAATCAATCAGAGCAGTGTTTCCAAAATATCGCTTTTCAAGCGTGCCCTGGAGAGGCAGGAATTGATTGGGATCTTAGAAAGCAAAATTACAGCAATAACTTAAAAGAAACAATAATTACTGAATCATACCAGTGTCAGCAAGTCTGCAGAACACGAAACAGCCATCAGTGAGCTGTTCAATATACTCCCAGGCGGATTTATTGAATGGTAGAGGGGGGGGGGGCTGTTCACCCCCGTCCCTTTATCACCACTACCCCCCCCCCCACCCCCCTTCCCTAAGCTTGTTTGAAAATCACAACGTACAATAATTTGTGTGCCGCATGTAATGATGACATGCTCCAGCGTATAACTACGCCGGGTATCTGGAGCATAATCCATTGTGACATTTCTACATATTGGTTTGAAAAGAAAGCAGCAATTATGCAATAATTTATTGGGTTGCCTTTAATTACACAAAGCAAAACAAAGGTAAGAGATGAATTGTTTCACCGCTCTAAAGTACTTCTGGTGTTTATATATGGTAGAGGGAGCCATCTTAGTTCTGGTTTTCAAAAGGAATTAACGAGCTATGCGTTCATGAATTCGTGTCGACGTATCCGAGTGGGAGGTAAAAGGGTCACCCTGTACTGTCCAAAATGTCTCCAGAAGACGTTCAAAATGGTCAAACCCGTGTCCAAATTTCTGATCCCCAGCTACATCACCAACCATGTCTAAAAATACCAACTGTAAAGGAAATGTGTAAATTCTGTATAAAATTGTATTCTATTTTTTATGTTTACTGTGGTTGGTCAGGCCTTGGTTATCCAGGCTGGATTATTCCTAAACAAACTGCTTCCCATTTTTCTGATTCAACTACTGTGGTTGATCAGACCACAGATCTCCAGGTTGTAGTATTCTCGACCAACTACTTCCTCTTATCTCATGCAGCTACCATGGTTGGTCGAGCCTTGATTAACCAGGTTGTATTATTCCCGACCAAATACTTCCGCTTATCTCATGCAACTACCATGGTTGGTCAGACCTTGGTTAACCAGGTTGTATTATTCCCGACCAAATACTTCCACTTATCTCATGCAACTACCATGGTTGGTAGGACCTTGGATATCCAGGCTGGATTATTCCAAAACAACTGCTTCCCATTATCCAATTCAACTACTATGGTTGATCAGACCACGGATCTCCAGGTTGTATTATTCTCGACAAACTACTTCCTCTTATCTCATGCAGCTACTATGATTGGTCGGACCTTTGTTATCCAAGTTGTATTTTTTCCAACCAACTACTTCCGCTTATCTCATGCAACTACCATGGTTGGTCGGACCTTGGTTAACCAGGTTGTATTATTCCCGACCAAATACTTACGCTTATCTCATGCAACTACCATGGTTGGTTGGACCTTGGTTAACCAGGTTGTATTATTCCCGACCAAATACTTCCACTTATCTCATGCAACTACCATGGTTGGTAGGACCTTGGATATCCAGGCTGGATTATTCCTAAACAACTGCTTCCCATTATCCAATTCAACTACTATGGTTGATCAGACCATGGATCTCCAGGTTGTATTATTCTCGACCAACTACTTCCTCTTATCTCATGCAGCTACTATGGTTGGTCGGACCTTTTGTTATCCAAGTTGTATTTTTTCCAACCAACTACTTCCGCTTATCTCATGCAACTACCATGGTTGGTCGGACCTTGGTTAACCAGGTTGGATTATTTCTGGCCAATAACTTCCCCTTTTATCTGTGATTACATTGACCTTCACTACACACAGGGATGACTGTAAGCTTGTCCATGTGCAGACACCAAGACCTTATGGCAAGCTGCAAAATGTCATTGTTACTTTGCACATATGACAATGTCAGTGCTGATAAAATTGTATTCTATTTTGTGTGTTTGCCTATGTATTGCACACACTGTGCACACGGCACAAATAAGGTTTTCATTACATGTTTGCATTCTTTCAAGTCCTGATTAGAATTAGACTGCCTATGTTACGTCCCATGTTACCATACATTCCTTTATCTGACACAACTTTCATGGTTGGTCAGACCTTGGTTCTCTTCAGGTTGGATTTTTCCTGATCATCTACGCACCCTTATCTCATCCAACTACCTTGATTGGTAAGACCTTCATTATCCAAGTTGAATTATTCCCAACCAACTACTTCCCCTTATCTCATGCAACTACTGTGGTTGGTCAGACCTGGGCTCTCCAGGTCGTATTATTCCTGACCAACTACTTTCCCTTATCACAAACAATTTTTGTGGTTGGTCAGACCATGGTTCTCTCCATGTTGTATTATTCCTGACTAATTACCTTCCCTTATCCGACACAACTGTCATGGTTGGTCAGACCTTGGTTCTCTCCAGATTGGATTATTCTAGACCAACTACTTTCCCTTATCTCATGCAACTACCATGGCTGGTCGGACCTTGATTTTCCAGGTTGGATTATTCCTGACCAACTGCTTCCCCTTATCCCATGCAACTACCATGGTTGGTTGGACCTTGATTCTCTAGGTTGTTTTATTCCAAACCAACTACTTTCCCTTATCTCATGCAATTACAGTGCCTTGAAAAAGTATTAATGCCCCTTGAAATTTTCCACATTTTGTCCTGTTACAACCAAAAACGTAAATGTATTTTATTGGGATTTTATGTGATAGACCAACACAAAGTGGCACATAATTGTGAAGTGGAAGGAAAATGATAAATAGTTTTCAGATATTTATTTGTAAAAAAAATTAAAAAGTGTGGCGTGCATTTGTATTTAGCCCCTTTTCCTCTGATACCCCTAACTAAAATCTAGTGGAACCAATTGCCTTTATAAGTCACCTATTTAGTAAATAGAGTCCACCTATGTGTAATTTAATCTCAATATAAATACAGATGTTATGTGAAGCCCTCAGAGGTTTGTTAGAGAACCTTAGTGAACAAACAGCATCATGAAGGCCAAGGAACACACCAGACAGGTCAGGGATAAAGTTGTGGAGAAGTTTAAAACAGGGTTAGGTTATAAAAAAATATCCCAAGCTTTGAACATCTCACAGCACACTGTTCAATCTATCATCCAAAAATGGAAAGAGTATGGTACAACTGCAAACCTACCAAGACATGGCCATCCACCTAAACTGACAGGCCGGGCAAGGAGAGCATTCATCAGAGAAGAGCCAAGAGGTCCATGGTAACTCTGGAGGAGCTGCAGAGATCCACAGCTCAGGTGGGAGAATCTGTCCACAGGACAACTATTAGTCTTGTTCTCCACAAATCTGCCCTTTATGGAAGAGTGGCAAGAAGAAAGACATTGGTGAAAGAAAGCCATAAGTAGTCTCATTTGCAGTTTGTGAGAAGCCATGTGGGGGACACAGCAAACGTGGAAGAAGGGGCTCTGGTCAGATGAGACTAAAATTTTAATTTTGGCCTAAAAGCAATACTCTATGTGTGGCAGAAAACTAACACTGTGCATCTCACTGAACACACCATCCCCACCGTGAAACATGGTGGTGGCAGCATCATATTGTGGGGATGCTTTTCTTCAGCAGGGACAGGGAAGCTGCTCAGAGTTGATGGGAAGATGGATGGAGCCAAATACAGGGCAATCTTAGAAGAAAACCTGTTAGTCTGCAAAAGACTTGAGACTGGGACGGAGGTTCACCTTCCAGCAGGACAACGACCCTAAACATACAGCCAGAGTCAAAGTCCAGACTTAAATCCAATTGAGAATCTGTGGCAAGACTTGAAAATTGCTGTTCACAGACGCTCTCCATCCAATCTGACAGAGCCTGAGATATTTTGCAAAGAAGAATGGGCAGAAATGTCCCTCTCTAGATGTGAAAAGCTGGTAGAGACATCCCCAAAAAGACTTGCAGCTGTAATTGCAGCGAAAGGGGGTTCTACAAAGTATTGACTCCGGGGGGCTAAACACAAATGCCCCCCACACTTTTCACATATTTATTTGTAAAAAATGTTGAAAACCATTTATCATTTTCCTTCCACTTCACAATTATGTGCCACTTTGTGTTGGTCTCACATAAAATCCCAATAAAATACATTTATGTTTTTGGTTGTAATTTGACAAAATGTGGAAAATTTTCAAGGGGTGTGAATACTTTTTCAAGGCACTGTACTGTGGTTATCCAGGCTCGATTATTCCTAAACAACTGCTTCCCATTATCCCATTCAACTACTATGGTTGATCAGACCACGGATCTCCAGGTTGTATTATTCCCGACCAACTACTTCCCCATATCACATGCAACTATCATGGTTGGTCGGACCTTGGTTAATAAGGTTGGAGTATTCCCGACCAACTACTTCAGCTTATCTCATGTAACTTCCATGGTTGGTAGGACCTTGGTTAACCAGATTGGATTATTTCTGGCCAATTACTTCCCCTTTTCTCTGTGCTTACATTGACCGTTACTATCAACAGGGATGACTGTAAGCTCATCCATGTGCAGACACCGAGACCTTTCTGCAAGCTGCAAAATATCATTGTTACTTTGCACATATGACAATGTCACTGCTGATAAAATTGTATTCTATTTTGTATGTTTGCCTATGTATTGCACACACGATGCACACGGCACAGATAAGGTTTTCATTACACGTTTGCATTCTTTCAAGTCCTGATTAGAATTAGCCTGCCTATGTTACGCCCCTTGTTACCATACAAGTACAATTGTAATATTGTGATACCTACGTAATCATGTGTATAAAAAACCTTTAATTGCATCAAATAAAACAGAACAGTTATTTTGGAAAGATGCTGAATGTATCTTTTGCGTTTGTTGCCTACTGCAGTAGTTATTATTATTTGGAACCCCTAATCAATATGAGGATAGGAGTTGCCTATCTATAACATTTACGGAACACCAACCAAATTGTCCTCTTCGTTCCTCCCAAGACCTCCTGCTCTCTAGCTCCCTTGTCGCCTCCTCCCATGCTCGTCTCCAGGACTTCTCCAGACCCTCCCCCAGCCTCTGGAGCTCACTACCTCGATCTATCTGACTTATTCCTACTTGGTCCACTTTTATGCGATCCCTGAAAACCCATCTCTTTAAAGAAGCCTATCCTGCCTACACCTAACAACAGTACTTTTAATTTCTCTATCAGCTCATCCCTCACAGTTATTACCTTTTGTATCACCTGGCACTTCCTTTTGGATTGTAAGCTCTAATGAACAGGGCCCTCTGATTCCTCCTCTATTGAATTGTATTGTTACCTGTCCTGTCTGCCTTCATTGTGTAAAGCGCTGAGCAAACTATTGAAACTACATAAATCCTGCATAATAATGGCTGGATAATAAGTATGGGCTGTACCGAAAATAATGCGAAAGTGGGCATGACTTTTTTTATTAAAGTAATATGTAAGTTTCCTTTTTTTATTTTATTTTTTTTTCATATACATGTTATACCTTCCTGCTCTGTGTAATGGTTTTGCACAGAGCAACTCCGATCCACTTCTTCTCTGGTCCCCGCTGCCGGCGCTCATGGCTCCTCCCCTTTGACCAGTGCCCCCAATAGCAAGCCGCTTGCTATGGGGGCACTGACGCATGCTCGATCCTGAGCCCCGGTCTATGTGTCCATAAGACAAATAGAGCCACGGCTTGGCCCCCTCTTCATTGGCTGGCAGGATGTGATTGGCGGCAGTGGGAGCCAATGTCTTAGCCAATGAGGAGAGAGAGACCCGGTACAGCCAAGGCTCCCATGTACATCACAGGATCGAGAGAGGGCTCAGCTGAGCATTAGAGGGGGCTGTGGGGGGAGCAGCACATAGAAGGCTTTTTACCTTCATGCATAGAATGGAAAACATTCAGCCTTTACAACCACTTTAACTTACATAGGTCATTCAAATGTCACATGTTGGTATAGTAACTCTTCCTCTATAGTAACACTTCCTCTATAGTAACTCTCCTTCTTCTTTCTCATTGCAGGTAAATAATGGATTCCAAGCAGAAGCAATGTGCTGTCATTGAGTTCTTGATGAAGGAGGGGTGCAGGTTGTCCGATATCCACAGAAGGCTACAGAATGTTTATGGAGATGACACCATTGACAAGAGTCACCAAGGACAAGACATGGCTTATCAATGGTGTCATCTCCGTAAACATTCTGTAGACTTCTGTGGATGTCAGACAACCGGAAACCCCTCCTTCATCAGGTACTCAATGATGGCGCCTTGCTTCTGCTTGAGATCCATTATTTTATCTGCAAAAAGGAAGAAAAATTACCACAGAGCAGTGGTCTCCAAACTGCGGCCCAGGTGCCCGATGTGGCCCTTTGTTTACTTTTATCCAGCCCTTCAGGCACTATTCCTTCCACTGATATGAGGCAGCAAGGCAATAATTCCTGCACTAACACCAACAATGGGGCACTATTACTGCCATTGACACAGAGGAAGGGCACTATTCCTCCCACTGACACCCAACAATGGGGCACTATTCCTTCCACTGTCACAAATTATGGGGCACTATTCCTGCCACTGATACCCAACAGCAGGGCACTATTCCTCCCACTGACACCAATGATGGGGCACTATTCCTTCCACTGACACCAATGATGGGGCACTATTCCTTCCATTGACACCATCGATGAACACTATTCCTTCCATTGACACCAACGATGAGCACTATTACTCCCACTGATACCCAACAATGGGGCACTATTTCTTCCACTAACACCAATGATGGGGCACTATTCCTCCCATTGATACCCAACAAGAGGGCACTATTCCTTCCACTGACATCAATGATGGGGCACTATATCTCCCATTGATACCCAACAAGAGGGCACTATTCCTTCCACTGACACCAATAATGGACACTATTCCTTCCACTGATACCAATGATGAGCACTATTCCTCCCACTGATACCCAACAATGGGTCACTATTCCTCCCACTGACACCGATGATGGACACTATTCCTTTTCACTGAGACCAATGATGGGGCACTATTCCTCCCCCTAATACTAAAGATGGAACACTGTTTACTCCCACTAATGTCAAGACATTTTCTACTCCCACAAGTCTAAATGACAGTAAACCACCCCTTTGTTTAGAAAGTTTGGAGACCACTAATATAGAGGAAGAGTTACTCTACCAACATGTGAAATTTGAACGACCTATTTAAGGTAATAAGGAAGTTATGCTCACTTTTGCCTTACTTTTGGTACAGCCCTCGTATATTTTGTTCATAACCTCTTAGTTTGAGTCCCAAAAAGTTGCCTTCTGACACATCAGATTTCAGATGGACAACATAAAGAAACATAGAAAAGTAAAAGAAAAAGAAAAAGACAGAGTAGTCCATCAAGTCTGCCCAACATATAATAGAGAGAGCATGGTCAAAGTCTGACAAAAATGAATTAGAAGAATTTTATATGACTTACTAAGTAGTTTTTAATTAATTTCCATCTTCCTTTCTGATGAACCATCTTATATTTAGGGCACATTATATAGAGAGTAGTAAATCATTAGTATGTCACCTGCCACTACCTTGCCTTTAGCAACTCAACAGAATTGATCTTTTATTTTCATCCCGCTTGACAGGTGGTATAGGTGTTGAGGCAAACATCTCAAGTTCTCTCCTGCATAAAAAGGTACAAAATGAGTAGTTGACAGAAAAACATTAAAGGGATCCTATGGAGGGTTCCCACCTCCCAGATTCGCATTCTTATGCCCCGTACACACGGTCGGATTTTCCAACGGAAAATGTTCGATGGGAGCTCGTTGTCGGAAATTACGACAGTGTGTAGGCTCCATCGGACATTTTCCATCTGAATTTCCGTCACACAAAATTTGAGAACTGGATCTCAAATTTTCCGACAACAAAATCCGTTGTCGCAAATTCCGATCGTGTGTACACAATTCCGACGCACAAAGTTCCATGCATGCTCATAATCAAGCAGAAGGGCCGCACTGGCTATTGAACTTCATTTTTCTCGGCTTGTCGTACGTGTTGTACGTCCCCGCGTTCTTGACGTTTGGAATTTCCGACAAGATTTGTGTGTATGCAAGACAAGTTTGAGCCAACATCCGTCGGAAAAAAAACATGGATTTTGTTGTCGGAATGTCCGATCGTGTGTAACAACTTCCAATTGTCTATTCATTTCTAAAGGCCGGAGAGGTTGCCTGTTATGATTAATTTACCAATATGAAGGCACGGGGTAGGAACCAGGACCAGAAATCTACGGCCTACGGGTCCTACACTCAGTTGCTTTCCTTGAGAGCACCATTTTGGTTCCTGAAGTCCTTTTGTTGGATCGTAGAACGGGGATTACCACAGGCTACCTTCACAAGTGATTTTGTGATCCACTTTTTAAATATTTAAGGAATTTCAGCCATTCCTCTGAGTAGAGTGCCCTTGTTGACCACTGAGGACCTCTTTGGTTTAAGGAATGGCATTGATTGGGTTGGAAATCTGGTCTGAGTACCATCATAAATCTAGATTTATATGGTAGAAAAGGTTCTGCCTAACAATAGTAATGCTGGAAACCTTTGCCTAAGTCCATGCAAGGTTCATGTCTTAGTTTATGTTAATTAAATACGTCTATATTGCTGTGTAGCACCACAAAACCATCTTAAAGGAAGCCTATCATGGGAGAAATGTGGACCTGCTCTTAGATGGGCATTTTAAAAGTTTAAAATGGCTGACTGGTGCACTGTAATGATGATTAAGATGTATCAATTACTCTATCCAGAGATTCTTATGTTTCCACCTACTTGCTTTAATTAACATGTATGAGACTTGTCATGCAATTACCCATCCAAGGAGATATAATTATCATTCATAGGTTCAGTAAAACGCATAAGTCCTTCGGGAATAGTCATGTTTTCCACCAAAGATATAAAAAAATACATATTACCTGCTGATAACTCTGCTATATCATGGAAGTACCCTGTTTTATTGATTTAATTCTCTGTTCCTCATGTGCCCATTAGTGGCATGTTTTATCTTCAGGCCAACAACTAGAATTGTATACCAGTGTTCTCCAAACTACGGGTCGGGGCTTAAATGGGCCCTTTGCCTTTATCCAGTTCTCGGTGCACTATTCCACTCACTGACACCAGCAATGGGGCACTATTCCTCCCTCTAACACCAATGATGGGGCACTATTCCTCCCACTGACGCCAATGAATGGGGCACTATTCCTCCCACTGATACCAATGAATGGGCACTATTTTTCCCACTGTCACCAACGATGTAGGACTATTTCTACCACTGACACCAATAGGGCATAATTCATGCCACTGACATCAACGATGGGGCACTATTCTTCCCACTGACCCCAATGATGAGGCACCATTCCCTCCTCTGACACCAATGATGGGGCACTATTTCTCCCCTTGACCCCAACAATAGGGAATCATTCCTGCCACTGAAACCAAAAATAGGGCACTATTCCTCCTACCGACACCAATGATGTGGAGCTTTTCCTCCTACTGACACCATTGATGGTGCGCTATTCCTCCCACCGATGTCAACAATGGGGCATAATTCCTCCCACTTACACCAACAATGCAGCACTATTGCTCCCCCAATACTAAAGGTAGGGCATTGTTTGCTACCACTGATCACAGTTTGGTCCCTCCAAAGTCCGAAGGACAGTAAACTGGCCTTTTTATTTAGAAAGTTTGGAGAAGCCTGCTCTACACCAACAGAAGTTCATCTTTAAAATGTATCAGAAAAGTGTTTGTGATCACCATAGTAGCCAATCAGTTTTTAGATGCTTTATTGTCATGTACAATGCAGACCACTCTGCCAAAATGCCCCTCACCTACAGGTCCTACACTCAGTTGCTTTCCTTGAGAGCACCATTTTGGTTCCTGAAGTTCTTTTGTTGGATAGTAGAACGGGGATTAGGCCGGGTTCACACTGGTACAACAACAGTGGTACTACTCTGGATCCGACTTTGCCCTGCGACCTGAAGTCCGATATTATTATTATTATTATTATTATCATTATTATTATTATTATTATACACAATTTATATAGCGCCAACAGTTTATGCGGCGCTTTACAATGTAGAGGGGGGACAACACAATTACAGTACAGTTCAATACAGAAGGGACAGGAGGGCCCGGCTCGTAGAGCTTACATTCTAAAGGTGGGGGGAGGGGTGGTACAAAAGGTAATAGATGAGGGGAATGATTTGATGTGGGTGGCTCAGGGACAGTTGTTAGGTGGGTGTGGGATAGGCTTCCCTGAATAAGTGAGTTTTCCATGAATAAGTGAAGTGGACACGCGTCCGACTTCAATGAACAGGGATCCGACTTACATTCTGATAATACCAGGCACTGTGTCTGCTATAAATCTTTAAATAAGAAAAATGTAGCACATAAGTGAACAAACCAAAATAACAAAAATTGGTAATAAATAGTACTAAAGTCCAAAACAACACAAGTCCTTCGAACAAATATAGTGGACTAAACTGGTGATAAATAAAAGTCAAATAGCCATAAGGTGAATGTATAAGAAGTGAGTCTTCAACTGTGTATAAGCAAAGAAATGGTCACTGGAGATGGAAGTTATTCCAGATGTTAGCAGAAAACTTGATTAATCCATAAATGAAGACCACATCAAACCATCAAATAAGGAAATGATTGGTGTGAACTCTTACCAGATCTAAAGGACTCCCCTGTCAGCGACATGGAGTCATGAATGGCAGTGTGCCACCCAGGGCATGTGGGAAGGTATCCGGACCGTCAGAAATTCTGAGTTGCACTCGGCTGGAACTCCGGGGGTCATCAGATAGATGGTCCCGGTACGTGCACGGATGGGAATCTGGCAGATGAAATGTGCCGCCTATGGTGGAAGCTGAGCATTCACTCCCATCCAGATGGTATGTGGAAAGAAAAATAGGGCTTCCCCATAGTGCAGATAAAAAAGGTTTCTTTATTGCTAAAAAAAACCGTTACATTAAAAAGAAGTGATCACAATAAAAATCGAGGGCAACATGGATGATGGTGTATTAGCCCGACGCGTTTCGACCCAAAGGCCTTCTACTGGGGCATGAATCTTTAGGGGGAACTCCACACTCAATGTAAAAAAACAAAACAAAACGGCATGGGTTCCCCCTCCAAGAACATACCAGGACCTTTGGTCTGGTATGGATTCTCAGGGAATCACCCCGCCGAAAAAACTGCATGGGGTCCCCCCATAATTCATGCCAGACCCTTATCCGATCATACAGCCTGGCAGGTCAGGAAAGAGGGTGGGGACGAGTGAGAGCCCCCCCACCTCCTGAACCATACCAGGCCGCATGACCTCAACATGGGGGGGTGGGTGCTTTGGGGCAGGGGGGCCTTAGGCCCCCACACCCCAAAGCACCTTGTCCCCATGTTGATGAGTAGGGATGAGCCGAACACCCCCCGGTTCGCATCTAGAACACGCGAACAGGCAAAAAATTCGTTCGAACACCGTTAAAGTCTATGGGACACGAACGTGAATAATCAAAAGTGCTCATTTTAAAGGCTTATATGCAAGTTATTGTCATAAAAAGGGTTTGGGGACCCGGGTCCTGCCCCAGGGGACATGGATCAATACAAAAAGAAGTTTTAAAAACTGATTTTTTTCGGGAGCAGTGATTATAATAATGCTTAAAGTAAAAAAATAAAAGTGAAATATTCTTTTAAATTTTGTACCTGGGGGGTTTCTATAGTATGCTTGTAAAGGGGAGCATGTTTCCCGTGTTTAGAACAGTCTGACAGCAAAACGACATTTCTAAAGGAAAAAAAGTCATTTAAAACTACTCGCGGCTATAATGAATTGTTGGTCCCCGTGCGTCAGAGGAGGGCGGGTAACCGGGTGGCCCTGCCCTCCGTTATATAAGAAGTGTCAGAAGAACCAAAGCGTCACACGGCGGAAGACTCCCACTGAGGCGGATCGTGCGGGCAGGGCAGAGAAGAAGCCGGAGGAAGATGCGGTACAAGAAGAGCAGGGGGAAGAAGAAGATGGAGAAGAAGAAGATGGAGGCAGAAGAAGAACACCGAAGGAAGACCAGAAGAAAGAAGATGGAAGAAGAAACGGAAAGAAGAAGAAATTAATAAAGGACTTGTCAAAAACCGTCTCTTGTGTTTTTTAACCTTTTTGACACTTTTTTTGTGAAATGGTAGGGGTACATTTGTACCCCATTACCAATTCACACAGGGGGGGGGTCAGGATCTGGGGGTCCCCTTGTTAAAGGGGGCTTCCAGATTCTGATAAGCCCCCCGCTCGCAGAACCCCACAACCACCGGGCAAGGGTTGTGGGGATGAGGCCCTTCTCCCCATCAACATGGGGACAAGGTGCTTTGGGGGGCTACCCCAAAGCACCCTCCCAATGTTGAGGGCATGTGGCCTGGTACGGTTCAGGAGGGGGGGCGCTCTCTCGTCCCCCCTCTTTTCCTGCGGCCTGCCAGGTTGCATGCTCGGATAAGGGTCTGGTATGGATTTTTGGGGGGACCCCACGCCATTTTTTTTTAAATTTTGGCGCGGGGTTCCCCTTAAAATCCATACCAGACCTAAAGGGCCTGGTACGGAATTTGGGGGGACCCCCATGCCTTTTTTTAGAAAATTTTGGTTCGGGGTTACCCTGTGGGGAAATCCCATGCTGTTTTTATCAATGAACTTTTATGTGTATTGCCGGACTGACAATTCATTATAGCCGGCGCTAGCGATAGTACTTTTAAATGACTTTTTTTCCTTTAGAAATGTCATTTTGCACTTGGACTGTTCTGCACGATCCGTTGGAAATTTCAAAAGACTAAAAAACTTATTGGGACTTTAAAGGCACAACTGTAGTAAGCTACACAGCGTATATAAAAAGGTTGAATTTTATTTATAATATACAAAAAAACACAAAAGAAATAGACAAAACATCGTTAAAACCACATCAGATCTAGACATACAATGTATATCCTAACACCATTAAGGATCCTATCCTGCAGTTTTGTATGTATCCCAATGTATTCATATACAATTATAATCCATATAAAGTAAAAGAAAAAGGAAAAAGATTAACTTCCCCTAACAAGGTTGAAATTGGGGGAGCACTGCAGGTCTGGTATTCCCAGAATGGTGTATTCTCCAATTGCTCATTGCTCTACATGTTTCACGTTGACAAGGAACGCTTCTTCAGGAGCTAGAGGTTCAAATAAATGTGTCAAAAGAGAAATGAATTCACATAGATGAGTATAGTCAATGGGTCGCAAAAAGCGATCAAGGTAATGATAAATTTGGTAAAAGTCAGGCAGGCAGCAAACGAACACCAGGGCCTCCCAGGTAAGTCACATCCGGTAGTTGTAAATGGGGAGAGCTTATATAAGCTACGGTTCCCACAGTGAGGACAAAGAGGAGACTTTGGGAGCGCACCGTCTTGCTGAGTTGCTGCCTGTTGTATGTCTCAAAAAATGGGAAACATGCGCCCCTTTACAGGCATACTATAGACACCCCCCAGGTACAAAATTTAAAGGGATATTACACTTTTATTGTTTCACTTTAAGCATTATTAAAATCACTGCTCACGAAAAAATGGCCATTTTTAAAACTTTTTTTTTCATTGATACATGTCCCCTGGGGCAGGACCCGGGTCCCCAAACACTTTTTATGACAATGCCATGCATATAAGCCTTTAAAATAAGCACTTTTGATTTCTCCCATAGATTTTAAAGGGTGTTCCGCGGCTTTCGAATTTGCCGCGAACACCCCAAATTGTTCGCTATTCGGCGAATGGGTAAAGAGCCAATGTTAGAGTCAAACTCATGTTTGACCCGAACATAAAGCCCATCCCTATTGATGAGGACAAGGGCCTCTTCCCGACAACCCTGGCTGTTGGTTGTCGGGGTCTGTGGGCAGGGGGCTTATCAGAATCTGGGAGTCCCACTTTACAAAGGGGGCCCACAGATCCCAGCCCCCACCCTATGGGAAAGAGTATCGGGTACACTATACCCCTACCCATTTACCTGAAAAAAGTGTTAAAAATAAAACCCAGCACACAGGGTGTTAAAATAATTTATTAGGCAGCTCCGACATCTCTTCCGACTTCTTCTCCCCTTTCCGGGTCTTTTGTGTCCTCCACTGACATCTTCTGCCTCTGTTGTGTTAGATGCAACTGTTAAATAAGTTGCTTAAGTTTATATTGCTTTGCCAAATTATTGCTTCTATAAGAAAGATGACACGGAGTCAGGTATGTCTGTATCACAGTTCTCAGCATAATGGACTGCTGCTCTTTACTTCTTTCAAAGGCCTTTTTTATAGGCAATTATACAAACAATAGCATCAGCACAACCCCTCACAAAGGGCAATGGTAAACAACAACAAGAGTCACCTGGGCTACGAACACAAGCTTCAACACCATGGCAATATAGTTACAAGAAAACAAAAGCAGCTTCAATCGAGTTTAACAGCCAAAAAGTTACATTCAAAACAGATTTACATGTAGGCATCATATTAAGTGAGAAAATTAAATCCCTGACCTTATCAATTTCCCCCTTTGACATCATCCTCTCCTTCCCCCTGGGTCCTCATGAATAAGTTCTAGTCAGTTTTTCCCCAGAGTCCTTTCCCTGACCGCGGGTTGTCAGAGGGGTAGAACCCATCCCCCTAGGTATTACCAACATCTTAAAATTCAAGAAGAGGAGTTTTATAGGAGTAGGGTGATGTCAATACACATTTATCGGTATGCCCTGTCTATTCTCCTAATTTTCCTATTTATTTTCCTGTATACACATATATTCGTGATTGTAAGTGATATTAATATTAGAATAATAATTACCATTGGACTTAACAACCAGTGAAAGGTATTGGTTGCTGTAGAAGACATTCCACTAAATATATCCCACCAATGTGGTGCAGTATCCTGTTGTATCTGTGAGGAAAGATGTACTAGTCTACCTTTGTCAATAATTGCGGATAAAAGGTTTTTCTGTAGGGTATGTTCTAGTGTTTCTATGTGTTGTCTTAACAACTCTGATTGTTCCAAAACCTGTTTTAGTGGGTCTAAAGAAATTATAAAGGGTGTAGTGTCAGTGAGATTATGTACCTCATAGACTGAAGAGAATATCTTATCGGCGTCTGGTTCAAAAAGATATGTGTCGTTACCCCATTGTAATATTTTAATCTTTTTTATACATCCCGCAAACGGCGCCGATTTATTTAATGCTGACATGGTGCGGTTATCATTAGTAATGATACAAATATGCTGGGGTCCTATTTCTATGAATCTATTGTTCACATTTATCGGTGTTCTTTGCATTTTGCATATGCTAGTTTGGTATTTTAACAAGCAAGGTTCATATACTGGGGAACTTCTGCCACATACCATTCCCTTATTAGTTCCTTCACATAGAGTTAAATCATGGGTTCTGTTTCCTTTATCTACATATTTCCCATATATTTCTGGATACCAAAACTCGTTTTTAATTACTAGTGGCATGACCACTATTTTACACATTTCCATTACATCTGCTACCCGGTATGCTTCGAACCTTCCTACACACCATTTCTCCTCACATTCTATCTTATCCCCTTTTACTTGGAACCATACACCATCGTCAGTTAAACCCTTAAAATATTTCATCCAGGTATGATAATTTCCCAACTGTAGTTCAGTCCTGGCCCTATTTATTTGTATATGATAGGATAAGAGGTTAAAAGAGCACTGTGTGAAATTTACAAACTGTTGATTTTGATTCCACAGCTGGAGCTCTGCTCCTATCGTGTGATTTATTAACCCTCCCAAAAATTGTAATAGGGGTATTTCTTGCAATTGGGTTTCAAAAGTGGTAGGTAACCATTTGCTTGTGATAGTCAAGCTGTCAGCTATGTGTCCCCCTGCATGCTTCCATCTGTTGTTCATTTCTTCTATCTCGACCGAGTTTAAAATTCCCATCCCTGTACCTGTCAGTCCCAATAGTGTGTCGTACCATTCTCGTTTATACCTACACTCCGGTATCGGGGGAAAGGTGATATTGAATTTTATTTTTGTTTTCTGTTGTGATGTTGATACATTTATGCAAGTGTTTGGTACGGGTGTTAATATGGAAGATTCAATTGTTGGCATTACTTCTTCCTCCATTTGTATGTGAAACCCATAGGCCTCTGCACTCCAATACCACCCATCATTTCTCTCTTCCCTCCACCAAGAGGCACAGAGGAAAGTACTGGATTGATTAACGGTAATATCTGTCAGATTAAACATCCCTTCGGTTATATTCCCTCCTTCTGCCATGACTGTTAATATTTGGTACATTTGTCCCACTACCCGTTCCCGGGCTTGTTTCCATGTCTGTGAAAGGGATATTTTATGACACCTATGGTTCTTACTATTGTTAAAGGGGAAACCCATATTATCATTCCACTGGAAAGTTACGGTTACTTCTGAGAGGGGGTCTGCCTGTATCCATGCTATACCTACATCTACATGAAACGGTCGCCTATGTCCTTCAACAGTATAATTACCCACAGTGTAATCCTTATTTATCTCATATCCTGATACATTTGAACTTTAGGATCATCTATACTCCATTCAAAAGTCATTGTTTCTTCTACCTCAAGTACATTAATACCAGGAGTCCATGCATATATTTGTAAAACAACAATCTTCAACAAAAAATATGTAAGTAGATATTTCATCATGTTGTTTTCTCGGGTTGTTTCTTGCAATGTGATGCGTGTATCCAGGTAGGTTTTCCTTCCAGCTTTACTGAGGTGGCTGTGGTCAAGAGTACTTGGTAAGGACCTTCAAACCTGGGTTCCAATGTCTTTCTGGTGTGTTTCTTTACATATACATAATCCCCTGGTAGCAGCGTATGTGTACCTGTTATTGAATTAGGGTCTGGAAGAGAAGAATACACACTTTTGTGGATCTTAGTTAGACGTTGTTGTAATTGTATCACATATGCAGTCAAACTATCACATTGCAATTGCATACTCTGTGGAAAGTATAAACCCAATCTAGGTGCATTCCCAAAAAGTATCTCATATGGGGATAATCCTGTCTTTCCTGTTGGAGTGTACCTTATAGAGAACAAAGCCAAAGGCAGGCATTCTGGCCAAGGCTTGTTTAACTCTTGCATGGCTTTTTGTATTTTTAACTTTATTGTCCCATTTACTCTCTCCACTGATCCTGAACTCTGTGGGTGGTAAGGGGTGTGAAAACTTTGTTGAACCCCTAACATGGTCATCACATTCTGCATGATTTCTCCTGTAAAGTGTGTCCCCCTATCTGATTCTATGGTTTCAGGAAGACCAAACCTAGGTATTAACTCAGTGATCAGTTTCTTGGCTGTGGCTTTAGCTGTAGCCGATTTTACTGGATAACTTTCGGGCCAACCTGAGAATAAATCGATACACACGAGGACAAATTCAAAAGGGCCGCTCTTAGGCATTTGTATGTAATCAATCTGCAGTCTCTGGAAGGGGTATTGGGCCCGGACCTGGTGTTTTCGTGGGGTTTTTACTTTCTGTCCTGGGTTATTCAGGAGACAGATTTGGCAGGCTGCACAGTAGTTTCTTGCAGTACTACTGAATCCAGGGGCGAGCCATCCTTGGTTCACAATACTATACATGGAATTGGAACTGACATGTGTGGGTAGGTGAACTGCCACTGCCATTGCTGGGTACAGAGAGGCAGGCAGGCATATTTTGCCCCCTTCCCTCCATACATTGTCAAGGTCTGGTGCTGCTCCCATTCTGACCCACTTATCTTTCTCGCTCTCCCCTGCTTGCTCCTGTAATTTACTCAGCTGCTGCCATGTTGGTTCTGGGATACTCACCTCTACCGCTGCTAAGGTCTCAGGGCTTCCTTCCCCTAGAGCTGCCTGTTTTGCAGTCAAATCTGCAAATGCATTTCCTTTTGCCTCAATTGTTTTTGCGCTCGTGTGTGCCGCTATCTTCATGATGGCCACTCGTTTAACCTTTTGAAGATTGTTCAGGACTCTCTTAATCCCTTCTCCATGTTTTACAGGTGTACCTGCTGCTGTCAGATAACCTCTAGCCTTCCATATATGGCCATAATCATGCGCTACACCATAAGCGTAGGCAGAGTCAGTGTAAATATTCCCTTCTCGTTCTTTTAAGTATTCTAGGGCTTGTTCTAAAGCTTTTAATTCTGCTTCCTGTGCTGACATGTGGGCCGGTAAGGCCTGTGCTTCAATTACCTGCGTATCAGTCACTACAGCATACCCTGTGTGATATTTACCCTTGTCATCAGCAAACCTACTACCATCTATATACAAGGTGTACTCAGCATTTAAAATCGGTGTATCTGTAACGTGTGGGAATCCCATTGTCTCCTGTTCCATGAGCTGAAAACAATCGTGTTCATCTACTTGTTTAAACAAAAGAGTGTCAGGTACCTCATTTCCTTTCTCACTAGTACTATTAGCACTATCATTCCCCCTTGCCAAATCTGGTGACTGAAGAGGCAAAAAGGTAGCCAAATTTAAGGTTGTACAGCGCTGAAAAGTAACATTTGGAGGTAAGAGTAAAGTACACTGTAACCTTAATTGCCTAGCCATTGAAATGTGTTTGGGCTGTACCTGAGACAAGATTGCATGTATGTCATGTGTGGTATGCACTACGACTGGATTATCTAGAACAATCTCTGATGACTTATCTATGATAATTGATACTGCAGCTACCGCCCGTTCACAGGACGGTGAACCTCTAGATACTGGATCTAATGCTGCTGAAAAGTAAGCGACTGATCTTTGTTTTACATGTGCCTGTGTCAGAACACCTGTGGCATGTCCAGTGATCTCAGCAATGTACAGGTTAAATATCTTGGTGTAATCTGGTATACCAATAGCCGGGGCAGAAATCAACAACTTTTTCAAAGTGATAAATGACTCATAAGCTATTTCTGTAAGCATATACGGTACAATTTTCAAACAATCGTATAATGGCTGCATCAAAGCGCTAGCATGTGGTATCCACTGTCTACAATATGACGCGATACCTAAAAACATACGCAATTGTTTGAAATTCCGTGGGGGTAACATTCCCTTTATCACTTGAACCCTCTCCTCAGTGAGATGTCTCGTACCCTGTGATATACAATGTCCCAAAAAGATAACTTTTTCCTGACACACTTGTAACTTTTTCTTATTAACCTTGCAACCTTTTTCTGCCAAAAATTGCAACAAATCAAGGGTGTTGTGCAAGCTTTCAGTCTCTCACTTATCTGTGGAATTAATCCTTCCATAAACTGTCTATTGAAGGCTCAGATCGTGACTGGCAGCTCTAAATCCATTCCCTCATCTGCCATAATACTTTCTATAGATAAGTAAAATTCTGATACAGTCTGTCCTGGCATTTGTTTCATGGGTGATATTGACCCCCCCTCCTGTTGTTTTGCCTGACAAAAAGCTTCTAATCTAGCAATAAAAGGGGCCCTTGAGTCTATATGTCTGACTCTAAATTGCCATTCCCCTCAGCTTGGTCTGCAGGTCGGTTTTCTGGTTAAACAGGGTCAGAGTCATTTTATGTCTGCATAAATCCTCCCCATTCTGCCAGGTCGCTTCATGTGTATTCATTAACTGTGTCACAAATCTACAGAAAACAGCTGGCTTTACTATAATGCATGTATCAGTGCGTACGGGAGCTACAGTTTCTGAATGAAATTCTTATACTCCACAAACCTGAAAAAAAACCCATTCTTTACCCTTAAGTACAGGACATATCTTGTGTGGTTTACGTTCTATGTCAGTATATGGGGGTGGGATGGTTGAACTAAGATTATTTAAAATTTCAACATTTTTTGTTCTTCTGTCTTTCATATCCCAACCATCACAATCTGGATTATGTTTCCACCCCTCTTCTTTTTCTCTATTTGAAACCTTAATTAAGCATTGAACCTGACTCATCCATTGCTTCTCTAACACCTCTCCTTGTCTGTCCCTTTTTATTTCACTCCATACATCCGGGTCTAAGCCCGCTGCTCCTTTCACCTTAAATTTACGAAGGACATCCTTTAAGTCCTGTGCTTCGGTTTTCCCATAAATGTTCTTAATTATCTGTGGCACCGTATAGTGCGCCACAATTCCCTGACGGGGTTTTGTGTTCCTCTGGCCCATTCTAACAGTCCTGCCTAGGTAGCGTGTGGGACACTTAGTGTACAATATAATGTGGCTACAACATATACAAGAATGTATAATTACTTTATATGCTAGCCCTATAGCATACCAGCTAAGTTACACTAGTTCCTCGTTGCCTTCCTCCTAGGGTGCTAGAATTCTAGAAACCTCTCCGGAATGAGATTTCTGAAACCAAATTACTTTATATGCTAGCCCAAAAATAAATAATTACTTTATATGCTAGCCCAATAACAAACCAGAATGCGGCTACAACATATACAAAAATGCGGCTACAACATATACAAGCATTCCTTTAAGTGGCCAGGTATCCGACTAGATCTCGGGACTTTGTTGAGACCTTATTCCCCCCTCGTATCTGGGAATCCCTCTCATACACTCTTATCCCTGCTTTATGGAGCAGACAGGGCTTATACTCTCAACCCGTCTATGGTTTATGAGTTAGATGTGAGGTTAAGCATAAGCGTCAGACCCCCAAGCTCACAAGCCCTCAGGTTCCCAATCGTGTGAGGTAAGGCGCATTCTGTTGCTTAGTTCGGCAATCCCCTTCTAACTCATACCATCCTTGACAAGGCTCATTCACTTTCTCAACAAGACAGACAAGACAAACACAGATAACAAAAACAAACAAATAATTCCAGCAATATAAACGAAAATATGCAGTAATTCTAGACTCACCACTACAGAGGCTGGTGTTTTAAAACCAGGAGAACCGTAACTGACAGAACGGATAGGCACAAATCAGGGGAGCACAGAATATAAGAAAAATAAAGCTTTTTCTTACCTGCGCAGGTTTTTTGATCTGTGATTCCCGGAGTGCCTGTCTTTTGGTTCCGTCAGCGTAGCTCATCCACCTCTTGTAGTATCATCGGTGAGTCCCTCGTCCGGGCGCCAAAATGTTAGATGCAACTGTTAAATAAGTTGCTTAAGTTTATATTGCTTTGCCAAATTATTGCTTCTATAAGAAAGATGACACGGAGTCAGGTATGTCTGTATCACAGTTCTCAGCATAATGGACTGCTGCTCTTTACTTCTTTCAAAGGCCTTTTTTATAGGCAATTATACAAACAATAGCATCAGCACAACCCCTCACAAAGGGCAATGGTAAACAACAACAAGAGTCACCTGGGCTACGAACACAAGCTTCAACACCATGGCAATATAGTTACAAGAAAACAAAAGCAGCTTCAATCGAGTTTAACAGCCAAAAAGTTACATTCAAAACAGATTTACATGTAGGCATCATATTAAGTGAGAAAATTAAATCCCTGACCTTATCAGTTGGTTCTCTGCTCTCTCTCCGGTCCTTCTCCGCTCTCTCTCCGGTTCTTTTCATTCTGTCCGCTGTTTTCTCTGCTGTCCGGGTCTTCTCCGCTATCTTCTCGCTCTTTTGCCTGGTCTTCTCCGCTGTCTTCTCCCTCTGTTCTTCTTCCGATGTTGACATGACGCTCTCTCCCGCGCTAATGCCGGGTGCACTGTGTGCCACTACTTATATTGGCATGAGGCGGGGTCACCGGAGGCATGCCTCTGATGATGTCAATGCCCATCATGCCCCGGGCGTTGATGTCATAAGGGGCGGGGCCTCCAGATGACGTCACACAGTGACCCTGCCCCATGCCAATATAAGTAGTGGCACACCGCGCAGCCGAAATTAGAGCGGGAGAGAGCCTTGAATCAACATCGGAAGAAGAACAGAGAGAGAAGACCGGGCAAAAGAGTGAGCAAAAGAGCGAGAAGACAGCGGACAGAGGGAGAAGAACTGGAGAGAGAGCGGAGAAGAACCAACAGAGGCAGAAGACGTCAGCGGAGGACACCGAAGAGCCGGAGAGGGGAGAAGAGATCAGAAGAGATGAGGGAGTTTCCTAGTAAATTACTTTAAAAACATGTGTACTGTGTTTTATTTTTGACACTTATTTCAGGTGAATGAGTAGGGGTACAATGTACCCGATACTCATTCACATAGGGTGGGGGGGCCAGGATCTGGGGGCCCCCTTGCTAAAGGGGGCTCCCAGATTCTGATAAGCCCCCTGCCCGCAGACCCTGACAACCAACGACCAGGGTTGTCGGGAAGAGGCCCTCGTCCTCATCAACATGGGGACAAGGTGCTTTGAGGTGGGGAGCGCTGGGCCCCCCCTGCCCCAAAGCACCCACATTGCCCATGTTGAGGGCACGTGGCCTGGTACAGTTCAGGAGGGGGGGCGCATGCTCGTCCCCACCCCCTTTCCTGACCTGCCAGGCTGTGAGCTCGGATAAGGGTCTGGTATGGACTTTGGGGGGGAACCCCATGCCGTTTTTTTCGGCATGGGGGTTCCCCTTAAAATCCATACCAGACCGAAGGGCCTGGTATGCTCTTGGAGGGGAACCCATGCCACTTTTTTTTTTTAGTTGGCGTGCAGTTCAAGATCATCAGAGCACAAGTTGCATGCCAAAGTCGTGTCAGTTAAGACCGCGATCCGACTTTGATCCGACTTCAGTGATATTCAATGGGCTGAAGTAGGGACAAAGTCGGACCAAAGTAGTGCAGGAAGCATTTTCAAAGTCGGACCGACTTGTCTCGGACCAGTTAAGACGGCTCCCATAGGGAAACATGTATCTTCACACGTCATGTGACATGAGCTCCCAATGTCGGAGCGTTTGTCGTACCAGTGTGAACCTGGCCTCAGTGATTGAACTCTAGGCGTGGGCTCGTCAGACTATTCGAAGAAGTGAAGGCCTTCGTGTTTAGTGCTGGAGGACTTCCCATTTAACAACAGGCATCTTCTGGTTTTGGAACCAGAAGCTGATGAGTTCTGACTGAACCTGAACTTCTAAAACCAAAAGATAAAGAAGATTTGGGACTTTAAGTGAGGCACATATGGTAGTGTAACAAAGATTTGGGGGGGGGGACACCCTAAAAAAATGCATAAAAGATGGTGCAGCTATAAGACCATACAGACAGAAAAAAAAAGAAAAAAAAATATCTATGCATAGTGTAGGACCCACTAATTCACGGTACTTTGTCGCAGTAAGTGGGCTTAGCCCTATATGACCATATAGTGTGACCAAAACCCCCGTATTTTCTGAATATGCTCAGGTGGAAAAGGTCATTTCAGAAATCGTAGCTCACACGGGAACTGCAAGTGCAGCGCGGTTCCTTAGCATTAAGGGCACCCGCACACTGCTCCTGAGTTTTTCTGCGCAGGTGGCTGCAGCGGTAATCATCAGCACAGATGTGAACCTAGCCCTAACCCCTTGACACCGGCCTCCCGCAAATATGCGGTCTCTCAGCGCCAGGGTCCTTGTCCCCGAAGGTCCGCATATTTGCCTGAATTGCTGTCCATACAGCTGTGCCGGAACTGCATGCTGTACATCAGGGGTGGCCCGTGCATTGTGGGCACACGGGCATCGCCCCCCCAACACCTTCGCTGCCCTCCCTATCCATGTGCCTGGCCCACTTTGGGGCGCCGGGCACATGAATTCCTATGGCAGGGATGGGCGGGGGGGTGTGTTTTTTGAAGCACCTGATTAGAGCCAGAGGCTGTAATAAGCTTCAAAATAGGGTGGGCTCGGGTGGGCAGAGAGTGCGCCCCAGATCCCACCCAATTGTGTGACCATAGCGAATTAATTTTCGCTATTTTCACACTACAGCAGTGGTGCCCAAACTATGGCCCTCCAGTTGTTAAGGAACTACAACTCCCATCATGCCTAGTCATGTCTGTGAATGTCAGAGTTTTACAATGCCTCATGGGAAGTGTAGTTCCGCAACAGCTGGAGGGCCGTAGTTTGACACCCCTGCACTACAGTTACCAATCAGAAGGCAGGTCAGTGAGACCTTTGGCCAAAAGGGACAGGCGATCCGCTTGGATGCCTAGCGCTGTGGAAGAGGAGATATGCTGGAGCCAGACCCGCCGCTACTGCTGCCTGGAAGACACAGGAGGAGAGGAGGACACAGCAGGAGAGCAGGACACAGCCCACTGCATAGTAAGTGCCGGACCTCCTGGGGTGTGGGGGTGCTGGCTGACCGTGCCGACAAGGCCAGCCCTGGTGCGGTGTGGGCGCATCAGTGCCGCGCCGCCTGGAGGGGGGGTAGTGCTGGTTGTTTGCCACCCCCCAGAAGAAAAGCCCACCAGCCGCCACTGCTGTGCATGCTCCCGACACAGTTACCGGCACCTAACCGAAAGCTCCCGATCGCTCCTTGCAATCTGGAGTTTTCAGACCACGCGACCGCCAATCACGGCGGTCACGTGCTCTTAAGCCTCAGCCCCGGGGCCTCCCACCGTCATGAACCTCTTAAAGGGCCGGGGAGGCGCCAGTGCGAAGAGGCCAAAACACGACAACCAGGAAAACTATCATTTTCAGAAGAAGCTCAACAAATGGCATCCTCTAAGATGATTTTGGTGGCGCTACGCGGAAATATGGCCTTTTTTCTTTTTTTTTTCTTTTTTAATCACCACGTAAGACTTTTGCAACCGCTTCGGGATTTATAATCGCACCAGGTCGACAGTAACGAATACACGCATGATGTCATATTTCCTTCGCCGCATATTCGCCCCTGCCGTTATTTTCACTCCAGCCCCGAACCGCGGCGAAGACTTACGAGGGGCGAGGTGTAAAGTAAATATAGATTTATACCAGTTTGTAATTTAACTCTGACACTCAGCAAAGCATGAAAGGCAGCGTCCCGCGTAGCGTTGGAGATGCCATAAGGGTTAATGTGCCCCCCCCCTCCCCCCCTGTTCTTCCCCAGGACTAACATACACAACTAATCATCTGTTCAAATGTTGGGGGCCACTCATAAATTGTCGCAGCTGAAATACATTAATGGGTAATTAATTGATCCTGTTCCAGCAGGGTAATAAGATAATAGATGACAGCGTATTTCACTCTGGCGTGCTGCTAATGGTTCTTTAGGGCTGCTTTGAAGGATAATAAATTAGGCCGAAATTAACTGCTAAGAGCCTTCTGCAGCGGCACAGGCCTGACAAATGCTCTGCGTGTGATTTACTGCCGCAATGCTACCGGGGCACTTCCATTCCCCGACTAAAAAATATTGACTATTTTTTTTCAGCTGAGTGATGAGGTTTGGTGAACGGGACGCCGATGACCTTGAGCGTTGACCTTCTCCCTCAGCATTTGTCTTCCTGCCTCTCCGGCTCAATTTTTTTTTTTTTCCTTGGCGACAGCATAGTATTTTTTTTTTTTTTTCTATAGCTTTTTCTTTTTAAAGGAAGCGCATACGTTACATTTTTTTGTTTTGTTTTGTTTTTTTTGCTGCACACAGTGACTTCTGCGGGGGTTGGCGCCAATGGTGATGACATCATACTAACAGAGCTATTATAGTGTTTGTATAAAAAAAAAAAAAAAAACGGTTACAGCATTACTTGATAGTGATGTCATCGAACCGAGAGCAGGCATTTGTTTAGATTATATTAAATCGTATCAGTAACGAGGCTGCCAACGTCGTCAAATCATTTTCATGGAAGGGACGTAGCTGAGCAAGAATAGAGTAGAGAATAGAATACTTCTAACAAATGTATTTGATTTTATTTTCTATTTATAATGTATTTATTCTATTAATTAATACTAGTTCTTCTTTGTAATCAATTTATTCTATTAATTAGCAAACATGTAAAATAAATAAATAATTCTAATAAATACTTCTAATCAATGTAATTATTGTATTTTACTTTTTTTTTTTATTATTTTGATATATCAATAAGCAATTCCAATAATTCTAATAGATAAATACTTCTAATAAATATTTAAAAGAAAAGGAATTTTTTTATTATTTATAATTTATTTATTCTAATAAATAAATACTTCAAATAAAAACTTCAAATAAATAAATACAATAATTCTAATAAATAATACTTCTAATAAATACTTTTAATTAAAGTTTTTGCTTTATTTTATTTATTAATTAATACTAGTTCTTCTTTGTAATCAATTTATTCTATTAATTAGCAAACATGTAAAATAAATTAATAATTCTAACAAATACTTCTAATCGATGTAATTATTTTATTTTATTATTTTTTCATGGAAGGGACGTAGCTGAGCAAGATACAGTACAGGCTCTGGGGACAGCAGAGAACGACAATGCCCCCCCCCCTCCTCCCACTGACTTCTAATAAATAATTCTAATAAATGTATTTATTTTATGTATTATTTATTATTTATTTATTATAATGAATATATATTTCTAATAAAAATTTCAAATAAATAAGCAATGCCAATAATCTTAATAGATAAATACGTCCAATAAAAACTTTAAATTAATGTATTTTATTTATTATTTATAATTTATTAATTCTAATAAATAAATACTAGCAACAAATTTCAAATACATAAATCATTCTAATAAATACTTCAAACAATTTTTTTATTTATTACCATTAATACATGATAAATAATAAATAAAATACATTTATTTGAAGTTTTTATTAGAAGTATTTATGTATTAGGATTATCGGCATTGCTTATTTATCTGAAATTTTTATTAGAAGTATTTGTTTATTAGAATGATTTATTTATTTGAAATGTGTTACTAGTATTTATTTATTAGAATTAATAAATTATAAATAATAAATAAAATACATTTATTTGAAGTTTTTATTAGAAGTATTTATCTACTAGGATTATTGGCATTGCTCATTTATTTGAAATTTTTATTAGAAATATTTATTTATTAGAATTATTTATTTATTTGAAATGTGTTACCAGTATGTATTTATTAGAATTAATAAATTATAAATAAATACTAGTAACAAATTTCAAATAAATAAATCATTTTAATAAATACTTCTAATAAAAATTTCAAATAAATAAGCAATGGCAATAATCCTAATAGATAAATACTTCTAATAAAAACTTCAAATAACTGTATTGTATTTATTATTTATCATTTATTAATTCTAATAAATAAATACCAGTGACAAATTTCAAATAAATAAATCATTCTAATAAATACTTCTAATAAAAATTTCAAAAAAATAAGCAATGCCAATAATCCTAATAGATAAATACTTCTAATAAAAGCTTCACATAAATGTATTTTATTTATTATTTACAATTTATTAATTTTATTAAATAAAAAATAAAATAAATACTTCTAATAAAAACTTCAAATAAATGTATTTTATTTATAATGTATTAAGTCTAATAAATAAATACTAGTAACAAATTTCAAATAAATAAATCATTCTAATAAATACTTCTAATAAAAATTTCAAATAAATAAGCAATGCCAATAATCCTAATAGATAAAAAAACTTCTAATAAAAACTTCAAATGTAATATTTATTATTTATAATTTATTAATTCTAATAAATAAATACTAGTAACACATTTCAAATAAATCATTCTAATAAATAAATACTTCTAATAAAAATTCCAATTAAATAAGCAATGACAATAATCCTAATAGATAAATACCTCCTATAAAAACTTCAAATAAATGTATTTTATTTATTATTTATAATTTTTTAATTCTAATATATAAATACCAGTAACACATTTCAAATAAATAAATCATTCTAATAAATACTTCTAATAAAAAATGCAAATAAATAAGCAATGCCAATAATCCTAATAGATAAATACTTCTAATAAAAACTTCAAATAAATGTATTTCATTTATTATTTATTAATTCTAATAAATAAATACCAGTAACAAATTTCAAATAAATAAATCATTCTAATAAATACTTCTAATAAAAATTTCAAATAAATAAGCAATGCCAATAATCCTAATAGATAAATACGTCTAATAAATTCTTCTAATAAATGTATTTTATTTTATTAATTATTTATAATTTATTTTTTCTAATAAATAAATAATTATAATAAATACTTCTAATCAATGTATGTATTTTTTTATTTATTATAATAAATAACACATAAAAACTTCCAATAAAAATGTCAAATCAATAAGCAATTCCAATAATCCTAATAAATACTTCTAATAAATTCTTCTAATAGATGTATTTGATTTTATTTATTATTTATAATTTATTTATTATAATAAATACTTCCAATAAAAAGGGAAATAAATAATTTCATTAATGCTACTAAATATGTCTAATAAATACTTCTACTAAATAAATACTACTAATAAAAACTTCTAAAAATGATTTAATTATTTTGTTTATTATTTATAATTTATTTATAATAAATAAATACTTTTAATAAAAATGTCAAATAAATCATAATAATTCCAATAAATAAATACTTCTAATAAGCACTTATACATGTTGTAATAAATAAATACTTTTAATTTTTAAAAAAATGAAATACTTCCATTTCCATTCCAATTATCCCTAAAGTGCATAAAACCCCCAAAACAATGGAGACAAATTTTAAAGTGAATTTATGGTCAAAATGTAACATTATTTATCAATTGGATACATTATATTCCAATCATTTCCAGCCTCCTCCTATTACTCTGAACCATCTTGAAGTTTGTAAACTTACTTTGTGAAGATCCCACACATTGACTTCCTGGAATTCTGTGACACGGAGTCACTACGACCTGTGAGTACGCACTGCTGTGTCACACATGTCACAAACCCCGCCTTCTGAGGGGAGGGGTTTCAGGAGGCGGAGCCAGTACAGGAATCAGCACAGTACCATGGGATATGTAGTCCTTAGAAATGGAGGAGAAGCTGCAAAGCATGCTGGGAATTCCGGACAATGTGGAAACAGACGGCCAGCAGACAGGCAGCACTCACTTTTACCCCCTTCCTGCCCAGGCCAATTTTCAGCTTTCAGCGCTGTCACACTTTGAATGACAATTGCGCGGTCATGCTACACTGTACACATATGACATTTTTATCATTTTTTCCACACAAATAGAACTTTCTTTTGGTGGTATTTAACCTCTTGCAAAATCGCCCACTGTACGTTTACTGCGGCCGCTCTGTGCCAGATCACGTACCTACTATGTGATCGGATACTTCAGGGTCTGGGGCGCACGTATAATCGCATCAGGAGCCCAGCAGCGGGATACTGCGGACTCGATGTTCCTCGGCGCCCACTAAAAACACACAGTACAGAGCCAGAACGACAATCTGTCTATGTAAACAAGGTAGATTGTCGTTCTGTCAGAAGGGAAGGTATTGATCCTGCGATCAATGTATTGGTGTCTCTGGTCTCCAAAAAGTGTCAAAAGTTTCAGTTAGTGTCCCGACTGTCCGCTGCATTATCGCCATCCCGCTATAAGTCGCTGATCGCCGCCATTACTAGTAAAAAAAAATTACATTAAAATTCCAGTATACAGTGTGGATTGAAAGTATTGAGACCCCCTTACATTTTTCACTCTTTGTTATATTGCAGCCATTTGCTAAAATCATTTAAGTTCATTTTTTCCTCATTAATGTACACACAGCCCCCCATATTGTACACACAGCCCCCCATATTGTACACACAGCACCCCATATTGTACACACAGCCCCCCATATTGTACACACAGCCCCCCATATTGTACACACAGCACCCCATATTGTACACACAGCACCCCATATTGTACACACAGCGCCCCATATTGTACACACAGCACCTCATATTGTACACACAGCACCCCATATTGTACACACAGCACCCCATATTGTACACACAGCACCCCATATTGTACACACAGCTCCCCATATTGTATACACAGCCCCCCATATTGTACACACAGCACCTCATATTGTACACACAGCCCCCCATATTGTACACACAGCACCCCATATTGTACACACAGCCCCCCATATTGTACACACAGCACCTCATATTGTACACACAGCCCCCCATATTGTACACACAGCACCCCATATTGTACACACAGCCCCCCATATTGTACACACAGCACCCCATATTGTACACACAGCACCCCATATTGTACACACAGCTCCCCATATTGTATACACAGCCCCCCATATTGTACACACAGCACCTCATATTGTACACACAGCCCCCCATATTGTACACACAGCACCCCATATTGTACACACAGCCCCCCATATTGTACACACAGCACCCCATATTGTACACACAGCCCCCCATATTGTACACACAGCCCCCCATATTGTACACACAGCACCCCATATTGTACACACAGCACCTCATATTGTACACACAGCACCCCATATTGTACACACAGCCCCCCATATTGTACACACAGCACCCCATATTGTACACACAGCCCCCCATATTGTACACACAGCACCTCATATTGTACACACAGCCCCCCATATTGTACACACAGCACCCCATATTGTACACACAGCCCCCCATATTGTACACACTACACCCCATATTGTACACACAGCACCCCATATTGTACACACAGCTCCCCATATTGTATACACAGCCCCCCATATTGTACACACAGCACCTCATATTGTACACACAGCACCCCATATTGTACACACAGCCCCCCATATTGTACACACAGCACCCCATATTGTACACACAGCACCCCATATTGACAGAAAAACACAGAATTGTTGACATTTTTGCAGATTTATTAAAAAAGAAAAACTGAGATATCACATGGTCCTAAGTATTCAGACCCTTTGCTCAGTATTTAGTAGAAGCCCCTTTTGATGAGTCTTTTTGGGAAAGATACAACAAGTTTTTCACACCTGGATTTGGGGATCCTCTGCCATTCCTCCTTGCAGATCCTCTCCAGTTCTGTCAGGGGGGATGGTAAACGTTGGGGACGGCCATTTTTAGGTCTCTCCAGAGATGCTCAATTGGGTTTAAGTCAGGGCTCTGGCTGGGCCATTCAAGAACAGTCACGGAGTTGTTGTGAAGCCGCTCCTTCATTATTTTAGCTGTGTGCTTAGGGTCATTGTCTTGTTGGAAGGTAAACCTTCGGCCCAGTCTGAGGTCCTGAGCACTCTGGAGAAGGTTTTCGTCCAGGATATCCCTGTACTTGGCCGCATTCATCTTTCCCTCGATTGCAACCAGTCGTCCTGTCCCTGCAGCTGAAAAACACCCCCACAGCATGATGCTGCCACCACCATGCTTCACTGTTGGGACTGTATTGGACAGGTGATGAGCAGTGCCTGGTTTTCTCCACACATACCGCTTAGAATTAAGGCCAAAAAGTTCTATCTTGGTCTCATCAGACCAGAGAATCTTATTTCTCACTATCTTGGAGTCCTTCAGGTGTTTTTTAGCAAACTCCATGCGGCTTTCATGTGTCTTGCACTGAGGAGAGGCTTCCGTCCGGCCACTCTGCCATAAAGCCCCGACTGGTGGAGGGCTGCAGTGATGGTTGACTTTCTACAACTTTCTCCCATCTCCCGACTGCATCTCTGGAGCTCAGCCACAGTGATCTTTGGGTTCTTCTTTACCTCTCTCACCAAGGCTCTTCTCCCCCGATAGCTCAGTTTGGCCGGACAGCCAGCTCTAGGAAGGGTTCTGGTCGTCCCAAACGTCTTCTATTTAAGGATTATGGAGGCCACTGTGCTCTTAGGGACCTTAAGTGCAGGAGAAATTTTTTGTAACCTTGGCCAGATCTGTGCCTTGCCACAATTCTGTCTCTGAGCTCTTCAGGCAGTTCCTTTGACCTCATGATTCTCATTTGCTCTGACATGCACTGTGAGCTGTAAGGTCTTATATAGACAGGTGTGTGGCTTTCCTAATCAAGTCCAATCAGTATAATCAAACACAGCTGGACTCAAATGAAGGTGTAGAACCATCTCAAGGATGATCAGAAGAAATGGACAGCACCTGAATTATATATATGAGTGTCACAGCAAAGGGTCTGAATACTTAGGAGCATGTGATATTTCAGTTTTTAATTTTTTAATAAATCTGCAAAAATGTCAACAATTCTGTGTTTTTCTGTCAGTATGGGGCGCTGTGTGTACAATATGGGGTGCTGTGTGTACAATATGGGGTGTTGTGTGTACAATATGGGGTGCTGTGTGTACAATATGGGGAGCTGTGTGTACAATACGGGGTGCTGTGTGTACAATATGGGGTGCTGTGTGTACAATATGGAGTGCTGTGTGTACAATATGGGGTGTTGTGTGTACAATATGGGGGGCTGTGTGTACAATATGAGGTGCTGTGTGTACAATATGGGGTGCTGTGTGTACAATATGGGGTGTTGTGTGTACAATATGGGGTGCTGTATACAATATGGGGTGCTGTGTGTACAATATGGGGTGCTGTGTGTACAATATGGGGGGCTGTGTGTACAATATGAGGTGCTGTGTGTACAATATGGGGTGCTGTGTGTACAATATGGGGTGCTGTGTGTACATTAATGAGGAAAAAAATGAACTTAAATGATTTTAGCAAATGGCTGCAATATAACAAAGAGTGAAAAATTTAAAGGGGTCTGAATACTTTCCGTCCCCACTGTATATCCCATAGTTTGTAGACGCTATAACTTCTGTGCAAACAATCAATATATACACTTATTCTGATTTTTTTTTTTTTTTTTTTTTTACCAAAAATATGTAGCAGAATACATATTGGCCTAAATTTACGAAGAAATTAGATTTTTTTACATTTTTTTTCTATTGGATGTTTTATAGCAGAAAGTAAAAAATATTGTTTTTTTTTTTTTTTCAAAATTGATGGTCTTTTTTCATTTATAGCGCAATACTTTCCAGCACAAAAATCTTATCATCCTTCCATAGCAACCCATTTTTGGATATCATCTTTGGAAACTCCAGGAGGACAGGGCGCGTTTACTGAAGCTTGCTTTATGCCAGACATCAGGTCCGTCTGTAAAAGCAGGAAGTGACCTTCTGATAGGATGGTATCCGGTGCTGACACTTTCTTTGGATCATCAAACATGCGAGAGAGTGCATCTGGCTTGACGTTCTTTGAACCCGGCCTGGTAAATAAATGTGGAAGGAGAACCTGGAAAAGAATAATGCCCACCGCACTTGGCGCTGTTTTAGGCGCTTGGCAGCTCTCGGGTATTCCAGGTTCTTGTGATCTGCATAGATAAGTATGGGGTGTTCTGCTCCTTCTAACAGATACCTCCATTCTTCAAGTGCAGCTTTGATGGCCACAAACTCTCAGTCCCCCACATCGTAGTTTTTCTCGGCTGGAGAGAGTTTACGGGAGAAGAAGGCTATTGGGTGTATCAAATCCTTGAGGCCCTGACGTTGAGAAATAACTGCCCCTACTGCTGTTTCTGAGGCGTCTACCTCCAGTAGATAAGGCAGAGCAGGAGCTGGATGACTCAAGATGGGGGCAGATGTGAAAAGTCTCTTTTAAAGTTGCAAAGGCACCCTGCTCCTCGGAAGTCCAGCAGAACCGAGTATTTTGCTTTGTTAGCTGGGTAATCAGGGAGATAAAAGCGGAGATTCCCTTAATGAATCTTCGGTAAAAGTTTGCAAAGCCAACAGAACGCTGGACCCCCTTTTTGTCTGAGGGTGCAGGCCAGTCCAGAATGGCTGCAACTTTTTGTGGGTCCGTCTTGATTTTTTCTGTAGATGTTACCAGGCCTAGGAACTGGATGCTCTGCCGCTCAAACTCACATTTTTCTGGCTAAGCATATAGTCCATGTTGACGGAGCCAGCAGAGTACGTTCAGGACACGTCCCCGATGCTGGTCAAGGGATGTGGAGAAAATCAAGATGTCATCTAGATAAACAATTACGAAGATATCCAAACAGTTTCTGAAAATGTCAGCTTCAACTCCTCTGGGAAGGCCGTCCACAAGGTTTAGGAGGGTGTCTGTGGGAATGTTTGACCATTCTTCCAGAAGAGCATTTGTGAGGTCAGGTACTGATGTTGAATGAGAAGGCCTGGCTCACAGTCTGCGCTCTAATTCATCCCAAAATTGTTGTTCTATCGGGTTGAGGTCAGGACTCTGTCAAGTTTCTCCAACCCAAACTCGCTCATCCATGTCTTTATGGACCTTGCTTTGGGCACTGGTGCAAATCATTTGGTGGAGGGAGGATTATGGTGGGGGGTTGTTTTTCAGGGGTTGGGCTTGTCCCCTTAGTTCCAGTGAAGGGAACTCTTAAGGTATCAGCATACCAAGACATTTTGGACAATTTCATACTGACACCAACGATGAGGCACTATTCCTCCCACTGACACAACTTTTCCCCTGCAAGGCAATGTTATAATGTGTAGCAGTGCCAGCACAAAGTCACCTAGAGCCCAGGGCAAACATGCCAAATTGCACCACCGCAGATGTATGAGCATTATGTGTCAGCAAAGATCCCCTTACCCCCCCCCCCAAAAAAAAATACAGCACTAATCTGCACGCTCATTAGTCACCATCAAAGCATAAATCCCCCTACTCCCAGTACAAATCCACCCCCCTGAATAAATCCCCCCCCCCTCCTACTACAAAACCTCTACCACTCACATTTCCCCTCTGAGCACACATGCTCTTCCCCCACTCCAAATCCCCCTTCCCAACAGAAATTATCCCCAATCCCCCATCCTAGCACAACCCCCCCCCCCCCACACACACACACAAATGCCCCCTCCTACTACAAATCCCTACAATTATCCATGCTAGCACAAACCCTCCCCCTCAAAAAGAAGAAATCCCGCCCCCCACCATATTACCTATTTCTAGCACAAACTCCCCAAAATGTCCCCGCCTAGCACAAATCCTCTTTCCCCATCCCCCCTCCAAACACAAATCACCACTCCAAGCACACCTCCCCAAATTTCCCCTCCTAGAAAAATATTTATCCCCTGATGCCCCCTAAATTTCCCATCCCCCCAACCTCCTTGTGGTGCCCCCCACCCCACTTTACATGATACCACAGTGCCCAAAGCAGCCGCCCCTCCTGCCCAGCGCTTGTCCCGGCCCTGTTGTGTAGGGTGCATCACATACTAGCACATTATGTGAAACTTACCTTAGAATGAAGCCTTCCGGCGGTGCGTTGTCACCACTGACAGGGCTTCCATCTTCACCCGGTCTTCCTTCCGGGCACGTCGGCCCTTTAAATGGATGAGCCGCAATGATGTCACTCCTGCGTATGCGCGCGGGAGTCACTGTTCATGACACAGGGCCCTGAAGGAATGGCGCGGGTAGGTCCTTCTTTCAGAGTTCATGTATCGGTGATGTCCAGGCGGGCTGAACTGCACTAATCCTCTGTGTCAGTGCTTTATTACACTCCTGACCATCTATTCCGGTGTTTGATCCTCTGTTGCCTCTGTCTTGTGTCCCCGACTCTGCCTGAACGCCGCCTGTACCGACCCTTGGCACGTCTCTGGACTATTCTTCTGCTCCCTTGGATGATCCGCCTTGCTGTTCCTGACCCCGGCCTGATTCCTGACCACTCTGCTTCCTCTTGTCTGTACCTCGATCTGCCCCAAACGTTGCTGACCTGGAAGAAAAATCCTCGCAATTTTTTTTTTTTTTTACATACCGTCACTTGTGCAGTACAGCGTTATCAAATAACTGGTGTGGTGGTGATCACCACACCAGTCACCAGTTATGGTGACAATACAAAAAAAAAAAAATAATACTTGTTTTTTTTTTTTTATTACTTTTTACTACATTTTTTTCCTTTTTTTTTAGATTTTTTTTTTCCAACACACTTTGACCAGAGCAATACAATGTTACCAGTTATCAAGATTTTTTTTTTTACACATTATGATTATTTATACCAGTGAATTTCATTGCTACGGGAATGTTTGACCATTTTACTTTGATTTTACTCTTCGGACTGACGTCCTGATTCGATGCTGAGCGATAATCATCTCTGCTGGACGCTGGATGTCAATTTCTCTTCACAGAGATACATGTGTGTTTGACCATTATTATTATTATTGGCCCAACCGAGGCGTCTGTCAACAGTTAGTGTCTGGAGATGGATTCACTTCCATCTTTTATGCACACCTTGCACTTTTTTTGGATCACTTTTATTTCTGATTGTTTCGAATAGACCTTTTGGGTTTAATTTGATTTTAATTTGACCTGACTGGTCTATATCAGGGGTCTTCAGACTTTCTAAACAAAGGGGCCAGACTTTAGGAGGGCCGGACTACAGTAGGGCCAATGGGAGTAGAAAATTGTGCCCCATCGTTGGCGTCAATGGAAGGAATTGTGCCCTATTGTTGGTGTCAATGGAAGGAATTGTGCCCTATTGTTGGTGTCAATGGAAGGAATTGTGCCCCATCGTTGGTGTCAATGGAAGGAATTGTGCCCCATCGTTGAAGTCAATGGAAGGAATTATGCCCCATCATTGGCGTCAATAAAAGTAACTGTGCCCCAACATTTTTCGTCAATGAAAGGAACTGTGCCCCAACATTGGCGTCAATGAAAGGCATTGTGCCCCAATGTTGGGGTCAATGAAAGGAATTGTGCCCCATCTTTGGTATCAATGAAAGGAATTATGCCCCATTGTTGGCATCAATGAAAAGAATTGTGCCCAATTGTTGGCGTCAATGAAAGAAATTGTGCCCCATCATTGGCGTCAATGGAAGGAATTGTGCCCCATCATTGGCGTCAATAAAAATAATTGTGCCCCATCATTGGCGTCAATGAAAGAAATTGTGCCCCACCATTGACGTCAATGAAAGGAACTGTGCCCCAACATTGGCATCAATGAAAGGAATTGTGCCCCAACGTTGAGGTCAATGAAAGGAATTGTGCCCCATCTTTGGTATTAATGAAAGGAATTGTGCCCCATTGTTGGTGTCAATGAAAGGAATTGTGCCCCATTGTTGGTGTCAATGAAAGGAATTGTGCCCCATTGTTGGTGTCAATGAAAGGAATTGTGACCCATCATTGGCATCAATGAAAGGGATTGTACCCCATCATTGGCACCAATGGAAGGAATTGTGCTCCATCGTTAGCGTCAATGGAAGGAATTGTGCCCCATCTTTGGTATTAATGAAAGGAATTGTGCCCCATTGTTGGTGTCAATGAAAAGAATTGTGCCCCATTGTTGGTGTCAATGAAAGGAATTGTGCCCCATTGTTGGCATCAATGAAAGGAATTGTACCCCATCATTGGCACCAATGGAAGGAATTGTGCTCCATCGTTTGCGTCAATGGAGGGAATTGTGCCCCATCATTGGCATCAATAAAAGAAATTGTGCCCCATCATTGGCACCACTGAAAGGAATTGTACCCCATCTTTGGTATCAATAAAAAGGAATTGTGCCCCATCGTTGGTGTCAATGGAAGGAACTGTACCCTTTTGATGGTGTCAATGGAAGGAATAGTGCCCCATTGTTGGTGTCAGAGATAGGAATTATGCCCCTTTGTTGGTTTTGGTGGATGGAATAGTGTTCAAAGGGCCGGGTAAAGGCAAGCAATGGGCCACATCCGGCCCCCAGGGCAGACTCTTGGTTTATATGTTTGCAGTTTCACTTTATATGCACTAATTAGTTGCACTTTATATGTATTTGTTATAGTTATATTTATATGTTACACATTTTTTTTGGTTTGTTACCAGCACTGCTTATTACCCATCCAATTTAAGAATGAATTAGATTGTGTTTTCAGTTTGTGGTGCTCAGATACAGTTTAGTTCCACTTTAAAGCCAATACGATAACAGACAAGCTGCGCTTTTATATCCGTCGGTAACTCGGTAAAAGCGGTTGGATGTGCTGGATGGAATCGGAGCATTGTTTTCTACGAAAGAGGACAAAACCAGAGATGAGCGCGGCTCCCCTCCCGTTCTCAGGCCGCCACCATCAGCGGAGCGTCTGTAGACGGCAGGCGGAATATATTGCCACCATTACATCGAGCAAGGAACACATTCGGTAAAGATGAAGGAGCTGTAAATTATACAAATATGATGCTAACAAGCCAGGAAATGCACTGCTAATGGGGTCAGATACAGTGTTCCTGCAGTGTAACAAATCAAGGGCAGAGGCAGCCTGTGAGGTGACACCACCACCACTTCCCCGCCACGTCCCTCCGAGTTTGGAAGCCTGCTGCTTGCTTTATGGTCCTGGCTGCAGAAGATGATGCAGGTGCTCTGGTCTCGTCCCAGCTACCGAAGAGGAATTAACCGCTTCTCTTACTAAAGGATGCCGAGGGCTAAAATAACGCTGGAGAGAAAGCCGCTTCACTGACGTCATTTGCCAGAATCAAAAGTTGTGTCCCTCAAAAGTCCCTCAAAAGTCTTTACAATGTATCCCCAGGGCCATAACGTCATCACCACAATCATACCTGTCCACGTGCCTCAGGCTCTTCTTCTACATTGGGAGAGCATAGCTAACACCAAGTCACTGGGCAGGCCCAAGTCTGGCCGGGTAACTTATGTAGAGCTACCCCCCGTAGGGGCCGCTGGTGATTGTAGTTCATCTCCCACCCTGCACAGCCAGTCACACGAATTTCAAAACACACCAAGTCACTGGGCAGGCCCAAGTCTGGCCGGGTAACTTATGCAGAGTTACCCCCCCCCCCGTAGGGCATTGGAAAGGGGCAGCTGCAGCCAGGAGGGCTGGCAGTGCCTGAAGAGGTGGTACTGGGAGCAGTGGCCACGTGTGGGTCACCTAGCATAAAGGACTACCATTTTTGCTACACCATAGGGGCCGGCGGTCCCTTCCTGCAAAGGGCATTTGCTTTGGGCTGGTGATTGTGGTTCGTCTCCCACCCTGCACAGCCAGTCACACGAATTTCAGGACACACCAAGTCAAGAAGAAGTCCTTGCACTTTGTTTTTGTTTTGTTTTTTAATTAGGGGAATTAAACTTGGATGGGGATAGGGTAGATATGGGATGCCCACTTGATTGAAAAAGATATACATAGGGACTGAACTATATACACTCCAGTATATATACATCCTCTTCTCTTTCACCTCCAGCAAATACACTTGCTTGCAGACTATCACTCCCAGGACCAGCTAGCACTGATGTGGGGACTCTGTCAAGCCCAAAGCAAGCTTTTGCAGGCAGGGGCCGCCGGCCCCTGTGGTGTAGCCAAAAATGGTAGTCCCGTATGCTAGCTGACCCACATGTTGCTACTGCTCCCAGTACCACCTCTTCAGGAACTGGCAGCCCTCCTGGCTGCAGCTGCCCCTTTCCAATGCCCTTGCCACCATAGTCCTCCTGGCTGGCTCAGCACCCATCCCCGACTGCTCCATCTCAGTCCTCTCAGGCGTGCCTCCAAGTCCGCCTAACTATGTGTTTAACCCACCAGCCCTCTTGGCTGTTCCTGTTGCTCCTGGAGACTTGCCCGGCAGTGTTCTCCTGCTATCCTCCTTGCTCATCCTGTGTCTCCTGGCCAGGACACCTCCGTGGGTTCTGGGAGGGTCCTGTCCGCACATGAGCTCAGGCCCAAGGTAACCCCCCCAAGACTGGGGAGCACCCTCAAAGGCCAAGACAGCCTAACACTCCATCTCCAGCTTCCACCTGAACTCTCCTCCCCAGCTGGGCTGACCCAGAGTATTTGAGGGGGCCTACACCCTGCTAACCCAAGTTGGGGATTGATCAGGGTCCTCACCTTACTTCCCCTGCCATCTTTCTAGAAGGTTCCAGCACATTCTAGAAATAGGAGGGAGCAGGGGCGGCCCGTCCATTGTGGGCGCATGGGCGCTGTCTCTCCTATCCATGCCGACGCCCCCTCCCTATCCATGCACCTGGCCCCATTCAGAACCCCAGGCGCATGAATTCCTATGGTGGGAGGTGTTTTTTGAAGCACCTGATTAGAGCTAGAGGCTCTAATAGGCTTCAAAAATAGGGTGGGCTCGGGGCGCAGCGCATTGCATCTGGAGCCCACCCAGTTGTGTTGCAACAGCGAATAGATATTCACTGCTGTAACACTGATCCTCCTCCCGGCCAATCGGGAAGCGGGTCTGATACCCATCAACCGATTGTCTGAAAGGACAGGCCATTCTATTGGATGCCTAGGAGGAGGGGAGGAGAGGCACGGCAGAAGTCAGGAGAAGAAGACACGGGAGCCGCTACCCGATGCCCACCGCTGCCCCATGTGCCTGCTGATGACCGATGCCCGATATGCCCGATCCCCGCCGATGCCCGATGTACCCGCCGCCAAGATGGGGTAAGTGCTGGTGGACCGGTAGACAGTGAGGGAGGGTGGGGGATATTGAGGTGCCGCGGGGGTGGTTGTTTGCTGCCCCCCCGAACAAAAAGCCACCAGCCTCCACTGGGAGGGAGGTCTCAGTGATGCTGCCTGTGAGTCATCCAGCCCTCCCTGGATCTCTGCCCAACCCAGGAAAAACACAGCCAAGCTTGGCTACCAAGCCTGCACAAATGTACCTGTACTAAAAAAAAACTATTCACACTTCTAGCACTAGAGGGTGCTACACTTATAGTCCCCTATTACCTATTAGTCTGGACAGAAGACATCTGAATCTGAACATCTGACCAAGTTGTAGGCAGGTGAGAACTGTGTCATTCTTGTATTGCATTAACCACTTGCCGACCGGCTCATGCTGATATACGTCGGCAGAAGGGCACATACAGGCAGAATCACGTACCTGTACGTCGCTCTTAAAGAAGCGTCTTGCGGGCACGCGAGCTCCGTGAGTGTGATCAAGGGTCCAGTGGACTCGATCGCTGCGGGGATACCCGCGATCGTCTCACGGAGCTGAAGAACGGGGAAATGCTGATGTGAACAAGCATCTCTCCGTTCTGCCTAATGACACTGTCACTGATCACAGCTCCCTGTCATCGGGAGCGGTGATCAGTGTCGTGTCACACATAGCCCCTCCCCCCCACAGCTAGAATCACTCCCTAGGACACACTTAACCCCTTCAGCACCACCTAGTGGTTAACCCCTTCACTGCCAGTCACATTTACACAGTAATCAATGCATTTTTCATCGCACTGATCGCTGTATAAATGTGACTGGTCCCAAAATAGCACCAAAAGTGTCCGATGTGTCCGTCATAATGTCGCAGTCACGATAAAAATCGCTGATCGCCGCCATTACTAGTAAAGAAAAAAATTATTAATAAAAATGCCATAAAGCTATCCCCTATTTTGTAGACGCTTTAACTTTTGCGCAAACCAATCAATAAACGCTTATTGCGATTTTTTTTTTTTTACCAAAAATATGTAGAAGAATACGTATCGGCCTAAACTGAGGGAAAAAAATGTTTTTTGGGGATATTTATTATAGCAAAAAGTAAAAAATAATGCGTTTTTTTTTTCAAAATTGTCGCTATTTTTTTGTTTATAGCGCAAAAAAAAATAAATCGCAGAGGTGATCAAATACCACCAAAAGAAAGCTCTATTTGTGGGGAAAAAAGGACGGCAATTTTGTTTGGGAGCCACGACGCACGACTGCGCAATTGTCAGTTAAAGCGACGAAGTGCCGAATCGCAGAAAGTGCTCTGATCTTTGGCCAGCCAAATGGTCCGGTGCTCAGGTGGTTAAACACTTCCCTACCAGGCCAATTCCAATTTCTCTCATACATGTAAAAATTAGCATTTTTTTTTTGCTACAAAATTACTTAGAACCCTCAAAACATGAAATATCTAAGCAGTGGACCTAGAGAATAAAATGGTGTCTGTTGGAATTTTGAATGTCACACGATATTTCCACAGTGTTTATTTTTTTATTTTTATTGGTCTGGTAATAGAATTATTGCTCTCGCTCTGACATTTGTGGCAATGCTCCACATGTGCGGTGTGATTGCCGTTTACATATGGGACCTCCATTCAAATTTGCACTTGAGCACCAGGGGACAGGGATGTTTAATTTTATTTATTTTATTTTTTTTTACTGTACTTTTCATTTTTTTTCCTCAACTTTATTGCTTTCATAAGGGGTGAACAACACCCCCAGCGATAGCATGGTCCATGACAGGTCCTCTTTAGGGAGAGATCTCGGGTCTATTAGACCCCAGATTTCTCCTCTTGGCTCCAAAGCATCTGATCAAACCGAGATCAGATGGTGTACAAGCCCGTAATGTCTTGTCAACAAATAAACCAGAAGTGACAAAATCCTTGTCGTTTCCAGTTTCTGATGTCATAGAAAAGGGGCGGGAACTTCTGTTCCTGTCAGTCTTCTCAGTGAATATGACCAGCCAATGTGGTTGGGATCCTCGATGGGATGGTGGCGAGAGGGAAGGTACCTTTCGCCATCTGTAAAAGAGATCCAGCGTCTATATAGCCACTTGGATCACTTTTACTAGAAAAAGAATCGCTTCCTCTACCGGTACGGGGATCATGTTTTGTAGCCTCAACCATGATTTTAGTATAACCCTCTCAATAAGAGGACAAATATATAGATATGGTGGCATTGAGCTGATTTAACCACTTCCCGCCTGCCCTATTGCAAAAATGACAGCTGGGCGGGACTTTACCGACCCGTTGCTGGTACCATGTGATCCCTGTGACCAATCACAGCAGGTCACATGACAGTTGTAAAGAATGGATGGCTTCTATTCATGCCATCCATTGTGTACAAATGAATACAATTTATATGGTTAGCTGTGATTGGTTAATGTGATCACATGGTACAGACAGGGCCAATCACAGCTAATCACAAGAACAAAACAAACTGAAGGAACCAGTTTCATTCAGTAAAAATGGTTACTTATAGCAATGAAATTCACTGTTATAAGCAATCATAATGTGTAAAAAAAAAAAAAAAAAGGAAAAAAAAATAATAATACAAAAAAAAATATATATATATATTATAAATTATTATTATTTAATTATTATTATTATTTTTTGTACTGTCAGCAGTCAGTGTCCTGATCACACCAGTTATATGATGACGCTGTACTGCGAAAGTGACGGTATGTAAAAAAAAAAAAACTGTGAAGATTTTTCTTCCAGGTCAGCAACGTTTGGGGCAGATTAAGGTACAGACAAGAGGCAGCAGAGTGGTCAGGAATCAGGCCGGGGTCAGGAACAGGAAGGAAGATCATCCAAGGGAGCGGGCAGAAGAATAGTCCAGAGGTGTGCCAGGGGGTCGGTACAGGCGGCGTTCAGGCACCAGATGCTCAGGAACGTAATAATGGACCAAACAGCACTGACACAGAGGACTAGTGCAGTTTAGCCCGCCCCGGACGTCACCGACTCCTGCACTCTGAGGGAACGGCACAGTGACTCCCGTACGCATGCGCAGGAGTGACATCATCGCGGCTCATCCATTTAAAGGACCGGAGCACACGAACCCGGATGGAAGACCGGGTGAAGATGGAAGCCCTGTCAGTGGTGACAGCGTGTCACTGGAGGGCTTCGTTCTAAGGTGAGTTTCACATAATGTGCTAGTATGCGATAGCACCCTTGCCTTGGAGGGAAAAAGTGGTGTCAGTGGGAGGAATAGTGCCCCATTATTGGTGTTAGTGGGAGGAATAATGCCCCATCATTGGTGTCAGTGGGAGGAATAGTGCCCCATCATTATGATTAGTGGGAGCACTAGTGCCCCATTATTGGTGTCACTCAGAGGAATAGGGCCTCATTGTTGCTGTCAGTGGAAGGAAATGTACCCCATCATTGGTGTCAGTGGATTGAATAGTGCCCCACCCATCATTGGAGCACAGGTGTGTCAGGAGGAGGCTGTCTCTCTGGAGCTGCTGCAGATCCGTGTGAGAGGGGACTGGTGAGGAAATCTATCCCAGCTCTCCTGGCCCCTTTCTGGGGAAGCCATGGAGGCCAGCAGGGCCTCTCCTGCTGGAAGCTCCCAGCCATCTCCTGGGCCATCAGGTGACATGCCTTCCTCTGTACAAACCATGGCTTGTGATCTTTCTGCCCCTGGTAAGGATGAAGGCTCAGAGGCAATTCAGGAGCGAGTGGTGGCCGGGATTAAAGCCCTGAATAGAGAAAGAGACAAGCTCTATAAACTGAGAGCGGAGCTGAAGCGCCTGAGAAGGCAGCGTGAGGGCTTACACAGCCAGAAACGAGGGTCCATGGATCCGGAGATCCAACTGGCCAAGGTCCGGGTTGAGCATCAGGAGACCATTGTGTCCATCATGGAAGGCAGAGATGGGCCATTTAAGGAAAAGTTTTACAATGAAAAAAGGTTTGCGAGGATGACAAAGATGGAGGTGGAGGAGGAGACCCCCAGTTCTGACCCCCTGCCCCCTCAGGTAGAGGTAAGCAGCCCCATGCCTTCCCAGGACTCAGGAGGCATGCTCAGGGCCATCCAGGTAATGGAGTCTCCTGTGCGGGGGGATCAGCTGGCGTTTGGTGATAAGGACATAACTGATAATGTGCCTGATAATGTCAAGCCCCAAGCAGGGGATGAATCTGTTTTTGTGTCATCTAACACCATGAGCAATGTTGAAAGTGTGCCCAGTGACACTCAAGTTTCTAATGCTATGTGTAGCAATGTTGTACCTGCTAATGCTGCAGCGCAGCAAGAGCTGCATTTAAAAAATGACATTTCTGAAAAGGAACTACCGGTGTCAGCAGAGCCTATTAACTCTCCTTTGGCTGAGTCTAAACCTGTTTGCCCCACAGCTGCTGGAGACTCTACAGTGCAGCATCAGGACACAGCTGGTATTGCAGCAACTGTGACTATTCCTGATGGGAAATTGAACGTGTGTGTGACTGATAGCAATTGTACAAGTGTGATGGACAATCGTCCCAGCTCAGTCCAAGCAAATAATAATAATGAACAGACTACTGTGACTTCAGTGTGGGGCCTTGGCCCTGATAAACCCACGTTTGCTCAGGTGGTACGCTCTGCTCCTGGTGGCTCCGCCCCCAAGCGGGGTTTCCCCCTGCAGCCTACCACTTTGGGCACCCCGGGATCTAGTCTTGGGTCTCTGGCTTCTGCTGGGGGTCCGAGAAGAAATGTGGTAATTCTCAAATGGGAAGGTGGTGCGATCCCTCCAGCACGGCGTGCAGTGGTGGATTTGATTTTGGAGATGGGTTTTGGGGCAAATGACCTGTATGCCTTTATACATGTAGCTGGGACACGGGATTATACCATTAGTTTCACCAGGCCAGAGGGTCTTGACCTGTTCTGGGAGCGATATGAGGCTCGGTGCAGGTCAAGACCTGAATGGGAAGGTCTGGCCCCAGTTGCGGTTTCGCAAAGGTCAACGGTGAAAAAGATAACCATCATACTCACCAATGAGAGTGTTCCTGCTCGGGACCTAGAGGTCTGGTTAAGGAACTATGGTGAGGTTTTGACTAAGCCCAGCAAAATCCTTGATGAACGTAACATCTGGACTGGGGGTTGGTCAGTAACAGTCAGGTTGGCCAGGGATGGGAATGTTGTCCGTCACCTGCCCTCCTCAGCTTTTATAGGGAGGGATAGGATGACTATTTTCTACCCTGGTCAGCCGAAGCTGTGTCACCACTGTGGAGAAAAGGGGCATTTGAGCTCTTCCTGTTCAGCCTTGATATGTTCAGTGTGTCGGGGTCAGGGTCATATGGCCAAGGACTGCACTGAGATGATCAGGTGCAACCTGTGCCTGCGCCTTGGCCACCCCTACAGCAGATGTCCTGAAGCCTGGCACAATATGGAGAAGGAGGTACTAGATGACTTGTCAAGGCTGGACAGGATGGAGGGTGATGCCCCTGGTGTACCATCCTCCTCTGCGGTGACTGACTCCCCTGGTCCTGCTCAGGATCCCTCTCCAGTTCCTGTGGCCACCCCTCCTGTGTCTGTAAGTATTCCTTCTGTATCTGTCTCTGTGTCCCCCCAGCCTACTGTATCCCCTCCTCTTGTGTCAGAACCTTCCAAGTCTGTGCCCCCCGAGTCAGTTACCCCCCAGGAGTCTACCCCTCCTAAGTCAGATTCAAAGGGAGTAACCCCCCCACCAGGAGTGGTAGTGGGTTTTAAAAAGGTCGCTTCTGCCTCTCTAAAGGAGTCTTCTGTAAAGACTTCAAAGAAAAAAACAGGAGATAAGGGCATCTCTGAAGCTGACCTGCAGTACCTGGAGGAGAGAAGGAAGGTTGGGAAGCGGAAGAAGCAGGTGGTGAGGACGGAACAGGCTCCAGTGCCTGTCTCCAACCGTTATAGGTCCTCTAAGTGGGAGATTTCCTCATCTGGAGCTTCTTCGGAGCGAAGTTCTGATTCTGAGATGGAGTTTGAGGCGGCCTCAAGAAAAAGAGAGGCTTCTGGTGATGAGCAGCAGAGGGGAGCTAAGAAGCAATCCACCCAATAACCCAAATGGCGGTTCCCCCTCCGTTAAAAGTGGTGACAATAAATGTCGCCAGCATTAAGTCAGTAAGAGCTCGTTCTATGGCCTTCTTTTTGTTCAGCCAATTAGATGCTGAAATTTTATTTTTGCAAGAGACTAGGCTCACCTCCTTGGCAGATATTCATATGGCCAAGAGAGAGTGGAGGTATGGTCCATCTTACTGGTCTCTTGCGGCCGAGCCTTACGGCGGTGTGGCGGTGTTGTTTAAAACCGGCATGGTAACTATCCGGCGGGTTATTGAGGTGGAGATTGGGAGATGTATGGTCTTAGACGTCCTTGTGGGAGGGCAGGACCTGCGCCTAATTAATGTCTATGGGCCGCACACAAAGTGGGACAGGAAATGCCTTTTTACAAGGATCAAGCCATTTCTTTTTACATCCCGGCAAGTGGTCTTTGGAGGTGACTTTAATACAGTAACTAGGCCCAAGGACAGGAAGGACTTCAAGGACAGGCTGGGATATGATAGCGTTTTTTTAAATAGTATGGTTAGGGATGCTGGTCTTGTGGATGTGCACATTAAGCACCTCCCGGATGACACTGGGTTCACCTTTCATCGAGGTAATAGTCAGAGTAGAATAGATAGGTTTTTTTTGAAGGAGACCTCTGCTTTCTCACCCCCAGTGGTGCAGGCAGTAGAGTTCTCTGATCACTGTATGCTATCTGTGGTCCTGAATGCTTCAGACGCCCCTCAGAGGGGTAAGGGCATCTGGAGATTGAATTCGACTCTACTCAAGGAAGAACATGTTAGACAATCCTTTGAGGAATTCTTTCAGGCACAGGTGACCATCCTGGACTTTTGTAGCAGCAAGGCTGAGTGGTGGGAGCTGACCAAAAAGAGGATCGCTGGATTCTTCAGGGGCCTAGCCAATAGAAAACAGTTTAATAAATACATGACCTACCAACGTTTACGGAGGAAGCTGGATATTCTTGTCTCGAGAGGTGGAGATCCTGGGGAAATCTCCGAAGTGAAACTCCTTCTCAGGAAGTGTCAATATGACCGGCATGCCTCTTTGGTTCTGGAGAGGGACTATGGGAAGTACCACTCGCCTGACCCTTACCAGAACTGCAAACAAGGTGTAGCTGTTAAAACGGTCGTTGGCCTTAAAGACAGTACAGGTTCCTTGACAAAGTCCAGGTCAGGGATTCTGGAGGTCGTGAGGTCCTTTTATGCTGACCTTCTTGGGAGGAAAGAGCTTGACCGTGACAAGATGGAAGGCTTTTTGGACTCTACTCCAGGTCTAAATGATGAAGATGTCCCATTGATGAATTTGACAGAGGAGATCACAGTTGAAGAGGTGATGAGGGCAATTGAACAACTTGCCATCAAAAAGTCACCTGGACCGGATGGCTTGACGGCTGAGTTTTACAAAGCCTTTAAGTCTATTCTGGCCCCACATTTGGTAGAGGTTTTTAACAGTTGCCTTGCTGAGGGGGTACTTCCCCCTTCCATGAGGCACTCGGCTGTGATTCTTCTTTCAAAGGGTAAAGATCCTTCGATGATTGAGAATTGGCGCCCCATCAGCCTTCTTAATGTCGATAGAAAGATACTGGCAAAGATATTTTTCTGGCGCCTATCGTCAGTAGCAGAGTCTTTGCTTTCTCGCCATCAGCACTGTTCAGTCCAGGGTAGGTGCACCTTCACAGCGGTTTTAGCTGTCCGGGAGGCCTTGGAGCGGTGCAGGGCTGCAGGCTGGGGAAAGTATTTGCTGACATTAGATCAGGCAAAGGCTTTTGATCGTGTCAACCATGAGTACCTGTGGTTGCTCCTTAGTAAGTACGGTCTGCCGGGTGGTTTTGTCGATTGGTTAAAAGTCTTGTATAAGGGGGCAGAAAGCTTTCCTCTTGTTAATGGTTGGGTTGGGCAGTCCTTTGAGGTTGGCTCCGGGGTGCGCCAGGGTTGTCCCCTGAGTCCCCTGCTCTATGTGTTTGCAATCGACCCTTTCATCAGGAGGCTAGAGAGCGGCATGTTGTGTGGGGTACCAGTGGGTCTCTCGGGTGAGCCGCCTTTGAGGGTTGTTGCCTATGCGGACGATGTGTCAGTGATTGTCACCGGGGCGGATGAAGCAGAGGAGGTGGTCTCTCTGACATCACGGTATTCTGAAGCATCAGGCTCCAAGATCAATCAGGAAAAGAGTGAAGTCTTCTGGATGGGAAAGGAAGGTGAGGGTTTTGATCTCCCGGACACCTTTCCAGTGCCCCAGGAAAGAATTAAGATTCTAGGCATTGAATTTGGACCCGGCGATTATGGCCTCAAAAACTGGGAAGGCAGACTGGAAATTGCCAATACTAAGGTGGTCAGCTGGAAGAAATGGAAGTTATCTATGAGGGAAAGGGTTGATCTGATTAAGACTTACCTGATTCCGATCTTTTTGTATGTCAGCTTTGTCTGCATCTTGCCAGTGTCTCTCTATGCTAGGGTCAGTAGTGTGTTCTTCCAGATGTTGTGGGGGAACAGACTGAACCCCATCAAGAGGAATGTCACCTATCTATCCAGGAGGGAGGGTGGCTTAGGTATGGTCAACCCAGTTCTTTTCTTTTCACTGCTTTTTCTCAAGTTTAATATTGGTAATATGCTTGCAGTGGAACCTGCATGGATGGGCAGGCATTTTTAGATCTTGGTTTAGGCCTTTTCTGCGACTTTGGGAAGAAGGTGGCCAAGTGAAGAATCTCAGGGGTCATCGTGGTCAGCTACCAGCCTATGTCGCTCCGTGCCTGAAGTTACTGCGGCAGTGGCGATTGTCGGCTGAAGATCTCAGATCGGTTCCGAGGAAAGTCCTTATGAGTCGAGTCTTGAGCGAAGTCTTTCATGACCCACTGGCCTTAAGGGATTGCCCAGGCCCAGTTTTGAGGGCAGGGTTAAGACTTATTAATTTGGACAGAGTACCTCCTAAATTCAGGGATCTGGCCTGGATGTGCTTCCATGGGAGGCTCTATGTTAGGGGCAATTTGAAATTCCGCAGTGGGGTGGATCGTAGCTGTCCTCGGGAGGAGTGTGCAGGTGAGGAGGAGACTATGGACCATTTTCTGCTTCATTGCCCTTTTAACATAGAGGTGTACAAACAGGTGGGGCGGGCCCTCGGTGTTCCTTTCCTCTCCAGGCTGGGTTATGCTGAGTGGGTGTATGGAGCATTCAATACTGGTGGGGTTTTTTGTTTAGATACACTGTTTTTAGTTAGCCTAGTAGTCCGTTATTTCACTTGGAACGCACGGTGTCAGGTCAGCATTCGGCGTAAAATCCTTCCTGTTCAGGTGGTGGTGTATGACATTCTGCATGAGGTGGAGAAGATTCGGGTACTTGAGAGAGACAAGCGGAGTCAGGGGGCTTGGTTGAAGGCGTGGAGGGGTTTCAAGCCTCCCTGACTGCCAGGAGTCTCTTTCCCGGGTGTGGCTGTCTGTCTCTTATCACCCTAGATTATTTTTTTTTGGATTAATTTTTGATAAATGGCTGCGTACATAGGTGATGGGTTGTGCCTCTTAGGCCCTCTCTGCTGCTTTATGTAAATAGTTTTGGTAACGGATTATGTATATATTGTATATATTCTGAACATTAATGTGTATTCCTTGGATTTCTGTTGAAGTTTTGTACTATGGTTTTGTTTTTTACTTTTGTATAAAATTGGTTGCTTGATTCTTTTAATAAAAGATCAATAGTGCCCCATCATTGGTGTCAGTGGGAGGAATAGTGCCCCATCATTGGTGTCAGTGGAAGAAATATTCCCCCATCATTGGTGTCAGTGGAAGGAATAGTGCCCCATCATTGGTGTCAGTAGAAGGAATATCGCCCCATCATTGGTATCAGTGGGGGGCATAGTGCCCCATCATTGGTATCAGTAGAAGGATTAGTGCCCCATCGTTGGTGTCAGTAGGAGGAATAGTGCCCCATCGTTGGTATCAGTGGGAGGAATAGTGCCCCATCATTGGTATCAGTGGGAGGAATAGTGCCCCATTATTGGTGTTAGTGGAAGGAATTATGCCCCATTGTTGGTGTCAGTGGAAGGAATTATGCCCCATTTTTGGTGTCAGTGGCAGGAATAATACCTCGAGGGGCATATAAAGGCAAGCAAAGGGCACTCCAGCCCCAGGAGATCACTGCTTTCGGATGACACATTAAAACTGCACAGTAAGAAGTGTGAAGAGTCCCTCTCCGGCCCGTTCTCCATCCCCCGATGATGCCGGTGTTGTAAGGTAAGCATAGTCTTAGTGACATGAAAGGTCGGCTCATCCCACACACGTAGACACATACGGGCCCATTCATTCCACGATGATGTGATTGCAGGTGGTGTAAGATATGATCACTGCACGGTATGTTATTTGGCAGGGTCGGCTGATCAAGGGCGACGATGGATCAGGCTTATAGAATAACAGGAGATAAACCGGTAGGTCTGGTCTGGTGAGTCTTCTTCTCAGTTTACCTGACCACACTGGCGGTGGCTTGCAATGCGATGATGCATGTATAATGCGATCTTCCACATCTCACAGGTAGAAGTATATCTGCACCCAGGAGGATCTTGGTAGGATCCTCCATAGTTTACAGGCCTCGTCTTTCTATGGAGATTTGTTCCAACTGCACATCAGCAGCAGCTTATGGAATTACGGGTGAAAAAAGGGACATTAGAAGGGTTCAGCCTGAGCTAAAGGACCTCTGATAAGCACGGATCATTCATCCACTCCTATGGCTGATAAACCACATTGCATAGGTGACACTATTATGTTCTGCACAGCTTCCATGTCACCTCTGTGCTCATTAGAAAAGGAGTCATCATCATCATCACACGGCCTCTTCTCACTTCCTTCTGTAGGCCAACCAACCACGTCGTCGTCTTCCAGTGCCTGAAAACATGTTAGAGTGAAAAAAATGTGCAACCCAAGATTGTTCCCACTGGCTGACGGGGAATACCTCATTGGCTGACAGCGTATACCCTCCCACCAGTGCTGGGACAAGATCATCCAGGGTCAAGATGCCAAACTGTACCCATCCTTGGCCACCCATTTTCATATCCATGTAGAGCACTGGGGTCAGATGTGCATAAAAAAACTGAGTGCAGGGGTCTTTGCAAATTTGTTAATAATAAAAACGGAAAAAAATCCCATGTGTATCACAGCCTTTGCCATGGCACTCAGAATTGAGCTCAGGTTCCTCCTGTTTCCACTGATCATCCTTGAGATGTTTCTACAACTTGATTGGAGTCCACCTGTGGTAAATTCAGTTGATTGGACATGATTTGGAAAGGCACATACCTGTCTATAGAAGGTCCCACAGGTAACAGTGCATGTCGGAGCACAAACCAAGCCATGAAGTCCAAGGAATGGTCTGTAGACCTCCAAGACAGGATTGTATGGAGGCACAGATCTGGGGAAGGGTATAGAAACATTTCTGCAGCATTGAAGGTCTCAATGAGCACAGTGGTCTCCAGCATCCATAAATGGAAGACGTTTGGAACCACCAGGACTCTTCCTAGAGTGGGCCGCGCAGCCAAACTGAGCGATCGGGGGAGAAGGGCCTTAGTCAGGGAGCTGACCAAGAACCCGATGGTCACCTCTGACAGAGCATTTCTTTGTGGAGAGAGGAGAACCTTCCAGAAGAACAACCATCTCTGCAGCATTCCACCAATCAGGCCTGTATGGTAGAATGGCCAGGCGGAAGCCACTCCTCAGTAAAAGGCACATGACAGCCCACCTGGAGTTTGCCAAAAGGCACCTGAAGGACTCTCAGACCATGAAAAACAGAATTCTCTGGTCTGATGAAACAAAAATTGAACTTGTTGGCCTGAATGGCAAGCGTCATGTCTGGAGGAAACCAGGCACCGCTCATCACCTGGCCATTACCATCCCTACAATAAAGCATGATGGTGGCAGCATCATGATGTGGGGATGTTTTTCAGCGGCAGGAACTGGGAGACTAGTCAGGATCGAGGGAAAGAAGAATGCAGCAATGTACAGAAACATCCTTGACGAAAACCTGCTCCAGAGCGCTCTGGACCTCAGACTGGGGCGAAGGTTCATCTTCCAACAGGACAACGACCCTAAGCACACAGCCAAGATAACAAAGGAGTGGCTAGGGGACCACTCTGTGAATGTCCTTGAGTGGCCCAGCCAGAGCCCAGACTTGAACCCGATTGAACATCTCTGGAGAGATCTGAAAATGGCTGTGCACCGACGCTCCCCATCCAACCTGATGGAGTCTGAGAGGTCCTGCAAAAAAGAATGGGAGCAACTGCCCAAAAATAGGTGTGCCGAGCTTGTAGCATCATACTCAACAAGACTTGAGGCTGTAATTGGTGCCAAAGGAGCTTCACCAAAGTATTGAGCAAAGGCTGTGATACTTCTGTACATGGGAGGAGCCTGTGATACTTATGTACATGGGAGGATCCTGTGATACTTATGTACATGGGAGGAGCCTGTGATACTTATGTACATGGGAGGAGCCTGTGATACTTATGTACATGGGAGGAGCCTGTGATACTTAGGTAAAGGGGAGGAGCCTGTGATACTTATGTACATGGGAGGAACCTGTGATACTTATGTACATAGGAGGAGCCTGTGATACTTATGTACATGGGAGGAGTCTGTGATACTTATGTACATGGGAGGAGCCTGTGATACTTATGTACATAGGAGGAGCCTGTGATACTTATGTACATGGGAGGAGCCTGTGATACTTATGTACATGGGAGGAGCCCGTGATACTTATGTACATAGGAGGAGCCTGTGATACTTATGTACATGGGAGGAGCCTGTGATACTTTGGTAAATGGGAGGAGCCTGTGATACTTATGTACATGGGAGGAACCTGTGATACTTATGTACATGGGAAGAGTCTGTGATACTTATGTACGAGGGAGAAGTCTTTGATACTTATGTACATGGGAGGAGCCTGTGATACTTATGTACATGGGAGGAGCCTGTGATACTTATGTACATGGGAGGAGCCTGTGATACTTATGTACATGGGAGGAGCCTGTGATACTTATGTACATGGGAGGAGCCTGTGATACTTATGTACATGGGAGGAGCCTGTGATACTTATGTACATGGGAGGAGCCTGTGATACTTATGTACATGGGAGGAGTCTGTGATACTTATGTACATGGGAGGAGCCTGTGATACTTATGTACATGGGAGGAGCCTGTGATACTTATGTACATGGGAGGAGCCTGTGATACTTATGTACATGGGAGGAGTCTGTGATACTTATGTACATGGGAGGAGTCTGTGATAACTTCTTTCACGTTGTTATTATGGGGTATACCGTAATAAAGCTGTTTATAATTGACCGGCTGATCCTCTCGGAAGATTTCTTTGCGGACCTTTAGTCCTCCTTAAATACATTATGAGGGATTGTTTGTAGAATTTTGAGGAAAATAACGAATTTAATCCATTTTGGAATAAGGCTGTAACATAACAAAATGTGGAAAAAGTGAAGCGCTGTGAATACTTTCAGATTGCACTGTACATTGTCACCGTTGTTTGGGTTTTTCTATGTAATGGACCATCTTAGTCGTCGCTGATCCTCTTGAGATCTACCAGCTCACCAGGCCATGGTGCACGATACATTTCAGGTAAACCTATTCTTCGTATTTATGCATCTCCACTTTGGGTCACTCAAGGTGACCTCATTTCACTTTTACCTCGTCTCTGGTTGTGTCTGTAACTAAAGTTCAGCCGACATGCCAGGATCAAGCATTAGGTCACCGAGCAATTAATTCGCTACAGACCAAGCTGAGCCATAGGTGATTGACGACATGTAAACGCTGCCCTGCCAGCTGCTGGCTGCCGCTTATAGCTGTCAATCAGAGGTCACCAGAGCGTGCCTGCTGTATCTTATATACCAGGTCCTACTCAACCCATGGAGAGGACAAGGTGCGCACTTTACACACTTTGCCTGATAAAGTGGCAGTTATGGGATTTATGTACACAGGCCTAGAATGGATAGGGAGAAAGGCGAAGGAGAAGTTTCCCCGCCCTTCCAAGCTAGACTTGCGGTTCAATGTAAGTCACCAGCTTTCCGAGTCATGGCGGGGGGGGGGGTCACTGGTTACTTAAATTGTTACAAACTGGGGGGGGGGGCATCAGTGCCGGAACTAGATCATCTAGAGCCCCGGGCGAACATGCCAAATTGCGTCCCCCCCCTCAAGGTGTATTAGCATTATGTGTCAGCAAAATCCCTTCCCCTCCAAAAAAATTTGAGCACTAATCTGCATCCTCGCCCCCTTAAGCATAAATTGCCACTCCTCCCAGTACAAATACACCCCCCTGCTGAAATATTCCCTCCCAGCACATATCTTTGCCCCCCCCCCCCCCCATTCCCCCCAGCTCAAATGCTTTCTCTCCCCATATGTCCCTAGCAAAAATCCCCCCCTTCAAAAAAAAAAAAATCTCCCCTCCAAGCACAAATCATCTACCCCTCAAATTTCCCCTTCAAGCATAAATCCTCTACCCCTCAAATTTCCCCTCCACAAATAAATCCTCAACCCTCAAATTTCCCCCTCAAGCATAAATCATCTACCTCTCAAATTTCCCCTCCAAGCATAAATCCTCTACCCCTCAAATTTCCCCTCCAAGCATAAATCCTCTACCCCTCAAATTTCCCCTCCACAAATAAATCCTCAACCCTCAAATTTCCCCCTCAAGCACAAATCATCTACCCCTCAAATTTCCCCTCCAAGCATAAATCCTCTACCCCTCAAATTTCCCCTCCACAAATAAATCCTCAACCCTCAAATTTCCCCCTCAAGCATAAATCATCTACCTCTCAAATTTCCCCTCCAAGCATAAATCCTCTACCCCTCAAATTTCCCCTCCACAAATAAATCCTCAACCCTCAAATTTCCCCTTCAAGCATAAATCATCTACCCCTCACATTTCCCTATCAAGCATAAATCTACTCTTCAAATTTCCCTTCCAAGCATAAATCCTCCCCTCCACCTTACACCACAAATTCCCCTCCCTCAATTCCCCAACCTAGCAAAAATTGCCCCCCCCCCCTCAAATGTCCCCTCCTAACACAAATACTCCCAATCATTCCAACTTGCACAAATCCCCCCCCCCCAAAAAAAAAATTTCCCCTCTTACATTTTACTTTTATAGCACACCCCCCCACCCCAAATCGCCCCTTTTAGCACAAATCTACTTCCCCCATTATCACCCCTCCCAACACAAATCCCCCCAAAATCACCACTCCTAGCATACCTCCCCAAATTTGGTCTCCTAGAACAATTCTTGACCCCTGCTCCCCCCCTTCCCCAAATCCCCCCTCCCAACACAAATCCCCTTTGCTGAATCTCCTTGTGGTGCCCCCCTCACCTCACAGTGCCCATTGCAGCCGCCCCTCCTGCCCATCCCTTGTCCTGGCCTTGAGGCCCATCATGGGGGTGTGGTGCTTCCCTTTGGTTGGTTATTGGTGGTTCCCTTTCACACGGCAAGCCAGTTCGGATCCGCCTGTCCATTGTTCAGGCGGATCGGAGCGGGCCAACCATTGACTCCTATGGGAAGACGGATGTCCCCCATTGTCCCTTTGCTTGGTTATTGGTGGTTCCCTTTCACACGGCAAGCCAGTTTGGATCCGCCTGTCCATTGTTCAGGTGGATCTGAGCGGGCCATCCATTGACTCCTATGGGGAGACGGATGTCGGTGTGAAGATGTGTCCGCTGCCACCCGTCTTCCATCCGATCCACTAAAAACAGATGTACGGCGATACAGCAAGGCACATTTTGGAGGTGCCGTCGCAGGAAAATGTAGATTGCACTACACATGTTACATATTGCCGCGCACGCCGGAGTGAGAGCGATAATTCTAGGCCCATTTTTCATGGTTAACTCCAAACTGTTCACCTGCAGGGGCTTTTAAAGCATCGCCTATAGAAAACATGGGGTACTGAAGTTTGTTGCTGTTTTCGCCGGCACACGCAACTTTACGGCTTGAGACGTTGGGGATTTATTTACTTAGCGCAACCTCATCTTTTATATTTTACTCAAAAATTAGGTAATATGTTGCATTTATGTGCCTTAAACTAACTTTAGTGTAATTTTTTACTGAATTGTGTGTTTTGTAAACCACTGCGCTATTGTATGGTAAAGTATGTGGTCAAAAAAAAAAAGTATGTGGTCAAATCCAGGATTAACTCATTTTGGAAATATGGCACAAAAATCCCCTAAATATGGATACAGAGAACACTGAATAGGAAGTATGGGACTTTATAGGTGCATTTGCTACAAATCTATAAAGCACAATCAATTATAAAAAAATATATTTATTGAATCACATAGAAAAAGAAAAAAAAAAACACTTCATACAATACATCAGTGAATACAATACATAATGAATAACCGACACAGCTGTTGAAGTTGAATTGCTGTTTCCACGCTTTTAATCCAACACGTTTCGCCCTAAGGCTTCTTCAGGAAAGGGCGTGGAAACACAACTACTAAATAAATGAGCAAACACATATCAGAAAAAGATACCTACATAAGGTTTTCAATGCACATTTCTAAAAAAATATAAGCACATCTTGAGTTGGTATAGACCAGTGGTTCTCAACTCCAGTCCTCGGCAGGGCCAGATTAAGAGCAACATGGGCCTGGTGCTAAGGATTTTGGTGGGCCTTTTTATGGAAATAAATAAAATGAAAACGCAAACAATTTTTGTTAAATTTAAATTAAAGAGAGAGAGTGGTTAAGAGAGAGGGGTGGGGGGGTGATAGCGAGATGGGGGGTTGAAAGAGAGGGGGTGAGAGGGAGGGGGAATGAGAGAGAGAGGGGGGGTGAATGAGAGAGAGAGAGAGAGGGGTGAGAGAGGGGGTGAGAAAAAGGGGAATAGAGAGAGGGTGAAAGAGAGAGAGGGTGGTAAGGGATGAAGGGGGTGAGAGAGAGAACAGGGTGAAAGAGAGGGGATGAGAGAGAGAGGGGGGTGGGAGTGAGGGGGTGAGTCTGTGGGAGGCACAGCATAGTACATAACACGGGGGGGGGGGGATAGCACAGTACATTACATGGTTGGCACAACACATTACATGGTGGATACATGGATACAGCACATTTAATGGTAAGCAAAGCACAGTACATTACATGGTGGGCACAGCACATTACACAGTTGGCACTGCCTAATACAGCACATTACAAGGTAGGCACAGTTCATTATATGGTGGGCACAGCACATGACATGGTTGGTACTGCACAACACAGCACATTGCATGGTGGGCACAGGACCTTATATGATGGGCACAGCACATGACATCGCGGGCACAGCTGAGCACATTACATGGTGGGCACTGCACATTACAAGTGGGCACAGCATATTATATGGTGGGCACAGCACATTACACGGTTGGCACTGCCCAATACAGCACATTACAAGGTAGGCACAGTTCATTATATGGTGGACACAGCACATGACATGGTTGGTACTGCACAACACAGCATATTGCATGGTGGGCACAACACAGCACATGCACACGGTGGGCACAGGACCTTATATGATGGGCACAGCACATGACATCGCGGGCACAGCTGAGCACATTACATGGTGGGCACTGCACATTACAAGTGGGCACTGAACAGCACATTATATGGTGGGCACAGCACATGGCATGGTGGGCACTGCACAGCACATGACAAGGTGGGTACTGCATGACACCACATGACATGGTGGGCACTGCACGCCACAGCACAGCACATTACATTGTGAGCATAGCACATTAAATGGTGGACACTACACATGACATGGTGAGCCCTGCACACCACATTCCATTGGGCACATTGGTGGGCACTGCACGACACAGCACATTACATTGTGAGCACAGCCCATTAAACGGTGGACACAGCACATGACATGGTGAGCCCCACACAGCCCATTCCATTGTGGGTACTGCACGGCACATGCCATGGTGGACAATGTACAGCACATTACATGGTGAGTACAGCACATTAGATGGTAGGCACTGCATGGTGCAACACATGACATGGTGGGCATAACACAGCACATGACATGGTGGGCATAACACAGCACATGACATGGTGGGCACAACACAGCACATGACATGGTGGGCACAACACAGCACATGACATGGTGGGCACAACACAGCACATGACATGGTGGGCACTGCACATGACATGGTGGGCACTGCATGGCACAGCACATTACTTGGTGTGTACAGCCTATTACATGGTGGGCACTGCATGGCACAGTACATTACATGGTGGGTACAGCGCATTACATGGTGGGCACTGCATGGCACAGCACATGACGTGGTGGGCACAGCGCATTACATGGTGGGCACAGAACATTACATGGTGGGCACAACACATTACATGGTGGGCACTGCATGGCATAGCAGATTTCATGGTGGGCAATGCAACTGCACATTACATGTTAGGAACTGCACATGACATGGTGGGCACTGCTGAACAGCACAGTACATTACACAGTGGGCACAACACACTACATGCTGGGCACAACACATGGCAGGGTGGGCACAGCACATGACATGGTGGGAACTGCACATGACATGGTGGGCACTGCATGGCACAGCGCATTACATGGTGGGCACTGCACATTACATGGTGGGATCACTGCATGGCACAGCACATGACATGGTGGGCACTGCACATTACATGGTGGGCACTGCAAGGCAGAGCACAACATAGGGGGCACTGCACATCACATGAAGGGCAATGCAATGCACAGCACATGACATGGTGGTCACTGCACATTACATAGTGAGCACTGCAACGTACAGCATATGACATACTGGACACAGCACATTACATGGGGGGCACTGCATGGCACAGCACATTACATGGTGGGCACAACACATTACATGGTGGGCACTGCATGGCATAGCACATTTTATGGTGGGCAATGCAACTGCACATTACATGTTAGGAACTGCACATGACATGGTGGGCACTGCTGAACAGCACAGTACATTACACAGTGGGCACAACACACTACATGCTGGGCACAACACATGGCAGGGTGGGCACAGCAGATGACATGTTGGGAACTGCACATGACATGGTGGGCACTGCATGGCACAGCGCATTACATAGTGGGCACAGAACATGACATGGTGGACACTGCAAATAACATAGCGGGCATTGCACAGCACAGCATGACATGGTGGGCACAAGAGAGCACATTACATGGGGGAAGCAGCAGTCTGTCCCCTAGCACAATAATTACACAACATCCCCCTAACAAATGTACTGACCTTATCATAACAGCATGTAAGATGTCCTTCCTCCCGGGCTCCTGCTGGTTAGGAGAACATCAGCACCCCTCCCCCAGACACATCCCAGACACTGAGGATCTGTGTGAGTGTAACAGATCCTGTGATAGGAGTCAGGAGGCATTGGCAGAGACAGAACTCGGCTGCACTAACACTTGTCTCCTCCATGTGTGCACAGAGGGCTCCTCTTCCTTCAGGAAGACACAGATATTCATAAGCCACTGCCATGGGCCTATATTGAGGGAGGGGCCTGGAGCTGCAGCTCCACCAGCCCCTATGTTAATCCGGCCCTGGTCCTCAGGACCCACCAACAGGCCAGGTTTGCAAGATAGCTGAAATACATCACAGGTGATATCACTTGCTGCTCAGTGATTTCAGTATTCTAGTCTGCAACTCCCCAAGGTAATACAGAAAACCTGGCCTGTTGGTGGGTCCCGAGGACTGGAGTTGAGAACCACTGGTATAGACGGAGCGCACAAATACTTCCTTCCTAGGTCTGGCAAGAGTTCCCCACAACAAGATTTGGCTTCCTACCTCCAATGGACGAGGCAATGAAACCTATATAGTGCAAAATCATGAAGAAGGGAGGGAATTGTGGTGGACCCGCCCAAACAGATTAGATGTCGATCGTCCACATGTGCCGGATCTCCGGTAGGGAGGGATATATTATCAGAGGGGATATAGGAGAAGAATGAGGAAGTAACCAATAATCAAATAAAAAACACAGAATACTCATCCAGACATCTGTCTCTGTGTTCAATAAATGGACACACATTGTCACTCTCAATGATTGTTTGGCCTAAACATTTGGAACCGCCTCTATTTTATTCTTTAGGGCCGGGATGTCAGACTCAATTTCACTGCAGGCCACATCAGCATTCTGGTCGCCCTCAAAGGATCGATTGTATCTGTAAGACTAGATGTCCAAGGGACCCTCCCCCCCTTACATCAGATGTCAAGACCCCCCCCAACCATCAGAAGTTCCCTACTTGCCCTTACATCACAGTGTACCCCTCTTACCTTGTGCTGCTGCCAGGAAGAAGCTGGGGGTGGAGCTGGGGAAGCAGAAAGTGCAGGGTCTGGAGGAGGACCAGAGGAAGGCTGGGGTCAGTTGCCGGATGTGCTAAATGCTGAAACTAGGGGAGGCAGAGAAGAGGGGGTGCTGAGGCTGCACAGAGAGGTGTAGGATCTGTAAGAGTTTTGTCCTCCTCTCTGCTTCTGACTGCTGAGACAGAGGGGACACACACAATCCTCTCTGTGGCTGCACAGAGGAGTGCAGGATCTGGTGGAGGAGTTCTGTGCTCCTTCCTGATGCCAACGGCTGAGATGGAGGGGACAGACACAAACCTCTCTGTGGCTGCACAGAGGATACAGGATCTGGTGGAGGAGTTCTGTCCTCCTTCCTGCTGCCAACGACTGAGACAGAGGGGACAAACACAATCCTCTCTGTGGTTGCACAGAGGAGGCAGGATCTGGTGGGAGAGTTCTGTCCTCCTCTTTGCTGCCGACTGCTGAACCAAGTTCAGCAGTCGGCAGGCTGAATTCAGCCAGCAGGCCTTGCGTTTGACACATGTGCTTTAGGGTGTCTGCATTCAGAACGTAACAAATGAATAATAATAAATAACAATAATAATAATAAAAATGTGTTATTATTATTTATTATTAATTAGTTCCGTTCCATTTGTTCAGATGCGGCATTCGTTATTTCGGACACATTCGTATTCGTTACGTTCACTAACAGCCAAATTTGAAAGAAAACTCCAATACCTATAATTTAAAGTGGTTGTACATCCTGTACATCCTGTACACCCACTTTTACCTACAGGTAAGACTATATTAAGGCTTACCTGTAGGTGCTGGAATTATCTCCTAAACCTCCACGGTTTAATGATATTTACAATAAAGCCATGCGCCAATGTCTACGGCACATGCACACTTTAGAAAGGGCGGATCGTATAGTTTCCTAAGGGGTAATGCCATGACTGGCGGCTCCCGCGCACATGCGGCCAGTCACAAAGCCGGAGTTCGCCGCCACAGAAGGAAGAGGGGTGAAGCTGGACGCTCGCTGCTAGTGGAGACAGAGGTGACATCGGAGGCTTCGGTTTCAGGTAAGTGACACATAATGGGCTACTATGCAATGCGATGCGATGCGATGCGATGCATAGTAGCCCGTTATGCTTTACCTTTGCAGGGAAAGAAAGAGGAAGTAAAACCCATCAGGGTTTACTTCCTCTTTAATAGTTAGTTATTATTAGTTAGTTATTCTTTCGAATTTTCAGCTTTTCTTTCTTATTTTCGGATTTTCTAATTATCGAATTTTCGAATTTAAGAATTGCGATTAAAAAAAAAGAATCAAACGAAAACGAACAAATTTTTCGGCAGTGCACATGTCTAATTTTTAGACAAGTTTTATTTTTGATGGATTATCTTCATTATCGACAACTACAGGGCTCTCGGTCAATCCAAAATGTTAATAATCCTCAAACCTGAATATTTAAGAAAGTAAAAGTGAGGTCTTGGCTTTCTTAGGAGAATATCGATGTGTGCAGATTTATTGGGGGACTATTAGTTTGGGTTCACACTGAGTTGCGAATCTTGAGCAGTTTAGAATGCGGTTAGGGAGCCCAAGGTTCGCATGTCGCTTGAATTAGACATGTGCAATTTCGACAAATGCGTTAATTCGGAAATATCCGGATTAACGAAAACCTGTTTAAATAATTTTTCAGAATATTCAAAAAATTTGAATATTCAAAAACCTAGCAAATTCGAAAATTCATAAATTCGAACATTAGTAAATTCGAACATTCGTAAATTTGACAATTCGTAAATTCAACAATTTGTAAATTCGGAAATTTGTAAATTCGGAAATTGGAAAATTTGTAAATTCGGAAATTCGAAAATTCGAAAATTTGTAAATTCTAAAATTCTAAAATTCTAAAACCTGAAAATTCAAAAATCTGAAATAATAACTAACTAATAATAACTTACCGTATATACTCGAGTATAAGTCGAATTTTTCAGCACATTTTTTTGTGCTGAAAGTGCCCCCCTCGACTTATACTCGAGTCAAGCACTTTTTTGCAGGAAAAAATTTCATTTTCTGAACCGAGTAGCACAACATATCCAAAGCTGAAGTTCTTAGCACTAAGTGGCCCCGAGATACGGGGCCCCAAAATCGGTTCAGAAAATGTCATTCTCTGCTGCAGAAAAGTGCTTGACATTTTCTGAACCGATTTTGGGGCCCCATATCTCAGGGCCACTTAATGATAGGAACCCCAAATTTGGTGTGCTAACCCAGTGGCACTGGTACCATAACATATCCAAAGCTGGGGTTCCTAGCACCAAGTGGCCCTGAGATACGGGGCCCCAAATCCGGTTCGGAAAATGTCATTCTCTGCTGCAGAAAAGTGCTTGACATTTTCTGAACTGATATTCAGGGCCCTGTATCTCGGGGCCACTTGGTGCTAGAAACCCCATCTTTGGAAATTTTATGGTGCTAGTTCCACTGGGTTTGCACACCAAATGTGGAGTTCCTAGCACTAAGTGGCCCCAAGATACAGGGCCCCAAATTTGGTCAACTGTGTCCATCTGCAGCAATGTCATTTCGGGACCCTTTGGGTTCAGAGACCCCAAATTTTGGCTGCAGCTAGGGGGGCATCTAGGAACCCTTAACTACCGAGTTTGAAGTTCAGGGGACCTATGGCTGCAAATGGGCACAGTGAGGCTGCAAATGGGCACAGTGATGCTGCAAATGGGCATTGTTGACCCTCTTTTCCACTTACAGTAGCTGTGCATTTCTCACCCTCGTCTTATACTCGGGTCAATAAGTTTTTCCCATTTTTTTTGTGGTAAATTAGGGCCTCGACTTATACTTGGAACGACTTATACTCGAGTATATACGGTAACTTTTACTAACTATTAAAAAGAGACTCCTGTGCTTCTTTGATGTAAGTGCGATGTGAACTTCTATGGTGCAATGCAAATTTGTTCGCACCTCCACATCGCAAATCGCAACGTAAATTCACACCTCACCACCGGACAGAAACCTGCATCAAATTTGCACCACATCACAGCGCCGCAGTGTGAACCCGGGCTTAGTGTGCAGAATTATTATGCAACTAAAACATTTTCCCATCTCGCTTGTTTATTTTCATCTGTTATAAAGTGAGACTAATAAACAAACAACACAAAATTTACAAATAAACATTTCTGACATTTAAAAAAAACAAATCGGTGACCAACATCGCCCCCTTTCTTTTTAATACCATTCATAAGCCTTCCATTCATGGAGTCTGTCAGTTTCTTGATCTGTTGACAATCAACTTTTTGTGCAGCAGCAACCACAGCCTCCCAGACACCGTTCAGAGGGGTGCACTGTTTTCCTCAACTGTAAATTTCCAATTTAAGAAGCCTCCACAAGCGTCTCGATGGGATTCATGTCAGGTGAGGAAGGGGGCCATGTCACTCTTCTTTCATCTTTAAGGCCTTTACTGGCTGGCCACGCAGTGGAGGACAATGCATGCGATGGAGCATTGTCCTGCATAAAATATTGTGGTCCTCTTGAAAGATGCAGACTTGTTCCAGTAGCACTGCTCGAAGAAAGTGTCTTCTAAAAACTGGCGTTTGGTTTGGGAGTTGATTTTGAGTTCATCTTCAACCTCAAAAGTTCCAACTAGCTCTTCTTCAATAATGCCAGCCCATACCAGTACCCCACCTCCACCTTGCTGGCGTCTGAGTGGATGTGGTCCTCTGTGACCGTTACTGAACCAGGCCACAGGCCCATCCATCTGGTCCATCAAGAAGAGTCACTCTCATCTCATCAGTCCATAAAACCTTTGAAAAATCTGTCTTCAGATATTTCTTGGCTTGGTGTCAAGCGTGTGTGGTGGCAACCAGGTGAGGAGTACAAAGACAAGTGTGTCTTGTCTACAGTCAAGCATGGTGGTGGAAGTATCATGGTCTAGGGCTGCATGAGTGCTGCCAGCACTGGGGAGCTACAGTTCACTGAGGGAACCATGAATGCCAACATGTACTGTGACATACTGAAGCAGAGCATGATCCCCTCCCTTCAGAGACTGGACCGCAGGGCAGTATTCCAACATGATAAGGACCTCAAACACACCTCCAAGACCACCACTGCCTTGCTAAAGAAACTGAGGGTAAAGGTGATGGACTGGCCAAGCATGTCTCCAGACCTAAACCCTATTGAGCATCTGTGGGACATCCTCAAATGGAAGGTGGAGGAGGGCAAGGTCTCTAACATCCACCAGCTCTGTGATGTCGTCATGGAGGAGTGGAAGAGGACTCCAGTGGCAATCTGTGAAGCTCTGGTGAACTCCTTGCCCAAGAGGGTTAAGGCAGTGCTGGAAAATAATGGTGGCCACACTTTGTGACACTTTGGGCCCAATTTGGACATTTTCACCTAGGGGTGTACTGACTTTTGTTGCCAGCGGTTTAGACATTAATGGCTGTGTGTTGAGTTATTTTGAGAGGACAGCAAATTTACACTGTTATACAAGCTGTACACTCACTACTTTACATTGTAGCAAAGTGTCATTTCTTCAGTGTTGTCACATGAAAAGATAGAAGAAAAGATTTACAAAAATGTGAGGGGTGTACTTACTTTTGTGAGATGCTGTAGGGTGTTGATCTACTTACACCACACATTGTGTCATTATACAAATACACATCACTTGATGTGCTGAAATCCAATAAGCATTCAAGTTTATATAGCTTGGAGTTGGACAATATGCCTAAAAATTATGATTTGGTGAAAAATACTCACTTGCCTAATAATTGTGCAAAAAAATGCAAAATACGGCTCTAGGAATTAGGAGTTAGTGGAGGGGCGCTGCTTACAAGAAATCAAAGTTGATGCGGTGGTCAATACATGAACCTCATATTGATACATAGGATTATTGTTCTTACCTTTGTAACTATCTGCTGCTAATAATAAAGATGCCCCATCCACATTACAAATGGCCAGTCAGCTGAGTAAATTTCCCAGTGGGATTTGGTGACATAAAGCCGGCGTGGCACGCAGGATGGCAGCTGTGTTTGGTTGGATGGCAGAAATGGGAGCCGCTCGGGGAACAGATGGTTCAACTCTCTGCACTGAGATATATGGGATGTATAGGAGGACAGTCAGCGAGTGTGCTAACCCCGTACTGTAACTGGAGCCTAATAAATCAATCCAGAGATGTCACAGGAGATATTCGGTTACACATTCGTTGCTTTAGGTCACAACGACGTGGTCAAAGCATTCTCAATGCCTGTCATAGTCTTGAGTTTCACTGTAAGGAATTCAGTACAGGAAGACAATGGAGGAAATAAGTAGTATCAGCTTCTGGGGAGGGGAGGGGGACGCAAGGAACGTATTCTCTGCATTTATAAAGCTTACAACCAGAGAACGGGCTCTGGAGAACTTCCGGTGGCCTGCTGGATCATAAATGGTTTCCTAAAATGTGGGGGATTCTATAATAGACTTTTATGACCAGTTTATCCCCCTGAGGCATCCGATCCCCCCTGACACTCTACTCCAGGTATTCTAACTGAGGAGCAAGAGTCACATTTTTTCAATTCACAGTCTTAGCTCATTGACGTCACCTCCAACACGCAAACCCAGGAGTAAGGGGAGCAGCCTGGGCAAAACACCCCCCCCCCCGTGCTGGTCTAGGGTTACAAAAATGCACTGGCATTATATTCTGCCTAGGAGTACATGTAGAACCACGATACAGGCACAACGCATAGCAACAAAGAACCAAAGCCGTTGTGGAAATTCCACTACACTCCTGCGCTATTAGGCGCCCTTTCAGCCTTTTGGTATAATGCACCTTAATCAACCCCTGTCTGCCGCATTTCCCCGATTAACGGACGTAGTCACCGTCCTCTTACATCATCAGCTCCATCACTCGGCTGACTGCCTCTCCTGAGCACAACCACTTGGTTTTTATTCATGGACAACAAAAGGAAATGACAAGCAGGAAGTCATGGCCCCAACAGCCAATCGCTTCCTCCATGCAAAATGACCACACAGGAAATGACCACACAGGAAGGAAATGACCACATAGGAAATGACTACACAGGAAATGACCACACAGGAAATGACTACACAGGAAATGACTACACAGAAAATGACCACACTAAAGGGGAGGGTATCCACCATCTTGGTCAGCATGGAGCCCACTCAATACTGCTCAGTGTAACCAGTATCTAGTGAGATCATTCTACTTGTCCTTACAGGCTTGAGAAGATCTGCGGGGACATTGCTACTGCTGTTGTCAATATACGGTACGAGTATATTAACAAGGCAGATATCAATGTCCTCTTTTTAAAGCAGATATGTATCCAAAAGGGATAGCGTAGCTACGACAGAGATATAAGATGTTTCTCTCGTTATGTAGTCTTCACTTCTCTAATGTGCATAGACATTTGAAGGTAAGAAGCCCAGCGCATCGCATACTTACAAACCGGCAAACGCCCACACACACACAGAGGACACATCTCCAAGCCCATGAGAAGGTTTTCATACTGACGGCTTTACCGCTGGTCCCGATTCAACCCATGTGTGCTCTGCTAGAGCGCCCCTTGGTTAAATCAGACACAGGGAGACCGATGACAATCTATAAAACACGCATAGTAAAATTTCCACAACAAAGCGAATTTGGGGGTGGAGGAACTTGACTGACCTGCACAAGAGTCCTGACCTCAACCCCCAATAGAACACCTTTGGGATGAATCAGAGCGGAGACTGCAAGCCAGGCCTTCTCGTCCGACCTCACAAATGCGCTTCTGGAAGAACGGTCAAACATTCCCATAGACACACTCCTAAACCTTGTGGACGGCCTTCCCAGAAGAGTTGAAGCTGTTATAGCTGCAAAGGGTGGGCCAACTCAATATTGAACCCTACGGACTAAGACTGGGAGGCCATTAAACTTCATGTGTGTGTAAAGGCAGGCGTCCCAATACTTTTGGTAATTTAGAGTGCATATTTACATTGTGCCAAGCTGGACCAATGTGACTATACAAAGCAGATCATACCCGGAGTTCAGATTTAAATATTGTACATCACGAGTTTCTTTATGTTGTTTGTTTCTGTGCTTTCAGGGACATGAGGCACGGCAAAGCTATAATGCGGTTTGTGTCTCCAAATCCCTCCACCAGCCGTGCCTCAGCTATGATCTAATTAATGACGCCCCGTATAAAATCAACAGGAAGGAAAAGCCGAGCGGGCCTGGCCAGGACACAGGAACAAAGGGGTGTGCAGCAAATTCTGAGCAGGCTTCGGCCTTCCCTTCACCGTGTTTTGAAGGCCTAATCTGCCATATGGCTCCCGATGATTTATTAGGTGTGGAAAGCAGGCTGATAAATTTCACTGCTGGTCCCGGCATAGACTGGGGGTGTCAACAGACAAGCCTAATGGAAAGTGCCTGCACCAAAGAGGAGAATTATTTATGACTGTCTGTAATGTCACCGGGGGAAATTTATCATCTTTTCTGGTGGATGTGTTTGGATCGGAGGTGGGGGGAGGTGAGCTCTGGACAGAGTCCCCTTGTTACCTTTCTGCCTGAATCTCTGCCAAGGTGAACTGGAAAGTGTGGTGGGCAGAGGAACTGGAGACTTTAACCTCTTCCAGTACGTAGAAGAGTTTACGGGAGTTCAAGCGGAACTAAACTGTATCTGAGCACCACAAACTGAAAACGATATTTATTTCATTTTTAATCTTCAAAGAAAAATCCCCCATCCATCCATGTCTCTATCCATCCATGTCTCCATCCATCCATGTCTCCATCTATCCATCCATGTCTCCATTCATCCTTCCATGTCTCCATCCATCCATGTCTCCATCCATCCATCTATCCATGTCTCCTTCCATCCATCCATGTCTCAATTCATCCTTCCATGTCTGCATCCATCCATGTCTCCTTCCATCCATCCATATCTCCTTCCATCCATCCATGTCTCCATCCATCCATGTCTCCATCCATTCATCCATGTCTCCATCCATCCATGTCTCAATCCATCCATGTGTCTCCATCCATCCATCCATGTTTCATTCCATCCATGTCTCCATCCATCCATGTCTTCATCCATGTCTCCATCGATCCATGTCTCCATCCACCCATCCACGTCTCCATTCATCCATGTCTCCATCCATCCATGTCTCCATCCATCCATCCTTGTCTCCACCCATCCATCCATGTCTCCATCCATCCATCCTTGTCTCCATCCATCCATGTCTCCATCCATCCATGTCTCCATCCACCAATCCACATCTCCATCCATCCATCCATGTCTCCATCCATCCATCCATGTCTCCATCCATCCATGTCTCCATCCATCCATGTCTCCATCCATCCATCCATGTCTCCATACATCCATGTATTCATCCATGTCGCCATCCATCTATGTCTCCATCCATCCATGTCTCCATCCATCCATGTCTCCATCCATTCATCCATGTCTCCATCCATCCATCCATGTCTCCTTCCATCCATGTCTCCATCCATCCATGTCTCCATCCCTCCATCCATGTCTCCTTCCATCCATGTCTCCATCCATCCATCCATCCATCCATCCATCCATGTCTCCATCCATCCATGTCTCCATCCATCCATCCATGTCTTCTTCCATCCTTCCACTCCTCCATGTCTCCATCCATCCTTCCACTCCCCCATCAATCTATGTCTCCATGATTTACTTTGTTGAGAGATCACTTTGAAAAACACCCCCCCCCCCCAACATTTCTAGCCACAGGAATCTATATGTCCTTAGCTCAGGCATGCAGGCAGGAGGGTGTGCATAGCTGAGAAAGCTCCTCCTCCCATGAAGACTCCTGGAATGTATGACATCATTTTGGCCAGAAACCAGAAAGTAACTGAGGAAATGTAAAAAAAAAGCATAAAACAAGTAAATATAATCTCCCTTCCTATCTATCTACTAATGCTTGCAGCATGAGGATTACACGGAGATCATGCTGATTAGGAGATTTTAGTTTCACTTTAAAAACTTCCCCACCACCGGCCCACCAGCAATGTACTGCAGACGGTGGCATTCCGGTACGCCGCCTCCTTCTTCCGGGTTTAGGGGGCGCACACGCTGCCCACAGCCGGCACCCGCTGTGATTATACACAGAGGGAGCCTGGCAGTAAATCCCGGCCAATGATTCACAGCCGGAAACCTGCTGATCGGCTGTGTCCAATCACAGCCCAGAGCTCTGTGTTGACAATCAACACAGAGCTGTGTACTGAGAGAATGATCTCTCTGTTTCTCATCCCTGCAAAAGCAGGAATGAGAAACTTAGAGATCTGTAGGTAAAACCAGCACCCATTACACCTAATTCTAATTATTAGGCACACATTTAACCCCTCGATCGCCCTAGATGCTAACCCCTTCCCTGCCAGTGTCATTAGTACAGTGTATAGTATTATCGTTGATTAGACATGTGCACTGCCGAAAAATGTGTTCGCTTCAGTTTCATTCGTTTTTTGGGGGGGTTTTTTTGGTTTTTCGGGTCATTTGCTATGATTGAAATTCGTAAATTCGAAAATCTGGAAATTTGAAAATTTGTAAATTGGAAATTAAAAAATGTAAAAAATTCAGAAATTCGAATATTCGAAAATAAGAAAGAGCATTTGAAAGAACGAAAATCCGAAAATTCTAAATAATAACTAACTAACTAATAATAACTAACTATTCAATTATAGGTATTTGAAGTTCCTTTCAAATTTGGCTGTTAGTGAACGTAACGAATACGAATTTATCCGAAGTTACAAATGATCCGAAATAATGAATGCCGCATCTAAACAAATGGAACGGAACAAATTAATAATAAATAATAATAATAAAAAGTTTTGATTATTATTATTGTTATTTATTATTAATTTGTTGCGTTACATTCGTTTAGATGCGGCATTCGTTATTTCACATAATTTGTAACTTATAAATTCGTATTCGTTACGTTCACTAACAGCCAATTGGAAAGGAAATTCCAATACCTATAATTTAATAGTTAGTTATTATTAGTTACTGTAGTTATTATTTCAGATTTTCAGGTTTTTCAGTTTTCGTTCTTATTTTCGGATATTCGTCCCTTGAATTTTTGTTCTTATTTTCGGATTTTCGAATTGTCGGATTTTCGAATTTTCGAATTTACGAATTTACAAGCTTACGAATATGCAAATTTAAGAGTATTCAAATTTACGAATATTCGGAAAAATTCATTAAACGGGTATTCGTTAATTCGGATATTTCCGAATGAACAAATTTGTCGAAATTTGTTAAAAAAATGATTTTGGAATGAAGCGAATTGCACATGTCTATCACTGATCACTGTATTTGTGTCACTGGTGATGTCAGTGTCAGTTAATCGGCTAGTGTCAGATTGGCCGCCGCACTATCACAGTCCCATTATAAGTCGCCGATCGTCGTCATTAGTAGTATAAAATAAATAAATAAATAAAAATCCCAGTGTAGATCCCATAGTTTGTAGACGCTATAACTTTCATATAAATCAATCAGTATACAATTAATTATGAATTATTATTATTAATTAAAAGACATGTAGCAAAATATATTTTGGCCAAAATTTATGTAGAAATTTTTTTGTTCTTTTTTTTTTTTTATTGGACATGTTTTATAGCAAAAAGTTGAAAATATTTAGGGTTTTTTTTCAAAATATTCTGTCTTTTTTTGTTTATATCGCAAAAAATAAAACCCCAGTGGTGATCAAGTACCACCAAAAGAAAGCTCTATTTATGTGAAAGAAATTATAAAAATTTAGTTTGGGTACAGCGTTGCATGACCGCGCAATTACCAGTTAAAGTAGCGCAGTGCTAAATAGCAAAACAAATGGCCTGGTCATGAGGGGGGGGTAAAACCTTTTGGAGCTGAAATGATTAAAGTGGAGACACAAAAGAGTCGTATCGGCGCCGCATTGCCTGAGAAATGGTTAGGAGTTCGGTAAGGTGGTCACATCACTGTTCTGGCGGTATGGTCCCTTTAGCACAACCTGAGCCTAATTCATGAAGGCCTTGTGCCAGTTTTGGTAGAAGTATCGACGCCTGCGCCAGATTCGGGAACTTCTTCTTCTTTTTTTTCTTTTTTTTTTTTTTTTCAAGAAAATTCGGGAAGTTCTTACTAACACTACTTTGGCTGCAACAAATCCTAAAAAGAATTACCGCCAGTTGGCAGACAAGTAATATGGTGGTAACTAGGACCAACTCAAATTTGGCGTACGTGGGGGAAGGAGGGTGTTGTGTGTTCTTTAGTTTATTAATATTTTTGAAGGTGTTTTACATTAATTTCATTGGTTGCTAGGATAAAAGCCTCCCGCGTCCTTCAACCAAAGACGCAATCACGCCTGAACTGACAGTTAGGTGGAGCCATTGGCCTCATTCACATCTGAGCGATTTGGATTTGAAGGCAAAATCGGCCCGTGTTTCAGAATCGCAGCAAAACCTGCAACATGTCTTCATTCCTAATGGTACCCCAGATGCGGCACAAAATTGGCGACAAAATGCACGAAAACTGTGGCAGCACGCGCATTAAAAATGTGCCTGGCCCAGGGCCAAAATGTGGTCCCTGAGCTTCTTTGGTGCGACAAATGCACTTAGGGCCACTCATTCAAGTGAATGACCTATGTGGGACATACGGAAAAAAGAGCAAAGAAAGTGGCTTTTAGGTGTCACCCCCACCTCTCTCCTCCAGACATGTGCCCAATGACTTTTAAGTTTATCCCCCACCCCTCTCCTCTGGCCATGTTCCCAATGACTCTTAGGTGTCACCCCCACTTGTCTCCTCCAACCATATCCCTAATCGCTCTTAAGTGTCACCCCCATTTGTCTCCTCTGGTCATGTCCCCAATGGCTCTTAGATGTCACCCCCACTTGTCTCCTTCGACCATGTCCCTAATGGCTCTTAAGTGTCACCCCCATTTGTCTCCTCTGGTTATGTCCGCAATGGCTCTTAGATGTCACCTCCACTTGTCCCCTCTGACCATGTCCCTAGTGGCTCTTAGGTGTCACCCCCACTTGTCTCCTCTGGTCATGTCCCCAATGGCTCTAAGATGTCACCCCCACTTGTCTCCTCCAGCCATGTCCCTAGTGGCTCTTAGGTGTCACCCCCACTTGTCTCCTCCGACCATGTCCCTAATGGCTCTTAAGTGTCACCCCCATTTGTCTCCTCTGGTCATGTCCCCAATGGCTCTTGGATGTCTCCTCCGGCCATGTCCCTATTGGCTCTTAGGTGTCACCCCCACTTGTCTCCTCCGACCATGTCCCTAATCGCTCTTAAGTGTCATCCCCATTTGTCTCCTCTGGTCATGTCCCCAATAGCTCTTATATGTCACCCCCACTTGTCTCCTTCGACCATGTCCCTAATAGCTCTTAAGTGTCACCCCCATTTGTCTCCTCTGGTTATGTCCCCAATGGCTCTTAGATGTCACCCCCACTTGTCTCCTCTGGCCATGTCCCTAGTGGCTCTTAGATGTCACCCCCACTTGTATCCTCCGGCCATGTCCCTAATGGCTCTTAGGTGTCACCCCCACTTGTCTCCACTGGCCGTGTCCCTAATGGCTTTTAGATGTGCCCCCCAATTGTCTCCTCCTTTTTGGTGGCCACCTCAACCCTTCTCCTTCAGCCATGTCCCCAATGGAATTTATGTGTCACCCCCACCTCTCGCCCTCGGCCACGTCCCCAGTGGCTCTTATGTGTCACCTTCATCTCTCTCCTCCAGTCACCTCCCCAGCTGCTTCTAGGTATCGCCCTACCTCTCTCCTCCTGCACTTTCCACAATAGCTGTTGGATGTAACCCCCACTTGTCTTCTCTGGCCATGTCCCTAATGGCTCTTAGGTCTCACCCCCACTTGTCTTCTCTGGCCATGTCCCTAATGGCTCTTAGGTGTCACCCTCACTTACCTTTTCTGGCCATGTCCCTAATGGCTCTTAGGTGTCACCCCCACTTGTCTCCTCCGGCCATTTCCCAAATGACTCTTAGGTGTCACCCCCACCTGTATCCTCTAGCCATTTCTCTAATGGCTCTTAGGTGTCATCCCCACCCCTCTTCTCCAGTCATGTTCCCAGTCGCTCTTTGGTGGCCACCCCACCTTTTTCCTCCAGCCATGTCCGCAACAGATTTTAGGTGTCACCACCCCTTTCTCCCGTGACCACATCACTAGTGGCTCTTATGTGTCACTTCCATCTCTCTCCTCCAATGACCTCCCCAGTTGCTCTTAGGTATCGCCCCCAACCTCTCTCCTCCTGCCTTGTCCACAATGGCTCTTAGGTGTAACCCCGACCTTCCTTCTCCAGCCATGATGTCCCCAAGACAGATATTCATCAGGAAAGCAGCCTTTTCAGCTTGAAGCACAATGAAATGTTATAGTTTCTTATTTGCAAACTGCTATGTATAGATGAGAATCTTTTTGTTGGCCGTACGTTGGAGGAAACCGATATATACCGCACATATCATTTACTAGCAGACAGTAAATATGTCATTTACAAAATATATCAAGATCACTTTCCACTGAACTGTAAATATATCACACATGCCGGGTCTCAGCTTCCATCTGAACTGTAAAAGGCAAAAATAGAACTGTAAAAGCCGAGATGTGTTCTTGTGAAAGATTGGAAGAGTCGCCAAAAGAAACTGAGCAGGAAATCAAAATATGAACATATTCCGGAATGTTTGTGTTTATGGGTTAAAGATGACTTTTTTTTTTTTAGATGAGAGATTTCCCAAAAATCTGTCCAGATTCTAAAGTGTTTTTCTAGGCAATCATGACCAATTTCATAGGGACCCAAAAACCGCCGTGTTCCTGTCTGGAAACGAATGCTCATTTTTGTGCAGCTAATGCTTGTGCGCATGTTCCAGCACATAGATGAGCTCTGGCTAGTAACCGGAATGCACTGACACGTAGGTGCATCTGTGTGCGCCAGGGCACATCCACACGCACTGCCCAAGCCCAATCTTGGGAATGGCGCCAAGCTGCCTATGTAAAGCAGGCCCTGATGTGAGCTAGTTGTTGGATGTTCTTCAGCTTCCCTGTGACCTGTGCTACTGTGTTCCTGTTCTTGCTGACTTATTTTCTGTTGCTAACCCGGCTGGCTCCTGTCCTGAACTTGATCTGTGAAACCCGGATAACAAACTTGGCTTGCCTTTGACTACGTTCAGCCTGCTTCCTTGGTACTGACCTTGGCCTGCTACATGACTACGCTCAGCCTGCTTCCTTGGTACTGAACTCGGCCTGCTACTTGACTATGCTCAGAGTGCTTCCTTGGTACTGACCTCGGCCTGCTACTTGACTACGCTCAGCCTGCTTCCTGGCTCTTAAGTGTCACCCCCATTTGTCTCCTCTGGTCATGTCCCCAATGGCTCTTAGATGTCACCCTCACTTTTCTCCTCCAACCATGTCCCTAATGGCTCTTAATAGTCACCCCATTTGTCTCCTCTGGTCATGTCCCCAATAGCTCTTAGATGTCACCTCCACTTGTCTCCTCCGACCATGTCCCTAATGCCACTTAAGTGTCACCCCCATTTTTCTCCTCTGGTCATGTCCCTAGTGGCTCTTAGATGTCACCCCCACTTGTCTCCTCCGAGCCATGTCCCTAATGGCTCTTAGGTGTCACCCCACTTGTCTCCACTGGCCATGTCCCTAATGGCTCTTAGGTGTGCCCCCCACTTGTCTCCTCCTTTTTGGTGGCCACCTCAACCCTTCTCCTCCAGCCATGTCCACAATGGATTTTATGTGTCACCCCCACCTCTCTCCTCCAGCCATGTCCCCAGTGGCTCCCCCTACCCCCTACCAGCACATAGACGAGCTCTGGCTAGTAACTGGAATGCACTGACATGTAGGCGCATCTGTGTGCGCTAGTGCACATCTGCGCGCATTGCCCAAGCCCAATCTTGGGAATGGCGCCAAGATGCCTATGTAAAGCAGGCCCTGATGTGAGCTAGTTGTTGGATGTTCTTCAGCTTCCCTGTGACCTGTTTTACTGTGTTCATGTTCTCGCTGACTTATCTTCTGTTGCTAAGCCGGTTAGCTCCTGTCCTGAACTTGATCTGTGAAACCCAGATACCAACCTTGCCTTGCCTTTGACTACGCTCAGCCTGCTTCCTTGGTACTGACCTCGGCCAGCTACTTGACTACGCTCAGCCTGCTTCCTTGGTACTGACCTTGGCCTGCTACTTGACTACGCTCAGCCTGCTTCCTTGGTACTGACCTCAGCCTGCTTCCTTGGTACTGACTAGGGATGAGCCGAACACCCCCCAATTCGGTTCACATCCAGAACATGCGAACAGGCAAAAAATTTGTTCGAACATGTGAACACCGTTAAAGTCTATGGGATACGAACATGAATAATCAAAAGTGCTCATTTTAAAGGCTTATATGCAAGGTATTGTCATAAAAAGTGTTTGGGGACCTGGGTCCTGCCCCAGGGGACATGTATCAATGCAAATAGAAGTTTTAAAAACAGACGTTTTTTCGGGAGCAGTGATTTTAATAATGCTTAAAGTGAAACAATAAAAGTGTAATATTCCTTTAAATTTCATACCTGTGGGGTGTCTATAGTATGCCTGTAAAGGCATATTTCCCATGTTTAGAACAGTCTGACAGCAAAAAGACATTTCTAAAGGAAAAAAGTCATGTAAAACTACTATCGCTAGCGCCGGCTATAATGAATTGTCGGTCCGGCAATACAGATAAAAGTTCATTGATAAAAACGGCATGGAATTTCCCCACAGGGGAACCCCGAACCAACATTTTTTTTAAAAAATGCGTGAGGGTCCCCCTAAATTCCATACCAGTCCCTTCAGGTCTGGTATGGATATTAAGGGGAACCCCGCGCCAAAATTTTTAAAAAAATGGCATGAGGGTCCCCCTCAAAATCCATACCAGACCCTTAAGGTCTGGTATGGATTTTAAGGGGAACCCCGTGCCAAAATTAAAAAAAAAAAAGGCGTGGGGTCCCCCCAAAAATCCATACTAGACCCTTATCTGAGCACGCAACCTGGCAGGCCGCAGGAAAAGAGGGGGGCGAGAGAGCGCCCCCCCCTCCTGAACCGTACCAGGCCACATGCCCTCAACATTGGGAGGGTGCTTTGGGGTAGCCCCCCAAAAAAACCTTGTCCCCATGTTGATGGAGAGAAGGGCCTCATCCCCACAACCCACAATCTTCTTCCTCCATCTTCTTCTTCTCCATCTTCTTCTTCCTCCGCTCTTCTCGTCCCACATCTTCCTCCGGCTTCTTCTCCGCTCTGTCCGCACGATCCGCCTCAGTGGGAGTCTTCCGCCATGTGACGCTTTGGTTCTTCTGACACCATTCTTATATAATGGAGGGCGGGGCCACCCGGTGACCCCGCCCTCCTCTGACGCACGGGGACTTCCCAATGGATTTCCCGTGTTGTCAGAGGGGGGCAGGGTCACCCGTTTACGTAACCAGGAAGAAGAAGAACACCGAAGGCAGACCAGAAGAAAGAAGATGGAAGAAGAAGCGGAAAGAAGAAAAATTAATAAAGGACTTGTCAAAAACCGTCTTGTGTTTTTTAACCTTTTTGACACATTTTTTGTGAAATGGTAGGGGTACATTTGTACCCCATTACCAATTTACACAGCGGGGGATCTGGGGGTCCCCTTGTTAAAGAAAGCTTCCAGATTCTGATAAGCCCCCCGCCCGCAGACCCCCACAACCACCGGGCAAGGGTTGTGGGGATGAGGCCCTTCTCCCCATCAACATGGGGACAAGGTGCTTTGGGGGGGCCGCTACCCCAAAGCACCCTCCCAATGTTGAGGGCATGTGGCCTAGTACGGTTCAGGGGGGGCGCTCTCTCGTCCTCCCTCTTTTCCTGTGGCCTGCCAGGTTGCGTGCTCGGAAAAGGGTCTGGTATGGATTTTGAGGGGGACCCCCACGCCATTTTTTTAAATTTTTGGCATGGGGTTCCCCTTAATATCCATACCAGACTTGAAGGGCCTGGTATGGAATTTAGGGGGACCCCCACGCATTTTTTTTAAATTTTGGTTCGGGGTAACCCTGTGGGGAAATTCCATGTTGTTTTTATCAATGAAATTTTATGTCGGACCGACAATTCATCATAGCCGGCGTTAGCGATAGTTGTTTTACATGTCTTTTTTTCCTTTAGAAATGTCATTTTGCTCTTGGACTGAGACACCCCTCAGGTACGAAATTTAAAGGAATATTACACTTTTATTGTTTCACTTTAAGCATTATTAAAATCACTGCTCCTGAAAGAACGTCAGTTTTTAAAACTTTGCATTGATCCATGTCCCCTGGGGCAGGACCCAGGTCCCCAAACACTTTTTATGACAATACCATGCATATAAGCCTTTAAAATGAGCACTTTTGATTTCTCCCACAGACTTTTAAAGGGTATTCCACGGTTTTTGAATTTGCCGCGAACACCCCAAATTGTTCGCTGTTCGGCGAACGGGAGAACAACCAATGTTCGAGTCAAACTCATGTTCGACCCGAACATAAAGCCTAGTACTGACCTCGGCCTGCTACTTGACTATGCTCTGCCTGCTTCCCTGGTACTGACCCCAGCCTGACTGTGCTTCCTCCTGCCTAACTGTGTATGACCCAGGCTTGCCCTGACCACGTCTCTGCTTCTGAGTGTACTCTTGTCCAAGTCTTCACCCCATATCCCTAAGGTTCTTCTCTACGGTGCCATCCTGCGGTCTGCCAACCACGATCCTTTCCTGCTTCTCAGCTGCCAGCACCCATGCTACTTTGAGCCTTGTACCTCTATCGCCACATTGAGGGGTGTTCAGATCAGAGCCGCAAAGGGAAGCCCTCTCATCAGCTCCGCCACGAACCAGGGAATGTGACAGTACCCCTCCATCCACCAAGCAGTCTAGGGACTCCTAGACTGCTTGGTGGACGGAGAGGTACAAATGCTGGCTGTTTTGGGATCCCTAAGAAATTCCAGTTGCAGAGAACAGAACTTGTATTAATGTCAGAGTTCAGCAATTTACAACAAACTGACGGTGTCTATTTTGAGGAGTAGAACGCGGCCTGGCCGGTCTGTACCCAAATGGGGTAGTCTCCCGAAGGATGGCTTGTCCCCATCCTTTCCCCACTTGACTGGAACTTCTCTCTGCCGCTAATCACTGTCCCTGTCAGATGGGTGACCTGTCCTGGCCAGGGGTGGCCCGTCCATTAGGGAGCGCCCGGGCACTGTCCCCGTCGCGGCCACTCTCTGTTCATGCGTCCGGCCCCTTTTGGGGCACCGGGTGTATGAATTACAGCGGCAGGGTATTTTTCTGAAGCACCTGATTAGAGCCATAGGCTCTGATAGGCTTCAAAATAGGGTGGGCTTGGGTTGCAGAGCATGCGACCTGGAGCTCACCCAGGTTGTTGAAACACTGATCCTCAATCCAGCCAATCAGTATCGGGTGTGAGACCCGTTTTCCGATTGCCCGATAAGAGAAGACACCTGATTGGCCGCTGAGGAAGAGGGGAGAATCGGAAGCCACCGCCGTGGAGAGCAGGAAAACGGGAGGCCGCCAAGCAGGGGGAAGCCACCACCGCCGTGGAGAGCAGGAAAAAGGGAGGCCGCCGAGCAGAGGAAGCCGCCAGTGATGGAGAGCAGGAGAACGGGAGGCCGCCGCGCAGGGGGAAGTCGCCGGTGATGGGGTAAGTACTACCGGCCAACCGTGGGGGGTTGGTAGGGTGGCATACTGTTTGCCGCCCCCCCCAAAAAAAATTCCACCAGCCGCCACTGGTCCTTATGCTACCTACGCACGAGATGCATGCCAAACCTGGGAACCAGGGCCTTAAATAGACTCTATCTGACCAAAGATGGCTACCAGAGTCACATGGTGCTGTTGCATTGGGATAGCTTCCCCAATGACCCAGAAAACCATAGAGGAACCAAGTTTCTCTTTACTTCCCCTACAACTGTAATGCCGCTGCGGTTGAGCGCCACCTACAGTGGAGAAAATAGATTGCACATGCCTACAAATGCATCTACGAACCGAAAAGCTGCAATACATAAAATATTTATTGTTTGGGTTTCCATACACTTATCTAGAGCAGGACATACTCATATAAGCATGGTTCTGTATACATAAGGACAAACTGAATATAGGCTGAACCAGGGAACATTACAAGGTATAGAGTACAGTCCTTGGTGGGTCTTCAACCCCCAAAATGCCACATTATAGATGTGAACGTGTTTAGATATTTATGACATGTATTACTATGTGAAGAAAAGTGCAGTAATTACTGGCGGCTTCCAATCCAATGAGATCCCGGCACTACATTCTGCATAGGAATCGGGTTCCTCACCCTTTATAGATGACATTTCCAATGCTTTATGGGGCCATTCTTAAAAATGCATGTCCTCTCTCGTAAAGATATTCAGGATAGAGCGATCCTCATTCCGGCTGCAATAGGGCCATGAATCTGACGTTCCCTGACAGATTTATAGGACAATCTTCTAACTCGTGCACTAAATGCATATTCTAGCAGCACACAGTGATTCATGAGATCCCACTTTCTTTAAAACCTTCAAAAAAAGAGTATTTATTTTTTTGCCCATGCTTGCTTTTAATTTTTAACCTCTTTATATCCAGAAGAAGCGCTCGTCTCTTTTTTCTGGTACTCTGCGGCCTGATTTCTGTATAACTCGTTCCTGAGATACAAACGTTAAAAGGAGGAAAATGGTCCAGGCCTTGTTTGGGGGGGGGTAAGATTTCCTGCTTGCTTGCCGCAGATTCAGTGGTCAATCCTTTCCCGTTTCTTCAGCTATGATCTCCCTTGGTTCAATCGTCAGCACATGGGGTCAGTATGCTGAGTTTTTTTATTTTTACAAATGTTTTGCATATGATTATTGTATAAATACCATTACGTTTTGTTCATGTTTATAATTATGTGTATTTTACAATTATAGATAAGTTCACAAACCTGGAACTATTTAACCCACTTGACCCTGAAGAAGACTTTCAGTTTTCCTTGACAGTTTATTTTGGGTTACTCCAGTGGTTTGATTTCATGATTTCATGTTATTGATCAGTTCTTTTTCAATTCAGATTGTATCCATTGTTTCAAAAAATGTTGCACTTTTACGATACTACTGTTTAGACATGTGCAATTCGTTTAGTTCCGAAATTCATTTTTTAACGAATTTTGACAAATTTGTTAATTCCGAAACTTCTGAATTTCCGAATTTTTCAATTTCGAATTTCCGAATTTTAAAATTTCAGAATTTTCGAATTTCTGAAAATTTGAAATTTCAGAAATGTGAAATTTCAGAAATTTGAAATTTGAGAAATTTGGAATTTCGGAAATTCGGAATTTGGAAATTCAAAAATTTCAGAAACTCAAAAATTCGAAATTTCAGAAATTGGAAATTTCGGAAATTGGAAATTTCGGAAATTGGAAATTCAGAAATTCGAAATTTCGGAAATGAGAAAATTTCAGAAATTCGAAAATTTTGGAAGTGAGAAAATTTCGGAAATTCAAAAATTTCGGAAATTCAAAAATTTCGGAAATTCAAAAATTAGAAAATTCGAATTTGGAAATTCAAAATTTTGGAAATTCGGAAATTCGAAAATTCTAAATTAGGAAATTCAAAAATTTGAAGATTCGAAATTTGAATATTCAAAAATTTGGAAATTTGAAAATTCAAAAATTTGGAAATTTGAAAATTCAAAAATTTGGAAATTTGAAAATTCTGAAATTTGGAAATTTGAAAATCCAAAAATAAGAATGAAAATCTGAAAATTCAAAAGAATGAAAATCCGAAAATTCGAAAACCCAAAAATCTGAAATAATAACTAAATAATAATAACTAATAAATTATAGGTATTGGAATTTCCTTTCAAATTTGGCTGTTAGTGAACAAGTACGAATTCATCCGAAGTTACGAATTATCTGAAATAACAAATGCCGTATCTAAACGAATTGAACGTAACGATCTAATAATAATGGGTAACAATAAAAATAATTTATATTATCATTATTTATTATTAATTTGTTCCATTCCATTTGTTTAGATGCAGAATTCGTTATTACGGATAATTCGTTACTTCAGATAAGTTTATATTCGTTACATTCACATACAGCGAAATTTGAAAGGAAATTGCAATACCTATAATTTAATAGTTAGTTATTATTAGTTAGTTATTATTTCGAATTTTACTGATTTTCTTTCTTTTTTTTCAGATTTTCAGATTTTCAAGTTTTTGAATTTCCGAATTTTCGAATTTCCGAATTTCCGAATTTCCGAATTTTCCGAATGACTACAGCCGGCTCCTCCTGCATACAGATCCCCTTCACCCGCCCACATACCCTGCCCAGGGCCCACGTGTGTAGATTACATTCTGACAGATGCCGGTTGATGGCTCCCGTGCCCCAAGTCCATATTTGTCCCTCCCCACCTAGCTTGTATGTGGGTGCTGACTCATCCCTGACATCGATTGTGGGAGGGCTCTATCTAAAAGGGTCCTAACACCTAGTGTCACTACCTGCTGTACCAGACACTATTCTGGTACAGAACAACTTAGTGTCAAAGTGGCCAACTGCACCTGCTTCAAAGATCTCTGATGTCCACAGAGGCCATAAGTTTCCCGGAAGAAGGGAGGCAATGAATAAAAAAGTTAGGAGTCTTCAGATCCAGACTGGGGCAAGTGTCTCCACCTTAAGAAGAGTGAACAGGTTCTGGTAGAGATCCTGGAATCGTTCCTAGTATGGAACAGCAGCAATAACCCCCCTGTGAGAGAAGCTGCTGAAAAGCGGAATGGAAATCCACCTGTCTTTGTCGGGAGAAGCGCAAATTTGAGAGTAGAAAGCGGGAAGGAAGTGTTCTCAGGTTTGAAAGGAAGTCCTCCTATACTCAGGAGCTGAAGGCCTACCCGACGAAGCACCAGTCTTCTTTTTCTGGAGCAGGAGAGTACCTTACCACCAGTGACTTCCTTGATGTATATTTCTAAGGAGGTACCAACCAAACATTTCACCTCAAATGGCAATTTTTTTGGGTAAAATGTACAATGTGTCCTTTTACTGAAGAGTTTGGAGACCGCTGATCTATATGCACTGTAACATGCCCAGAGAAAATTGATATCCACTTGTGGACCACCTGCCCGCAATGTACTGTGGACAGGTGGCCCGCAGAGCAAAGCAAGTACTGGTACGTCGCTGCCTGTTCCTTGGTTTTGGGCGCACGCATGCATGCCCCCCCCCACCGACACCCGCTGTGATTGTACACAGCGGGAGTCTGTCAGCAGGTCCTGGCCAATGATTCATGTTCGGGACCTGGTGATTGGCTGTGTCCAATCACATCTCAGAGCTCTGTGTTGACAATCACACACATACCTGGTAGGAAACTTAATTGAACAGGATGGCGCCCTTGTATCTCCAGCCCAGGCCCCATTGAAGGTGGAACAGGTGGTGCCAAGGGACAGGAGGAGCACGAGTGGTGGCAGGTGTTGGTAGCAGAAGTTGCAGCAGGAGACGCAGGCTTGAGAAGTCAGGCAGGGCATCAGGCCAGGAGCAGCTGTGAAGGACCAGCTGAGGCTAAAGGGGCATTCTGCATGTACTGCAGGTTCTGGAAGCGAGGCTTGTCAAAGCTCTCAGCAGGCTCTAGGCAGAAACACACTGCGATGACTGGAGCGGTTATAAAGGACAGCCGAAGAAGACACTCAGAAGTAGTTGAAGCTGAATCGGGAGCAGGAGCGAGGTCACAGAGGTAGCCAAGGTCAGTAGCAGGCAGGCAACAAGGTACAGAGGAGTAGGCGGAAGTGCGGTCAGGAACAAAGCCAAGGTCAGGAACAGGTGAGCAGAGGTACAAGCAGAATCCAATATCGGGTCAGTAACAAGCTGGGTCATCAACGGAAACCAAATACAGGATACACTAAGATCTCGGGGAAAAGCTGAAGACCAGTCAGCACTGACAGCGAGCAAGAGCAACCCTTAAATAGCCCAATCGGCACCAGAAACCGTAGACATGCTCCCACATGCGTGCACTTATGTGCACGCATTCCTGCCGTGCGTGTGTGTGCCTGTGCTCATTTTTATGAGCAATGCTATGGGGCTGCGCATATCTATGGCAAGCAGTCACTTCCAGCCCTATGAGGTCCTCCGTAGTGGAGAACAACAAGGACAACGGCAATACCAATAGACTAAGAGGATGCTGCCCTCCTCAGGCAGGGTAATCCGATTGATACTACAAAAACTAAATAATATGCAAGGCGCACACGCCTAGTGCATTACCAAAAGACATTTATTCAATAATAGGAGCAATAAAAAAATGGATACTCACAAGGTGGCAAAAAATAAAAGGCCATAAAAACACACAATGCTGAACAGTGTAGAAGTGTTTCAGGGGCGCACCCCTCTTTGTCGGAGCTAAGCTACTCCGAGGAAGGGGGTGCGCCCCTGAAACGCGTCAGCTGTATACCCCGCGTTGTGAATACGGCACATGTGTGTCCCCGCTGTTCAGCATTGTGTGTTTTTATGGCCTACTATTTTTTGCCACTTTGTGAGTATCCATTGTGAGTATACCGCGATTGCCCGGTAACCGAGCAGGACCGTGGATCTGTGTGTGTAAACACACAGATCTACGTCCTGTCAGATGGGAGGAGACCGATGGTGTGTTCCTTGTACAGAGGAACACCAATCAGTCTCCTCCCCTTGTGAATCCCCTCCCCCCACAGTTAGAATCACTGCTTAGGAACACGTTTAACCGTACAGCGCCCCCTCCTGGTTAACCCCTTCATTGCCAGTCACATTTATACAGTAATCAATTCCTTTTTGATAGCACAGATCGCTGTATAAATGTGAATGGTCCCAAAAATGTGTCAAAATTGTCCGATGTGTCCGCCGCAATATCGCAGTCACGATAAAAATCGCAGATCGCCGCCATTACTAGTAAAAAAAAGAATAATAATAGAAATGCTATAAATCTATCCCCTTATTTTGTAGACGCTATAACTTATGCGCAAACCAATAAATATACGCTTATTGCAATATTTTTTACCAAAAATGTGTAGAAGAATACGTATCGGCCTAAACTGAGGAAAAAATTTGTTTAAAAAAAAAAAAAATTTTGAATATTTATTATAGCAAAAAGTAAAAAATATTGTGTTTTTTTCAAAAGAAAGCTCTATTAGTGGGGAAAAAATGATAAAAATTTTATATGTGTACAGTGTTGTATGACCGCACAATTGTTATTCAAAGTGCGACAGCGCTGAAAGCTGAAAATTGGTCTGGGCAGGAAGGGGGTGAAAATGCCCTGTTTGGAAGTGGTTAATGAGCCTATTATTGAATAAATGTCTTTTGGTAATGCACTAGGTGTGTGCGCCTTCCAATCTATTTTTGTTTTTGCGCATATCTCTGCGCCAGTCGCCATAGTGAAATTCCCTTACACCTCTGTACAGAGGGAACCATCTCTCTGCTTCTTCTCCCTGCAAAGCAGGGATAAGACACAAAGAGATATTTAGTAAAGATCAGCGCACATTACACATTGCTAGGCGCACATTTATCCCCTTTGATCGCCCCTGATGTTAACCCCTTCTCAGCCAGTGTCATTAGTACAGTGACAGTGTATAGTATTATCACTGATCACTGTAATTGTGTCACTGGTGGTGTCAGCCTCCCCGTGTCAGTTAGTGTCAGATTGCCCACCGCACATAATACAAAATAATCCCAGTATATATCCCATAGTTTGTGGACACTATAACATTCACGCAAACCAATCAATATACACTTATTGGGATTTTTTGCATTGATTATCAATAATAAATGCAAAAATCCCAATAAGTGTATATTGATTGGTTTGCGTGAGTGTCTACAAACTATGGGATATATACTGGGATTTTTTTGTTAATGCTCAGCCCCCATCAGAGGTGCCCACCACAACTGCCAATCAGTGCCCATCAAAATGCCAGTCAGTGCCCGCCAATGTGCCAATCAGTGCCCATCAAAGTGCCAATCAGTGCCCTTCAGTAACGCCTGTCAGTTCCCTTCACAGATGCCAATCAGTGCCCATCAGACTGTCAGTAGCTCCTCATCAGTGCTGCCTATCAGTGCTGCCTATCAGTGCTGCCAATCAGTGCCATCTATTAGTTTCCATCAGTGCCATCTCATCAGTGCCCATAAGTAACACCTGTCAGTGCCCTTCACAGATGCCAATCAGTGCCCATCAGTAATGACTGTCAGTAGCTCCTCATCAGTGCTTCCTATCAGTGCCATCTATTAGTTCCCATCAGTGCCATATATTAGTGTCCATCAGTGCCTCCTCATCAGTGCCCATAAGTAACGCCTGTTAGTGCCCTTCACAGATGCCAATCAGTGCCTATCAAAGTGCCAATCAGTGCCCTTTACAGATGCCAATCAGTGCCCGTCAGACTGTCAGTAGTCCTCATCAGTGCTGCCTATCAGTGCTGCCTATCAGTGCCCATCAGTGCCTCCTCATCAGTGCCCATAAGTAACACCTGTTAGTGCTCTTCGCAGATGCCAATCAGTGCCCATCAGTAATGACTGTCAGTAGCTCCTCATCAGTGCTGCCTATCAGTGCCATCTATTAGTTCCCATTAGTGCCATCTATTCGTGCCCATCAGTGCCTACTCATCAGTGCCCATAAGTAACGCCTGTTAGTGCCCTTCGCAGATGCCAATCGGTGCCCATCAGTAATGACTGCCAGTAGCTCCTCATCAGTGCTGCCTATCAGTGCCATCTATTAGTTCCCATCAGTGCCATCTATTCGTGCCCATTAGTGCCTCCTCATCAGTGCCCATAAGTAACGCCTGTTAGTGCCCTTCACAGATGCCAATCAGTGCTCATCAGTAATGACTGTCAGTAGCTACTCATCAGTGCTGCCTTTTAGTGCCATCTATTAGTTCCCATCAGTGCCTCCTCATCAGTGCCCATCAGTGCAGAAGAAAACAAAATTTTTATTACAGAAACGAAGAAAAACTTTATTTTTAAAAAAAAATTTGGTCTTTTTGGTTTGTTTAGCAAAAAATGAAAACCGCAGAGGTGATTAAATACCACCAAAAGAAATCTCCATCTGTCTCAAAAAAATGATATAAATGTCCTATGTGTACTGTGTTGTATGACCGCGTAATTGTCGATCAAAGTGCAACAGCGCTGAAAGCTGAAAATTATCCTGGGCAGGAAGGGGGGAAAGTGGCCGGTGTTGAAGCGGTTAAAGTAGCGCAGTGCTGAATAGCAAACAATGGTCTAGTCATGAAGGGGGGGGGGGTAAATTTATGTTCAATTTCAACTATGCGGATCATCACCTTGTCCAATCCAAGTCTCGTGGATACGAGGGAATTATTGATGAAGAGATGACAGGAAACATCCGCACACCAAATCGAATGATCTAAGGAAGTTTCCGAAGTTTGTTATCAGTAAAACCGATCTCGGCCAATCAGCCGTCAGTTGCGACCTTTTAGACTTGGCATTAGGAGAGCCGCCAGACACCTTCACGTCAATGGAGTTGGGTTGGCGAGCGTTGGGGACACTTAGGAGGTAAAGCAGCTAAAGAGAATCTGTCCTCAAATGTGGAAGGACCTGTAAAGAGAGCGTTTGGCTCCCTGGATGAAATAACATGATGACACTGCGTCTGTCAGCCTCCAGATTTATTTCGCAGCATCTCTGCTTTGCATAATTATCAGCGGCATTCCAGATTACAGCGGCGTTGGAAACTCCTGAGTCAAGCAGATTTTTTGCTACGTCTTCAGCTATTTAAATAGAAGTAGTCAAACACGCTCATTTTCCACTGCTGATTACTTGGCAACAGCAGCCAAAAAGAAAAAAAAAAAAAATGATTTCTATGTTATATCTATTTTATGTGCTGCCACACATATGTGTTCCGTGTCCAACTCGAAAAAAATCTACCCTTGCAGTCATACCCCCCCCCCCACCCCCATTCCACACATACACACCCCCTGCAAGGTGAAATGCTTGCCATGTCTAGGAGGTACAGGAACAGGCAGGATTAGGTAACCCATCCCCCACTATGACCGGGTCCTGCGTTGTCATCTCCCCCCTCTAAAGCTCTGGTCTGTGGGCGGTCCCTTGACATCATCACCTACAAAGCAGTGCTATTACCCTTGTATTGTACATGGCGGGGGCAAGCATGAAAACACATTCGGGAGCACCTGAAACAGGAGGCTGCATGGGGACTGGTTGTATAACTGGACAGACCTTGCTGGGGTATGGAAGGTAAGAGGTAGGGCTAGAGATAGGAGGTAGGGTTAGGGCTGGTTACAACTAGGGTTAGAGTTAGGGAATAGGCTTAGGGTGAGGACTAGGGTTAAGGTTATGGCCGATCAAGGATTAGGGTTAGGGCTAGAGTTAGGGTTAGGATGGATTAGGAGTTATGCCGCATACACACGACCGGGCTTTGCGGCATACTTGGTCCGGCGAACCTGAGTCCTTCAGACAATTCGATCGTGTGTGGGCTCCAGCTGACTTTTTTTTCTCAAAATTTTGACGGACCTAGAAATGAAACATGTTTCAAATCTGTCCGACGGACTCTAGTCCGCTCGTCTGTATGCTAGTCCGATGGACAAAAACCGACGCTAGGGCAGCTATTGGCTACTGGATATCAACTTCCTTGTTTTAGTCCGGTCATACGTCATCACATACGAATCTGTCAGGCTTTGGTTGATCGTGTGTAGGCAAGTCCGTTCATTCGTAAAGTCCGTCGAAAAGTCCGCAGGACAAAGTTTGCGGTAAAGTCCGCTTGTGTGTACGGCATTGGGGGTTAGTGCTAGAGTTAAAGAGTTAAGCTAGGGTGAGGGCTAGGGTTAAGATAGGGTTAGAGTGAGGACTAGGGTTAGGGTTCAGACAGGTTATGTTTAGGAGTTGAGACTAGAGTTAGGGTTAGAGTTAGGGAATAGGCTTATTGTGAGGACTAGGGTTAGGGTTCAGACAGGTTATGGTTAGGGTTAGGACAGATTAAGCATTAGGGTTTGGTAATAGGTTTAGAGTGAGGGCTAGGGTTAGGGTTCAGACAAGTTATGGCTAGGGGTTAGGGTTAGTGCTAGGAGTTAGGGTTATGGAATAGTCTTAGGGTGAGGGCTAGGGTTGGGTGGATTAAGGATTAGGGTTTGGGTTAGCATTAGGATTACGGAGTCGGGTTAGAGTTAGGGTTAGGGAATTAACTTAGGGCGAGGGCTTGGGTTAGGATAGGGTTAGGGAATAAGGTTAACGTGAGGGTTAGGTTTAGGGTGTAGGGTTAGGGTTCAGACAGGTTACAATTAGGGTTAGGATGGCTTAGGGGTTAGAGTTAGATAATAGGGTGAGGGTTAGGACGGATTAAGGATTAGGGTTAGGGAATAGGGTTAGAGTGAGAGCTAGGGTTAGGGGTTATGGTTCAGACAGCTTACAGTTAGAGGTTAGGATGGATTAGAGGTTAGGATTAGTGCTAGAGTTAGGGTTAGAGCTAAGGTTAGGGAATAGTCTTAGGGTGAGGGCTAGGGTTAGGTCGGATTAAGGATTAGGGTTTGGGTTAGCGTTAGGTAATAGACTTATAATGAGGGTTAGTGTTAGGGTTAGGGCATTGAGTTAGGGCTAAGGTTAGGATAGGGTTAAGGAATAGGGTTAGAGTGAGGGCTAGGGGTTAGGGTTCTGACAAGTTATGGTTAGGGTTTAGGGTTAGTGCTAAAGTTAGAGTTAGAGCTGGTGTTAAGGTTAGGAGTTAGGGTTTTGGAATAGTCTTAAGGTCAGGGATAGGGTTAGGGCAGATTAAGCATTAGGGTTTGGGTTAGCATTAGGATTAGGGAGTCTGGTTATAGTGAGGGTTAGGGAATTGATTTAGGGTGATGGCTAGGGTTAGGATAGGGTTAGGGTTAGAGTGAGGGCTAGGGTTAGGGTTCAGACAGGTTACAGTTAGGGGTTAGGGCTAGGATGGATTAGGGGTCAGGGTTAGGGCTAGAGTTAGGAAATTGAATTAGGTTGAAGACTAGGGTTAGGATAAGGTTAGGAGTTAGGGAATAGAGTGAGGTCTAGGGCTAGTGTTAGGGTTAAAACTTAGGGTTAGAATTAGAGTTAAATATTTTTCCTTATTCTGGAACCCCTAGACATAACAATTGGGGGGCCCGACTACAAGGGTGGATTTTTGGAATTCCTGGAATTGGGCTTTAACTGATCCATAGAGTGATATGCAAATCTTAACATTCATCTTCTATTAATTTTTTGCTACATTGTGTCTTGTTAAAAATAATAAATATATGTAGATTATTATTATTATTGTACGGGATTTATATAGCGCCAACATTTTGTTTTATCAGTTTGATAAATATTATAAAAAGAGCTGTCCTCTTCACACTTCCTGTGTTATCTCAAGGAGTCCAATGAGCCCTCCCAGATCTTATCTTGGGACTACAGAATGATTGGTCTCTACAGAATGATTGGTATCTATGTTGTAGAAAGATAACTGGGCAGGGCTGACACCTCCCAGTTCACACAAATTCTGTGTATTTTCAGCCCACAGCAAGGCCTAGGAGTGATTTTCTGGCAGATCAGAGGGTGTTCTTCTATACTCACAGATTATTTATAGGGATAAATCACAGGGAAATGTACATGTCTTGCAGAGATGTGCTGCATATATATATATATATATATATATATATATATATATATATATATATATATATATTAGGGGTTAGGGTTCTGACAAGTTATGGTTAGGGGTTAGGGTTAGTGCTAGAGTTAGGGTTAGAGCTGGGGTTAAGGTTCAGAGTTAGGGTTATATGGGGCAAAATATATATATATATATATATTTTGCCCCCAACATACACTATAATTGGAGAAGGGGTTCAGGTGAAAACTTTGAATTTAGCTTTAAGCATATCTATGGTAAAAATATAAAATCCTAAATTCATTTCCAAACTGCATTCCAGGTTATTTCCAGCCTCCTCCCATAACTCCGAACCAACTTGAAGTTTGTGAAGATCCCACAACTTGATTTCCTGGAATTCTGTGACACGGAGTCACTATGCCCTGTGAGGAGATACTGCTGTGTCACACATTCCACAGAGCCCCGCCTTCTGATGGGGAGGAGTTTCAGGAGGCGGAATCAGTACAGGGAACAGCAAGGTACCATGGGATATGTAGTCCTTTAGAAATGGAAGAGAAGCTGCAAAGCATGCTGGGAATCCAAGAATTTGTAGAAAGAGACGGCCAGCAGACAGGCAGAACTCACAGCATGAAGGAGATTTTTCCAGTAATCTTATTTTGGATTGGCAGTAATAATTATTGTTTATATTGTTGTTACACTAATGTTATAAAAGTAAAGTGTATGTTGTTACTGGAGATCTGCTTTAATGCATTTGCTCTATAAACTTCACTTTATGGGGACATTTTTCAGAGGTTTGGTGTCCCCGGCACCCCTTAGTGTTTCATCCCCCGTAGTTCATCTCAGAGAAGGACCTGATTTCCTCTCGCTGTCGGTACTCGCCGGATCGTGGCTCATTGGTCTATGAACACAAATAAAGACAAACCAGCTACACTTTTACTCTCCACTAAACCAGTTGAGAAGAGCCAGTTAAGCAGCAAACAGGATTATGAATGTAATTGCCTGGATGATGGTCTGTACAGACAGTCCTTTTGTAGAGGCTAATGGCTCGTGAGGCCCCTCCATTGTCCGAGGATAAGGAGAGATACATACGGGCCCCGCGTCTGAATTCTGTCTTCAGGGGAAATGTCCATAGGAGTGGACATTCAAACTAAAGACAACCACCAACTTTATATATTTCATTTCAGATTCTTAAAAAAAAAATGTGCTCCACAAAGTCAAAAAGCGCACTTTAAAAATAAAAATAAATGATTTATTTTATTCTTTTTATTTTGTTTTGTTTGTTTTTTTTTTTTCAAACACATACAGTATGTCCACACTTAAAGTGTATATCTGGAGAAAAAACGGTTTCATCTTACTAAGCAGCCATGTTGGCTCCCTTTCCCCAAATCTTATGGCCATTTAACCATAAAGACTCACATTTTTGTGAGTAGAAGTATTATTGTGAAGACTCTCAGCTCTGCTTCGTTACCTTCCATGGAGCTCACTCTAGCTTTTTGTGTGGTCCATACATCTACTTGTAGTGAAGGTCTGTGTCCATACCCAGTTGGGAAAGCATAGGTGTGTAGCTGTGGTGGAGCCAGTGCTTGTAGGTTCTGGGAGGAGAGTAGTGAGCAGTCGCAAGCAGCTTCAAAAGAGGGGAGAAGGTCTTATCTGGGTGAAGAGAGGAGGTCTGATCTAGGAGAAGAGTGGAGGTCTGATATGGAAGAAGAATGGAGGTCTGATCTGGGAGAAGAGTGGAGGTCTAATCTAGGAAGGAAAAGGAGGTTTGATCTAGGAGAAGAGAGGAGGTCTGATCTGGGAGAGGAGAAGAGGTCTGATTTGGGAGAGGAGTAGAGGTCAGATCTGGGGGAAGACAGGAGGTCTGATCTTGGAAGGAAAAAGAGGTTTAACCTGGGAGAACAGAGGGGGTATGATCTGGGAGAAGTCAGGTGGTCTAATCTGGGGGGGAGGAAAGGTCTGTTACGGAAGAAGAGAGGAGGTCTGATCTGGGAAAGTAGTGAGGGTCTGATCTGGGAGAAGAGAAAAGGTTTAATCTGGTAGAGGAGAGGAGGTCTGATCTGGGAAAAAAGAGGGGGCCTGATCTGGGAGAAGATAGGAGTTCTCATCTGGGAGAGGAAAGGGGTTCTGATCTGTAAGAGGAGTGGAAGTCTGATCGGGGAGAAGAGAGGAAGTCTGGTCTGGAAAAGAAGTGAAGGTCGGATCTGCAAAAGGAGAGGAGGTCTAATCCGGGAGAAAAGTGGAGGTCTGACCTGAGAGAATTGAGGAGGCCTGATCTTGGAGAGGAGGAGAGGTTTGATCTGGGAGAAATGAGGTGATCTGATCTGGGAGAGGAGAGGAGGTCTGATCTGGGAGAAGAGTGGAGGTCTGATTTGGGAGAATTGAGAGGGTCTGATCTGGGAGAACTGAAAGGGTCTGATCAGGGAGAATTGAGAGGGTCTGATCTGGGAGAATTGAGAGGGTCTGATCTGAGAGAAGAGAGGAGGTCTGATCTGGGAAGGAAGCAGGGGTCTGGTCTAGAGCAATGTGAAAAAATGAGGGCATCAGCAGAGACTATGTAATATATGAGAGGCTTCTGTTATGTGGATTTCTGTTTGGGAGGAATGCCATCAGTTATCTCCTAAGTGGGCACCACCAAGACAGATGGAAGCTTACTAAAACCTATGGACTTTTTTGTACAAGTTTCCTGACAGAAAAGAGAAGACACAGTAGTAATCCTATACTTGGCCATCAAAGACAGAGATAAGCTTGGCCAGGAAGTGGATAGTGTCTTGGTGAAGGTGGGATGGCCAACCTGGTGGTGGTGATATGGGGCTCCCTGTGAAACCATGTGCCTCATATCCCATGGCCCTTTGACTTTTGGGCCTAGACCTTATGTGCAACCCCTGACCGACCAGGTCTGTAACCACAGTAATATGAGGGGCTCCATACAAGGAAGGATTTATATGTTTGTTGATGTAGCCTGCAGGCTGATGGTAATTGAGCCAGAACTCCTATTATTACTCTGAAGCGTCTCAGCTCTACCCCTTTATGCTTGTTGGATCTCTTTCTAGCTTTTGTATGTTGTCCCTACACCTACATGTAGGAAGGATTAGGTCCCCACCAGGTGGCCAGGCATGAGTGTGTTGCTGGGGTTGAGCCAGAGCTCAGAGGTTCGAAATAGAGAGAGAAGAGAGTAGCTGTGATCAGCTTTGAGGGGAAAGGAGGTATAATCTGGAAGAGGAGAGGAGGTCTAATCTGGAAGAGAAGAGCAGGCCTGATCTGGAAGAGGACAAGAGGTCTTTTTTTTTTTTAAACAAGATTTTTATTGAGCATATTGACATGTTACATCACATTTTGTAAACAATGGGTCACTGTACATCTCATTAAACGATAGCATGTTACCTCTACAGATATGGCTCATCCAGTTACACATGCTTTGTAGTTATTGCTTTCAATATGAAGACCACCTTTTACTTCAGTCAGCCTAATTGTTTTGCTCTTTTTTTTTTTTTTTTTTTTTTAAATAAACAGCTCTTTATTTATATGCATATCATATTTTATTAGAAAACCGCTCAGAAGAAGAGCACCTGGACAATCAACATAGATATTGAAACTTTGGCTTCAACCAGAGAGAAAACAGACTCTCAAAAGCCCCCTTCCATGTACAAAACTCCCTCCCCTCCCTTCCCACCCCCCCTCATTATTATCTACCTCTAATGTTGTATGCATCCATTCTTTCAATACTCTACTGTCCACCCTCCTCATCACCTAAAGACTTTCTGCGCCATTGCTCTCCTCCTCTCCTACCGATAAGGTATATTTGGATTCAGTCCACCTCCACCACACTTTCCTAAATTTTTTGGGGGCTCCTCTCGCTTCGTATGTCATTCTATACATAAGTACATCATCATTTATTATTTTTATCCACATTCCCAAGTTGAGTTGTTCATCATGAATCCATCGTCGAGCGATCAGTTTTCTCACCCCAAAATAGAGAAGTCTAAGGAATAATTTAGTATTTGTATTTATCTCTTCCTGATCAAAAATTCCCAACAGGCACCTCATGGGAGAGCATATGTTTGGAAGACCAAAGTGGTCAGATATGAACTCAGTCACCCGAGACCACAAAGGTCTTACCTTAGGGCAATCCCATACCATATGAAGGAAAGTTCCCTCCTCTCTCTTACATTTATGACATTCCGAGTTGTCTTTTCTGTGCATTTTAAATAGTCTAGTCGGAGTGTAGTACATTTGGTGTAGATATCGAAGCTGTATCATTCTATCTGTGGAAGAAATCACCGACACAAGATATGTATCGAGTACCTCCTGCCACAGTTCCTCAGTCAGTTCCGGAATGAAAGTCGTCCACTTACTTCTGGTCTTAGCGGTCAAGTCAGGTCCCCCCAATCTAATCTCCTTGTAATATCTAGATATACGCTTGGTCGGCTCAGGGTCTATCAGGACTTTTTCCAGGGTTGTGTTTTGTACTTTCACCTCCCCTCTCCCGAACTGGGCTGTCGCTGCATGTTGCAGTTGGGTATATCTGAACTGCCATGTCCTAGGTACGCCAAACTGCTCCCTCAGTTGTGTGAAGGTTAATAGCCTACCATCCTGGTATATGTGATGTAGATATTTTATCCCAAATTTGGCCCATCCATGTCCATCTTCTATTTTGCATAACTCTTGTAGAGATTTATTGTACCAGAGGGGACAATTAGGTGATAACCATAGCGGGTCATCCATTATTTTCTGCGCACAGAGATGGAACACCTTACCAGGTAGTGCCATAACTGATCCCATCCCCCTACCTGGTATCTCTTTTCTAAACAAGACGTTCAGTAATGTTTCCTGAGATGTGGCAACAGCCGCCTCTAGTAAAGTAGTGGCATTAGGTATCTGTGGAAAACATCGCCAGTGCAAGAATGTCATTTGGGATGCAAAGAAATAGGATCTCATGTCCGGCATAGCCAACCCCCCCCAGGTTATTGGTAGTTTCAGGATTGCTAGGGATAGCCTGGGAGCTTTGGTTCCCCACAAGAAATCGACCACAATGGAGTCTATGCGTTTAAACGTTTTCACCGAGACATATACAGGTGAGTTCGATAGAACGTACAACAGCTTTGGCAGGACAATCATTTTAAATAGGTTTATACGACCCCTCACTGTCAATGGCATATTCCTCCACCGCTGCACCCTCTCACGAAGAGCCTCTACTACCGGTCTCAAATTAATATCTAAATACCCCGCAATGGGAAGTTGAATCACCACTCCCAGATATTTAAAGGATTGGGATAGTTGAATGGGGGATTCCGCCGGGACCCTCACTGTGTCATCTATAGCAAACAGGGATGATTTGCTCCAATTGATACGGAACCCAGAGTAGTCTCCGAATTCCTGTATCAGCCGGAAGGCCGTGGATAATGAAGGGCCCGGGTCTTGGAGATACAAAAGCATGTCATCCGCATAAAGAGAGACTCGCTCCTCAATCCCCCCCACCCGAAGTCCATTCAGATGGGGAGTATCCCTTATCTTTGCCGCGAGTGGCTCTATGGCCAAAGCAAAAAGGAGGGGGGACAGCGGGCACCCCTGTCTGGTCCCCCGGAAAACAGAGAAGGGCTCAGATATGATGCCATTCACCCTCACCCTGATCAGTGGGTCAGCGTACAACAGCCTCACCCAGGATATAAATATAGGCCCGAATCCCAATATCTCCAGGAGACCAAACAGATAGGCCCACTCGACCGAATCAAAGGCCTTCTTGGTGTCCAAGGATTCCACCACCCTCTCCCCGGAATTGTCGTGATCCGTTTGTAGGTTAATAAATAACCTTCTAACATTCATTTGTGCACAACGCCCTTGTATAAAGCCTGTCTGATCCGGGTTAACTAATTTTAATACCACCGACTGCAGTCTCCCCGCCAATACTTTCGCAAGTATCTTGGTGTCGACATTCATCAATGAGATGGGTCTATAGGATTCACACTCTTTAGGATCTTTACCCCCTTTATGTATCAGAACTACCAAGGCCTCTCTCATAGAGGGGGGAAGTTTCCCCTCCCGCCGTGCATTCAGGAACACTTGCAATAATCGGGGTGCCAACTCACCCCTAAAAGTTTTATAGCACTCCGAGGGTATACCATCTAGTCCTGGAGATTTCCTAGGGGCAAAAGAAGCTATCGCCCCCGCCACCTCTTCCACAGATATGTCAGCCTCCAGCTCTGCACGATCTAAATTTGTTAACTTAGGAAGATCAATATCGTTTAGATAAATTTTTAAGGTGTTCCCTCCCGGTGGGATGCATGACTTATAAAGTTTGTTATAAAATTGAACAAAGACCTGTAGTATACCCTCGGAGTCACTCACCTCTACCCCACCCCCACCATAAATACTCGTTATACAGATGGGTGTGTATTCTGGTCGTGCCAAATATGCCAACAGTCTACTATTCTTGTCCCCAAATTCAAAAATACGTCTACGTTGCGCAAGTCCAAGTTTGGTAGTCTGGTCAGTCAGTATTTCCTTGTATGCCCGTGTCTTATCCTGGAGAGTACACAAACCCTCTCTAGTTGGTCTCCTAACATATTCTGCCTCAGCTAGAGATACCTCACGTTCCCTGTCCATTATTGAAGATGCCAGTTGCTTCTTGAAGCTACCCACCTCCGCCATGAACACCCCTCTTAGAGTAGCTTTGAATGCCTCCCACTTTATTAGCTCAGAGCCAACTTCTTTATTCTCCTTCCAGAACCGCTGGATAGTCTCATTACATTTAATTTTAACATATTCCTCCTGCAACCAGCTAGCCTCCATCCTCCAGTGTCTGATACCTTGTCTCTGACCCAGTACAATATCCACTAGCAAGGGTGAATGGTCCGAGTGCACTCTAGGTAAGTACCTCGCCCCAGCCACCAATTGTAGTCCCTCAGGTTCAACCAATGCCATGTCTATCCTAGATAGTGTTTTATGTGTCTCAGAGTAGCAAGAGTATTCCCTGATCTCTGGATGTCTCGCTCGCCATGCATCATAGAAGCCATGGGTTGCCATCCACTTCGCAAGCGGTGTTGGGGTTCTCGGCGGTGCATCCAACCTGTCCATTGTCGGATCCACCACCGCATTCAAATCCCCCAAGATGAAAATCCTCCCCTCCGCTATCTCAAAAGTCGCTTGTAGCATATCATCCAGATGAGACAGGGAGAAGGGAGGTGGGACATACAAGTTCACAAAGGTCATGAACCTGTTATGCACCTTTATCACGATAACAACATATCTACCCTTGATATCTGTTTTTTTTCATGAATACATATAGGTAGGGATTTAGCCACCAGTGTGGACACTCCCCTAGCAAATGAAGAGTAACTTGCATGGTAAGCCCCAGCAATATGCGCCCTTTTTAAAGAGAGAGTCCTGGAGCCCTGCAGATGCGTCTCCTGCAACAGTATCAAATGCGGTTTATATTTTTTTAGATAATCAAAGACCAGCGACCTTTTAAATTTGGAGTTGAGACCCCTAACGTTCCAGGAGATCACTCTAAGGTTCACAGCCATAGTGGGTAAAGCAAGAGTCTCCTCCCCTCCCCTTCCCTCCCACTCCCATCGTTCAGGTATGGCATCCCCCAGGGCTCCAGCACCCCCCCCTCCCCATCCTGGTGAGCAGCAGCATATAAGGCAGACAGTAGACAGCAAAAGTGAGCTTAAAATCATGAGCATACACAAAGCATAATGATGTTTTTCCCTAATACTTCCCCCCTCCCCCCTCCTTGTTCCCCACCCCCCACCCTGTACCTGCCCCCAACTTGCAAGGCACTTCATTCCCAAAACCTTTAACCTAAAAGAGGTTATAACGGATGTGTGTATTCAAAAAAAACACACAGGCCCCAGTATTGTGAGGAGTGAGTTCAGCTGTGAGAGAAAAAAAACCTCCCACAGAAAAATTAAAAAAACTCTGGAACACAAAAATAAAAGAAAATATAAGTATGTAAAGAGAAGAGGAAGCTTCTTGTTCCACTCCTCAAATCTCCAGTGAAAATAGATAAACTGTAGAAGAAAAGCTTTGTTTCCAAAAGGAGAAGAAGAGCCCTGTAGATTCCTTCAGTGTCAAAAGTGTTCTTGAGCATTTGAAAGCCGTAGACATATATCTTCTGTAGTCCTCCGGACTGCCGGGTATATGGAGACCCATCCAAGGGTCCCATTCAATGCCTTTCTACATCTTAGGAATAGGGTTGTGAGGAAAAAGGGCGGTAAAAAAGCAGCTCAGCGTCCGCCACGTTGCTTTCCTCTGACATCTCCTATCTCCCAGCATCTTCATCTGTATGTAGCAGGTTAAGGTGATCTTGGAGAGCCTCCTCTTCTCGATCGTCCCCTCGCATCCAGCCAGTCAGCAGCTTCGGTGGGGGTGGTAAAAAAATGTGTTTTCCCATTATCCACAATGCGTAGTTTTGCTGGGTATAGCATACTGTACATCAGGTTCAGTTCTCTGAGCCGTTTCTTTATCGGATAAAAGGAAGCTCTTTGTTTTTGCGTGGTAGCAGAGAAATCAAGATAAATAGATATCCGATAGTTATGACACTTCAGCTCAGGGCCTGTCCTGGCTCCTTTTAGGATATTTTCTCTGTCCCTGAAGTGCAGAATCTTTGCTATCATGGGTCTGGGGATTGCTCCCTTAGGTGGCGGTTTACCTGGTACACGGTGTGCCCTCTCTATAGCAAACATAGCAGTGAAAGTTCCAGGGGCCATATTCACCTTCAGCCATTCCTCCAGGAATTCCTCCGGATGATTACCCTCCACTCCTTCAGGGAATCCCACCAGCCTTATATTATTTCTTCTCATGCGGTCCTCCATGTCGGCCATTTTAAGAGTGTGCTCAGAGAGGGTCTTTTTAATGATTTGGTTATCAGTGGTCAGAGGCCTAACAGTGTCCTCTAGAGCAGCAATGCGGTGGTCAGCAGCCTGGGCTTTTTCTCTAAGCTTCTGCATATCATGTTTCATATAGGAGAATTCCATTTGCAGTTCCCCAAAGTGATCTAGCAGCTTAGTCTGACATCCCTGTATGGCAGCCATTATTTGCTTAAGGGACGGTTCTCCTTCCTCCTCCAGGGCCCTGTCTGTATCATGTGTAAGTCCCTTATCCCTATCCAGGGATCTCCCCCTGCGCACAGTGCGGTCCCTCTGTATTCTGGGACTCACCCGACCAGGTGTAGCATGCTGCGGTCTTTCAGTGTCCTCATGCTGTTGCTGAAGCAGCGGCCATTCCTCCCCCTCGTCTCTGCCCGGCGCCGCGGCGCCATCTTGAGAGCCCCAGGCATAACGGGCCAGCCTCTCCCCCGGTGTTTTTGGCCACGGAGGCCCGTATTTCACCATCCCCTGATGCTCTCCGGAGGGTCCACAACTCATACCCCAGCAGTCCAGAGCAAAAACGCCGACTTTAGCTCACAGGATTAGGTCAGGATGTGAATCTACAGGGAGAGCTCCTCTCAAGACGTCCTCACATGCTGCGCGCCAGCTCCGCCCCCCGGACAAGAGGTCTAATCTGGAAGAGGAGAGGAGGTATGATCTGGAAGAAGAGAAGATGTCTGTTCTGGAAGAGGAGAGGAGGTTTGATCCGGAAGAGGAGAGGAGGTCTGATCTGAAAGAGGAGAACAGGCCTGATCTGGAAGAGGAGAGAAGATCTAATCTGGAAGAGGAGGTCTAATCTGGAAGAGGAGAAGTGGTCTGATCTGGAAGAGGAGACGTGGTTTGATCTGGAAGAAACAAAGAGGTCTGATCTGTAATGCCCCGTACACACGGTCGGATTTTCCGATGGAAAATGTCCGATCGGAGCGTGTTGTCGGAAATTCCGACCGTGTGTGGGCTCCATCGGACATTTTCCATCGGATTTTCCGACACACAAAGTTGGAGAGCAGGAGATAAAATTTTCCGACAACAAAATCCGTTGTCGGAAATTCCGATCGTGTGTACACAAATCCGACGGACAAAGTGCCACGCATGCTCAGAATAAATAAAGAGATCAAAGCTATTGGCCACTGCCCCGTTTATAGTCCCGACGTACGTGTTTTACGTCACCGCGTTCAGAATGATCGGATTTTCCAACAACTTTGTGTGACCGTGTGTATGCAAGACAAGTTTGAGCCAACATCCGTCGGAAAAAGTCCTAGGATTTTGTTGTCGGAATGTCCGAACAAAGCCCGACCGTGTGTACGCCCTATAAGAGGAGAGCAGGTCTGATCTATGTTTGTTAATGTGGCCTGTAGGGATGAGCCAAACACCCCCGGTTTAGTTCGCAGCAGAACATGCAAACAGGCCAAAAATTTGTGCGAACACCGTTAAAGTCTGTGGGACGAGAACGTGAAAAATCAAAAGTGCTCATTTTAAAGGCTTATTTGCAAGTTATTGCCATAAAAATTGTTTGGGTACCCGAGTCCTGCCCCAGGGGACATGAATCAATGCAAAAAAAAGTTTTTAAAAAGTCAGTTTTTTTCGAGAGCAGTGATTTTACTAATGCGTAAAGTGAAACAATAAAAATGAAATATTCCTTTATATACCATGCCTGGGGGGTGTCCTTAGTATGCCGGTAAAGTAGCTCATATTTCCCATGTTTATAACAATCCCACAGGAAAATGATATTTCTAAAGGAAAAAATTTAATTTTAAAACTGCTCACGGCTGTAATATTTTGTATATTGTATATATTGCCCTTCAGGTCTGGTATGGATATTAAGGGGAACCCCTCAACAAATTTTTTAAAAAATGGCGTGGGGGTTCCCTAGGCCCCCAGGCACTATATAATCTGAACAGCAGTATATATACAATATACTCTGCAGAATAAACTGGGCCTTAGGTGTTGGTGGTACCAGAGAACACTGTAACCCCTCACAGTTATTATTGTTGGGTGCAGGAATGAGCCCTGCTGTGAAATATTGTATCAAAAATTGTAATTCATGGCTCTGTTAAACAGGGGCAGAAAAATTGGGCCTTTGGTTTTGGTGGCGCCAGAACACTGTAATGCCCCGTACACACGTTTGGATTTTCCGACAGAAAATGTGTGATAGGACCTTGTTGTCGGAAATTCCGACCGTGTGTGGGCTCCATCACACATTTTCCATCTGAATTTCCGACACACAAAGTTTGAGCGCTTGCTATAAAATTTTCCAACAACAAAATCTGTTGTCGGAAATTCCGATCGTGTGTACACAAATCCAACGCACAAAGTGCCACGCATGCTCAGAATAAATTAAGAGATGAAAGCTATTGGCTACTGCCCCGTTTATAGTCCCAACGTACGTGTTTTACGTCACCGCATTCAGAGCGATCGGATTTTCCGACAACTTTGTGTGACCATGTGTATGCAAGACAAGTTTGAGCCAACATCCGTCGGAAAAAATCCATGGATTTTGTTGTCGGAATGACCGATCAATGTCTGATCGTGTGTACGGAGCATAAGTCCTCACAGTTAGTCTTGTCGGGCGGAGGAACGGGCCCTGCTGCGAAACATTATATCAAAAATTGTAATTACATACCCCTGTTAAACAGGAGCAGAAAAACTGGGCCTTGGGTGGTGGTGGTGGAGCCACAACACTGTAACCCCTTACAGATACTCTTGTTGGGTGCAGGAATGGGCCTTGCTGTGAAATATTATATCAAAAATTGTAATTACATGCCCCTGTTAAACAGGGGCAGAAAAATTGGGCCTTTGGTGGTGGTGGTGGTGCCCTAAACCAAAAATATTGTTGGAAGCTAGCATCATCAAGATTGAGGAGGAATAGGATAGTCAGCATAGGCAATCTTCAAGAGATCCCACATCCATAGCAAATTCAATCAGTTATGTCAGCATCAGGTGCTTGATAGCTGCTGATCCAAGACTGATTAATTTTTATGAATGTGAGCCTATCAACAGAGTCTCTGGACAGGCGCACTCTTTGATCCGTTACAAACCCTCCAGCAGCACTGAATGTGAGTTCAGAAAGGACGCTGGATGCAGGACAGGCCAGTAGCTCGATTTCATATTGATCAAGTTCTGGCCAGTGGTCCATCCTCAAGACCTAGTAACCCAGTGGATGCTCTGTTGGAAAGGTCTCCAATTCTGCTCTTGCCCCTAGATATTCCTGTACCATATAACGCAGACGCTGGTGATGGTTGCTTGAACCGATCAGACCTTGGCACTGAGTACTGAAAAATTGTTTAAAGGCATTGGTCAGCCGACCACCTTCTCCACCGCTCTTCCTCTGACTGAACGGAGCCTCAGCAACACATTGTCCAGCACCAGGAAATGGTAACCTCCCAGGGTCTGGAAATGCATTGCACAAACCTTTCTTCAAGGGCTCCTGAAGATGTTTCATCCTCTGCTCTCTCTTTGAAAGTAGGATAAGTTATGCAACTTTACCCTTGTAACGTGGATCAAGAAGGGTTGCCAACCAGTAATGATCCCTCTTCTTGATACCACGAATCCTAGGGTCCTTTTACAGGCTTTGCAGAATCAGGGAGGCCATGCAGCATAAGTTTGCAGAGGCATTCGATTCTGAGTCTTCCGGGTCACTAAAGAGAAGCCCGGAGCAAAAGGAAATGAAATGACATAAGTGAAGGGTGGGCATGACAGGGTTAAGCAGGGCACAGGGAGAATAGAGTTTATGTAAAAGATTAGGAGATTGGTGGTTTAGGCAGGGGGGAGGAGCTAGCTGCATGAAGCAGCACGTGTGTCCCTCCCCAGCTCAGCGGTAGCATTGGGAGCAAGCTTCCCACCCTCCCTCCCTTGAAGAAGGTTTGTATATGCATATATATATATATATATATATATATATATATATATATATATATATATATATATATATATGTGTGTGTATATATATATATATATATATATGAGACTGTGTATATATATATATATATATATATATATATATATACACTGCCTGCACTGACTGAATATGGAGTAAACACTGAATATATACCCTGTAGTCTATGCTAAATGCAGAATATATATCTATATATATATATATAGATATATATACTAGACTGACTGTATATATATATATATATATCAAATACACTTCCACTAACTGAATAACCTGCCTGCTTAATCTAACCCAAGCTATCTCTCTGTCCACACCAACAACACTACACACGGCCGCTATGTAAGCATCCTTATACAGTGTGGGGTGTAGACTTAGCCCCCCTGAGCCATGATTGGCCATGATTGGCCAAAGGCACCCTGCAGGTCAGGTGCATGCTTTGGCCAATCATCATACAAAATGCGAACACCTGATGTTTGAGTTGAACTTATGTTCGACCCGAACATCGAGCTCATCCCTAGTGGCCTGTCGGCTAATGCTAATGGAGCCAGAGCTGCTATTATTACTCTGAAGCATCTCAGCTCTGCCTCTTTATGCTTGTTGGATCTCTGTCTAGCTTTTGTGTGTTGTCCCTACACCTACATGTAGGGAGGATTAGGGTCCCCACCAGGTGGGCAGGCATGGGTGTGTGGCTGGGTTGGAGCCAGTGCTCAGAAGTTTGAAACGGAGAGAGAACAGACTAGCTGTGATCAGCTTTCAGAGGGGAGAGTAGGCCTGATCTGGAAGAGAAGAGGAGGTCTGATCTGGAAGAGGAGAGGAGGTCTGATCTGGAAGAGGAGAGCAGGTCTGATCTGGAAGAGGAGAGGAGGTCTGATCTGGAAGAGGAGAGGAGGTCTGATCTGGAAGAGGAGAGGAGGTCTGATCTGGAAGAGGAGAGGAGGTCTGATCAGAGCTGGTGCAAGGATTTTTCACACCCTAGGCGAAACCTCATTTTGCCGCCCCCCCCCAGCTCCACCCCTGACTCCACCCCCTTTCCCCTGCCCATGTAAACCCCACCTTTTTAATGAAGTGCCCATCAAATGCAGCCTCACCAGTGCCCATTAAATGCAGCCTCACCAGCACCCATCAATGCAGCATCACCAGCGCCCATCAAATGCAGCCTACCAGCGCCCATCAACGAATGTTTGCTTGCTTCCATTCATTCGGGAGATGGGATAAAGACACAGTCCCCTGCCGCCGTTGCGCCTCTGACACTATGTGAGAATGTAGTGGCGGCTGCCTGCTGATGCTGAGACTTAGTTGCTTGCTGCAGAGAGAAGAGAGTAGGAACACCAGTGGCCAGGCGCCCTAGGCAGCTGCCTAGTTTGCCTAGTGATAGCACCGGCCCTGGGTCTGATCTGGAAGAGGAGAGGAGGTCTGATCTGGAAGAGGAGAGGAGGTCTAATCCGGAAGAGGAGAGGAGGTGTGATCTTGAAGAGGAGAGCAGGCCTAATCTGGAAGAGGAGAGGAGGTCTGATCTGGAAGAGGAGAGGAGGTCTAACCTGGAAGAGGATTGCAGGCCTGATCCGGAAGAGGAGAGGAGGTCTGACCTTGAAGAGGAGAGGAGGTCTGACCTTGAAGAGGAGAGGAGGTGTGATCTGGAAGAGGGGATGAGGTCTAATCTGGAAGAGGAGAGGAGGTCTGAGCTTGAAGAGGAGAGGAGGTGTGATCTGGAAGAGGGGATGAGGTCTGATCTGGAATAGGAGAGCAGGTCTAGGTTTAAATTGGTTACTATTGTAATTTGGAGATTCAGATAAATCCGAATCTCTAAATATTAAAAATTTTGTCCAAATTTTGATTCGTAATGAAACGAACTGCACGTCTAACTGAAACAATATATTGTTAAAGTAACCTGATACAGGATGACTATATTAACACCTTCCCGCCCGGCCTATAGTACAATGACGGCTGGGTGGGAGCACTGTTGTTTTGTCATACGATGTCCTCCAAGAACACGCCTCTCGTAGCGGCCAGGTCACTGATTGATCAGTGCACCAGCCCTCTGCCAGTACCATGTGATTGCTGTGACCAATCACAGCAGATCACATAACAATTGTAAACAATGGATGGCTTCCTTTCTTGCCATTCACTGTATACAATTGGGTTTCTTAGCTGTGATTGGTCACAGTGATCACATGGTACAAACAGGGCCAATCACAGCTAATCACAACAAAATAATCAGCTTCATTCAGTAAAAATGTTTGCTTATACCATCTACTATGGTAACACTGTATTGCTTGGGTCATCGTGTGTTAGAAGAAAAAGATCTTAAAAAAATGTAAAAATTAAAAAAAAAATTTTTACATACTGCCACCAGTCAGTGTCCCTGATCACCGCCACACCAGTTATATGATGACGCAGTACTGCACTGGTAACAATATGTAAAAAAAAAGAAAAATGTTATTTCTTCATTTTCCAAATAATTGTGACAAAAATTACAACTTCAAAAAACTCGCCATGCCTCTTACTAAATACCTTGGACTGTCTACTTTCCAAAAAGGGGTGATTTGGGGAGTATTTGTACTGTCCTGACATTTTCGGGCCTCAAGAAATGAGATCGGCCGTCAGTACATCAGGATTGATCGATTTTCAGATATATATCCCCATAGTTTGTGGACTCTATAACTTTCCTACAGACTAAATAATATACACCGATTTGGGTTATTTTCATCAAAGAAATTAGCTCTTTTGGGACAAACGGTCGCTGGAACACCGAGACAGGCAGGGAAACTCATAGCCTTCATTTTCACAACAGCTAGCATAGGGATAACTAGGTCTTGTAGGACACTTATAATCCCTTTCGACTTAGTGAAAAACAAGTTGTCATGGATCATGGTAAACAAACGCTTCTCGGCAAGTCTATTAGACAAACGAGCTTGGTTTGATAAGATCTGGGAGCCCTGGATTAAATACTTGTCTGACCCCTTGTGAACTGTTAGGGTCCAGACAAGCTCATCCTATGAAGTTTACTCTCTTCTTCGGTTTTCTTTCCTCTTTTCCTATTCTTCCCCCCTCTCTTCTTTGCCTTACTCTACTTCTTATACTCTCCCGGAAGAGTCAGGGAGACAGACATTACAAAACCTACTACAATGAGTATACAGTGAGGGAAAAAAAGTAATTGATTCCCTGCTGATTTTGTACGTTTGCCCTACTGACAAAGAAACAATCAGTCTATAATTTTAATGGTCGGTTTATTTTAACAGTGAGAGACAGAATAACAAGAAAAATATCCAGAAAAACGCATTTGATAAATTGATTTGCATTTTAATGAGTGAAATAAGTATTTGATCCAACTTTCAATCAGCAAGATTTCTGGCTCCCAGGTGTCTTCTATACAGGTAACAAGCTGAGATTAGGAGCACTCTCTTAAAGGGAGTGCTCCTAATCTCAGCTTGTTACCTGTATAAAAGACACCTGTCTATAGAAGCAGTCAACCAGATTCCAATCTCTCCACCATGGCCAAGACCAAAGAGCTGTCCAAGGATGTCGGGGACAAGATTGTAGACCTACACAAGGCTGGAATGGGCTACAAGACCATCGCCAAGCATCTTGGTGAGAGGGTGACAACAGTTGGTGAAATTATTCGCAAATGGAAGAAACACAAAATAACTGTCAATCTCCCTCAGCCTGGGGCTCCATACAAGATCTCACCTCGTGGAGTTTCAATTATCATGAGAACAAAGAGGAATCAGCCCAGAACTACACGGGAGAATCTTGTCAATGATCTCAAGGCAGCTGGGACCAAAGTCACCAAGAAAACAATTGGTAACACACTACACCGTGAAGGACTGAAATGCTGCAGTGCCCACAAGGTCACCCCCGCAAAGGCCAAGAAAGTACATTCTAAGGCCCGTCTGAAGAAAGCTAATGAACATCTGAAAGATTTGGAGGAGAACTGAGTGAAAGTGTTTGGCATCAACTCAACTCGCCGTGTTTGGAGGAGGAGGAATGTTGCCTATGACCCCAAGAACACCATCCACACCATCAAACATGGAGGTGGAAATATTATGCTTTGGGGCTGTTTTTCTGCTAAGGGGACAGGACAACATCGCCGCATCAAATGGATGATGGACGGGGGCCATGTACCATCAAATCTTGGGTGAGAACCTCCTTCCCTCAGCCAGGGCATTGAAAATGGGTCGTGGATGGGTATACCAGCATGACAATGACCCAAAAAACACGGCCAAGACAACAAAGGAGTGGCTCAAGAAGAAGTACATCAAGGTCCTGGAGTGGCCTAGCCAGTCTCCAGACCTTACTCCATAGAAAATATGTGGAGGGAGCTGAAGATTTGAGTTACCAAACGTCAGCCTGGAAACCTTAATGACTTGGAGAGGAATCGGATCTGCAAAGACGAGTGGGACAAAATCCCCCCTGAGATGTGTGCAAACCTGGTGGCCAACTAAAAGAAACGTCTGACCTCTGTGATCGCCAACAAGGGTTTCTCCACCAACTACTATAGCCCCGTACACACGATCGGAAATGCCGCCAGCAAAACTCCAATGAGAGCTTTTGGTCGGAAATTGCGACCGTGTGTATGCTCCATCAGACTTTTTCTCAAGATTGAGAGCAGGTTCTCTATTTTTCGGTCGGAAAAAGTTCCTACATGAAAATGCGTTCGTCTGTATGCAATTCCGAAAAAAACATGCATGCAACAATTCGACGCATGCTCGGAAGCATTGAACTTCATTTCCTCGGCTCGTCGTAGTGTTGTACGTCACCGCGTACGGAAATTCTGCTTTGTGTGTACGGGCCATAGGTAATGTTTTGCGAAGGGGTCAAATACTTTTTTCACTCATTAAATTGCAAATCAATTTATAACTTTTTTGAAATGTGTTTTTCTGGATATTTTTGTTGTTATTCTGTCTCTCACTGTTAAAATAAACCGACCATTAAAATTATAGACTGATCATTTTTTTGTCAGTGGGGCAAACGTACAAAATCAGCAGGGGATCAAATACTTTTTTCCCCTCACTGTAGTATTAAAGGGATTAATACTCTGTTCAAATGTTGAATTTGGGGTCTGTATTTCCAGACCACACTGATTCCATGATGAATGGGGCAGAGGATACTGGCCTCGTGGTTATGTTGCCATGGTTTTTCCCCCATCCTTCCTCATATGGCGTGTGGTCGGAGCGACGGGGGAAACCATAAGGTACTTTTCGTTGCCTCTAGGGAGCAGGGATACAGTTTTGTTGTGTAAACTTCTTTTTTTTTTTTTTTATCACCTATTTCTGAGATGAAGTAACGAGAGGTAACGGGTGTGCAGGTCATGTAAGACGTTAAATGACCCTCCCGAAATGTTCACTTTACCGCGATACAGACATATGATACGTTGTTCGATCTCTTAAATTTCAATAAAAATCGTTGAAACAGAAATGTAGCAGGATACATTTTGACCTAAATTTATGAAGAAAGGTTATTTAGTTGCAAAATTTTATAACAGAAATTAAGAAAAACTAGAAAATTTTCTGGCTACGGCGTTACATGACCGCGCAATTGTCATTGAAAGTGTGAGAGCGCTGAAAGCTGAGAATTGTCCTGGGCAGGAAGGAGGGTGGAAGTGCCCGGTATTGAAGTGGTTAATATTGATAATGAGAGGAAAAAAAAAAAACATGTGTGACCAATAACTGCACAGGAAGATCCCGTCTCTTCGGCTCTGTTGCCTATAGGCACGGACCTACTGAGTCTAATATGAAGTCTGGCCATGGATGGAGGTAAACGGTTCTTGGGTCTCCTGACGTTTCAGTTTGAAACAAGGCGAGAGTTTTTAACACTTTCAGGGGCTCTTTGTGCATTTTACTTTTTTCCATAATATTTAATGCAACACAATTCTTTCCCATGCTCCGTTGGTTATAATTCACAGATACAGCATAATATAAGGGCAGACGTATCTTTTTGTAAGAGATAGGCAGATGGATTCAGTTTGCAAAAGAAAAAAAAGTTTTTACAGACCTCGGTTTTGACAAGCGGTTAATGAAAATCCAGATCCCCAAGATCAAAGCTCAGCGAAGGCCACCAGTCCAGTCCAATATTATATCATCTCTCAGTAATCTAGATGTGTCTTGCAGCACATTCTTGGTCTCAGCTTCAATCCCAGCAGGTTATCTGTCAAACTCAATCTGGGCTGACAAGCTCAGCCTACCTCCCGTGGCCTTTGGATACAACCAGAACCCCGGGATAGGGTTTCAGCAGAAGCCGGGGAATCTATTTATCCAACGTCTTCACATGAAAATATTGCAACTGGTTTGGTCACATGGCCACACTTCTAGACCTTATGTTATGTTAGAAATGAATGGAGAACAGGTCAGATCTGTCCTTATTACACAAGGCTGGAACATGTTCCCTATGGGGCTTCATCTAGTCTGCTAAAAACCCGGCCAAATATCAGAATGAAAGTGTCTCTCTCAGCATTACTGGGCGGGTTATTGAGTGGATGGCACGTTATACAACGTACAGTGCCTTGAAAAAGTATTCATACCCCTTGAAATTTTCCACATTTTGTCATTTTACAGCCAAAAACGTAAATGTATTTTGTTGGGATTTTATGTGATAGACCAACACAAAGTGGCACATAATTGTGAAGTGGAAGGAAAATGAAAAATGATACAAATAAATATGTGAAAAGTGTTGGGGGGGCATTTGTATGGCGCCCCCCGGAGTCAATACTTTGTAGAACCTCCTTTCTCTACAAGTCTTTTTGGGGATGTCTCTACCAGCTTTGCACATCTAGAGAGGGACATTTTTGCCCATTCTTCTTTGCAAAATATCTCAAGCTCTGTCAGATTGGATGGAGAGCGTCTGTGAACAGCAATTTTCAAGTCTTGCCACAGGTTCTCAATTGAATTTAGGTCTGGACTGTGACTGGGCTATTCTAACACATGAATATGCTTTGATCTAAACCATTCCATTGTAGCTCTGGCTGGATGTTTCGGGTCGTTGTCCTGCTGGAAGGTGAACCTCCGCTCCAGTCTCAAGTCTTTTGCAGACTCTAACAAGTTTTCTTCTAAGATTGTCCTGTATTTGTCTCCATCCATCTTCCCAACAACTCTGACCAGCTTCCCTGTCCCTGCTGAAGAAAAGCATCCCCACCACATGATGCCGCCACCACCATGTTTCATGGTGGGTGTGTTCAGGGTGATGTGCAGTGTTAGTTTTTCGCCACACATAGCGTTTTACTTTTAGGGCAAAAAGTTCAATTTTGGCCTCATCTGACCAGAGCACCTTCTTCCACATGTTTGCTGTGTCCCCTACGTAGCTTCTCACAAACTGCAAACAAGACTTCATATGGCATTCTTTCGACAATGGCTTTCTTCTAGCTAATCTTCCATAAAGGCTAGATTTGTGGAGAGCACGACTAATAGTTGTCCTGTGGACAGATTCTCCCACCTGAGCTGTGGATCTCTGCAGCTCCTCCAGAGTTACCATGGGCCTCCTGGCTGCTTCTCTGATGAATGCTCTCCTTGCCCGGCCTGTCAGTTTAGGTGGACGGCCATGTCTTGGTAGGTTTGTAGTTGTGCCATACACTTTCCATTTTCGGATGATGGATTGAACAGTGCACTGTGAGATGTTCAAAGCTTGGGAGATTTTTTGATACATCCCATACATCACATATATCCCATATATCCCATACATCCCATACATCACATACATCCCATACATCCCATACATCTCATTCATCCCATACATTCCCAGACATCCCATACATCTCATACATCCCATACATCACATACATCCCATACATTCCATATATCAAATACATCCCATACATCTCATAAATCTCATACATCCCATACATCACATACATCCCATACGTCCCATACATCACATACATCACATATATCCCATACATCTCATTCATCCCATACATCCCATACATCCAATACATCCCATACATCCCATACATCTCATACATCCCATACATCCCATACATTCCATATCTCATACATCACATACATCCCATACATCACATACATCCCATACATCACATACATGCCTGCTTGGCACAGCCACCATTCACAGAATGCTTTGCATTTTCTCAATGAATGATTGCACTAGTGCCTTGTGTCTGTGCTGCTTGGTCTATTATGTTCCTGAAGCATCTGTGTATCTGTTCCTGTATTGCTCACCCATTGCTGACCCGATCTACTCCTGACATTGCCTAAACTCTGCCTGCACTGGCCCTTGGCTTGCCCTGGACTACGCTTCTGTCTTATTCTTCTGCTCATCTGCCTTGTTATTACCGACCCCTGCCTGACTTCTGACTACAATTCCGCCTGACACCTGTGTTCAGTGGTGTATTTTGGTTTTGTGCTGCCCTAGGCGAGACTAAAATGGGGCGCCCCCATATAAAATTGCCCTAACCCTTTCTTTTTAAGACACGCCCCTTCCCCTTTAAGCTCCACCTCTTCCGGTTAAAGCTCCACCTTTTTAGATGTGGGGGAGAGAGGGGTGAGAGAGAGGGGTACAAGAGAGAGAAAGGGGGTGAGAGAGGGGGGAGGTGAAAGAGAGAGAGAGAGGGGGGAGAGAGTGGGTGTGAGAGAGAGAGGGGTAAAAGAGAGAGGGGTGAGATAGAGGGGAGTAAGAGAGAGAGGGGGTGAGAGAGAGAGGGGGAGAGAGTGGGTGTGAGAGAGAGAGAGGGGTAAAAGAGAGAGGGGTGAGATAGAGGGGAGTAAGAGAGAGAGGGGGTGAGAGAGAGAGGGGGAGAGAGTGGGTGAGAGAGAGAGAGGGGTGAGATAGAGGGGAGTAAGAGAGAGAGGGGGATGAGAGAGAGGGCAGTAAGAGAGAGAGAGAGAGAGGAGGGGTGAGAGAGAAGGGGTGTGTTAGAGAGGGGGTGAGAAAGAGAGGGGGTGAGCGAGAGGGGGAAGAGAGTGAAAAGATGTGAGAGAGGGGTAAGAGAGAGAGGGGATGTGTGTGTGAGAGAGAGAGAGGGGGGGGTGAGAGAGCGAGGGTAAGAGAGAGAGAGAGAGAGATGTGAGAGAGAGGGGGGTAAAAGAGAAAGAGGGGTGAGAAAGAGAGAGAGGGGGTGAGAGAGATAGGGGGGGTGAGAGAAAGGATTAAGAGAGTGAGAGGGAGTGAGAGAGGGGGTAAGAGAGAAAGAGGATGTGAGAGAGAGAGAGGGGGTGAGAGAGAGGGGGGGTGAGAGAGAGAGAGAGAAAGAGAGAGAGAGGGGGGGTAAGAGAGAGAGGGGTGAGAGAGAGAGAGAGAGAGAGAGAGAGGAGGGGGTGAAAGAGAGAGGGGTGTGAGAGAGAGAGGGTGAGACAGAGAGGGAGGTAAAAGAGAGGGGTGTGTGTGAGAGAGAGAGGGGGTAAGAGAGTAAGAGGGGATGAGAGAGAGGGGGTAAAAGAGAGAGGTAGGAGAGAGAGACTGGATGAGAGAGAGTGGGGTGTGAGAGAGAGAGAGAGAGAGAGAGAGAGAGAGAGAGAGAGAGAGGATGAAAAAGAGAGGGGTAAGAGAGTGAGAGGAGATGAGAGAGAGGGGGGAGAGGGAGAGGGTGAGAAAGAGAGAGGAGGTGTGAGAGGGGTGGGAGAGAGGGAGTGAGAGAGAGAGAGGGCATTAAAGAGAGAGGGCTCCCCTATCACCGCTTACTACCCCAGGAGGTTCTCCAATCCCCCCCAAAAGAAAACTACTCCTAGCTCTCAATTTCCTGCAGCCCCCCAGCTCCTTTTCGCCAGCTGTGTGTAGCGAGGGTGCTGAGGCATGATCAAAGCCCGACACTCCGACCTGCTCTGCCAAGTGAGCTACTTCTGGGATCGGAGGCTGCATCCACCACCGCCTCCTGCTTCCTCTTTGCTTTCCTGTCACCAAATGGTCAGTCCGCGGCAACCCCCAGTGTCACCCCTTTGGTGGGTGACGCCCGGGTGCGGTCCGCACCCTCTGCACCCCCTTAGCAACACCACTGCTCGTAGTGTCCCTTCTGCTTGGGGTGGCACTGCTTCCCTAGAAAATACCACCAGGGCAAATGCTGTGTTTACCTCTCGGTAGATACGCCCCTGCCTGTGTCTGATCTACCTGCTAGTTGCTCATCTGGAGTGTCTAACTTTGCCTTGACTCTTCTTCCTGCACCTGATCCAGCCATAGCTGTGCCTGTCATCAGTTCCTGTCCTTCTGCCAGTGTGCCAGTTATCCCGACGCACATCAGCATTCCCCAGTAGAAGTCCTATTAGGCATTCCCTGTTACTCTGCCAGGGCTGTAAGAGGGGCCTTCCTCTACACTTCGGGCTCCATCGCCCGGTACTTCACACTTAGAAAGTATTGAAGGGTCAGCTCAGCATGGCAGCCAGGTCACCTGCATTTTCAGAAGGCCCGGTCAAATATGGCAACCTCCATGTTTCTCTAAGCACAGGTTCCCTTTAAACCGTTTATCTGTCCTGGTACTTCCAACACATGCCATCTGCCGGAATCTGGGCCTTCTCTGACAAGACAGTGGCGGTGGTGAGAGTAGACAGTTTGATATCCCCCGTAGCTGAGAAAATAATGTAACGATGAAAAATGAATGTACCATAAACAGGCTCCCATGCGGCTTCTCCTGCCACTCTCATCGCCTTGTATATGGGAGTGTGCCTACTACGGGCTGACATGTTTGAAATGCAAATGGATTTCACATCTCTGAAAAGAGCGGAAACTGATAAAAGCGGCTTTCTCACCTTTCTGAAAGGACAGCCAACCGCTCGGTGTAAAGATGACAACACAGCCCTTGTGGAGGGTTCTGCTAGAATGCACAGATCAAGATCTCTTTAATCTGCTATTGAAAATCGCATTCCTAATGAACTCTTAGGAAGATAATCATCAGGACGTGTTTTGCTGTTTGCAGTCTGAGGAGTTGGCAATGCATATGCTAATACCGACGTATTTGTAGTGTATACAATGGGAACTGCTGAGGGTTACAAAGCAGTTTGGGGTCCTGCACAGGCCGGCTAGTGCTAGACCTGGAGATACTAGAAGGTTCTGCATACCTTGCCATGGGTCCCATCTGAGGACTGGGGATCTGTGCCGCCACCTGGGAAGGGGAGACTGCGCCAAGCATAAAAAAAACTCGCCAGGCTTCTTTTCCTTTTCATAAATTTATTGAAAATTTTTAAGCATACATAGACAATAGCGATAGGGTTCAAATCATCAATGAGAATGCTCACAAAGCAATTCTAACTGACTATCGGTTACATACTGGAGTATCACTAAACCTAAGGCAGAGCCGGGACAAGCGGTGGGCAGGAGGGGAAGATGCCCCACCCCAACAAGGAGGGGCACACAGAAGAAAGTGGGGAAAGTTTAGAACCTCTGTTGTTATCAGGTCTTTTTTTCTCAGAAAATAGGTGCAGGAACTCCTCCCCTTTCCAAGTCACTCCTTTTCTCCACCCCCTACCCACCTCAGAGCACCATCCCTTGGCTCCACCCCCAAGTACCACCTCTTTTAGAGAATACAGAACCAAGCAACAAAAGATCTCCCCCAACAACAAAAGATGCCCGCAGCAAAATACTTCTTCAGCAACAACAGACTCTACAGCAGCAACCAGAAACAATTGACTCTACAGCAGCCAGCAACAATTGACTCTACAGCAGCCGGAAACAATTGACTCTACAGCAGCCAGCAACAATAAATTCTACAGCAGCCAGAAACAATTGACTCTACAGCAGCCGGAAGCAATTGACTTTCCAGCAGCCAGCAAAAATTGACTCTACAGCAGCCAGCAACAATTGACTCTACAGCAGCCAGCAACAATTGACTCTACAGCGGCCGACAACAATTGACTCTCCAGCAGCCAGCAACAATTGACTCTCCAGCAGCCAGCAACAATTGACTCTACAGCAGCCGGCAACAGCTGACTCTCCAGCAGCCGGCAACAGTTGACTCTACAGCATCCGGCAACAATTGACTCTACAGCAGCCAGAAACAATAGACTCTACAGCAGCCAGAAACAATAGACTCTACAGCAGCCGGAAACAATTGACTCTCCAGCAGCCAGCAACAATTGACTCTCCAGCAGCCAGCAACAATTGACTCTACAGCAGCCAGCAACAATTGACTCTCCAGCAGCCAGCAACAATTGACTCTACAGCAGCCAGTAACAATTGACTCTCCAGCAGCCAACAACAATTGACTCTACATCAGCCGGAAACAATTGACTTTACAGCAGTCAGCAACAATTAACTGTACAGCAGCTGGCAACAATTGACTCTACAGTAGCCAGCAACAATTGACTTTACAGCAGCCAGCAACAATTGACTCTTTAGCTGGAAACAATTGACTCTCCAGCAGCCGGAAACAATTGACTCTCCGGCAGCCAGCAACAATTGACTCTAAAGCAGCCGGAAAAAATTGACTCTACAGCATCCGGCAACAATTGACTCTACAGCAGCTGGCAACAATTGACTCTACAGCAGCCGGAAACAATTGAGTCTACAGCAGCCGACAACAATTGACTCTACAGCAGCCAGCAACAATTGACTACAGCAGCCGGAAACAATTGACTCTACAGCAGACGGCAACAATTGACACTCCAGCAGCCGGCAACAATTGACTCTCAAGCAGCCAGCATCAATTGACTCTACAGCAGCCGGCATCAATTGACTCTTTAGCAGCCGGATATCGTTGTTATAGAGGCAGCAGCTAGCTACCTCTATAACCCCGGTATCCTCGTGTTCGGCCAGAGGTCCGCTACAAGATAAAAGTGGTCTCTGCGGCGGATTCGCCGGGAAAATCACTCCGCCGCTTACCGTATTGTCGGCAGCGGGGGAGGCGATCCGGTCCACTCTGTGGCTGGGCATGGAGAGGAGTGAGGAGAAGATGGCCCCCACCCGTCTCCATGACATTGCAGGGCTTAAGCGACGTCAAAACGTCACTTCCACCCATAACTCTTAAAAGGCCATTTTTTTTAATCATTTTTTTAAATGACAATTTTTTTTAAATTTTATTTTATGTTTTATTGCATTTTAGTGTAAATATGAGATGTGAGGTCTTTTTGACCCCCCTAGATCTCGTATTTAAGAGGACCTGTCATGCTTTTTTTCTATTACAAGGGATGTTTACATTCCTTGTAATAGGAACAAAAGTGACACAATTTTATTTTTTTTTTAAAAAACAGTGTAAAAAAATAAAATAAAAAAAAAAAAAAAAAAAATAAAGGTAAAATAAATAAGAAACAAAAAAAACATTTTTTAACCGCACCCCGTCCCGCCGAGCTCGCCCGCAGAAGCGAACGCACACGTGAGTAGCGCCCGCATATGAAAACGGCATTCAAACCACACATGTGAGGTATCGCCACGATCGGTAGAGGGAGAGCAATAATTCTAGCCCTGGACCTCCTCTGTAACTCAAAACATGCAACTTGTAGAATTTTTTAAACGTCGCCTATGGAGACTTTTAAAGGTAATGGTTTGTCGCCATTCCACGAGCGGGCGCAATTTTGAAGCGTGACAAGTTGGGTATCAGTTTTACTCGGCGTAACATTATCGTTTACAATATAGAAAAAAAAATTGGGCTAACTTCACTCTTATTTTTTTATTCAAAAAAGTGTATTTTTTCCAAAAAGAAAGACTGCTGCGCAAATACGGTGTGACAGAAAGTATTGCAATGACCGCCATTTTATTCTCTAGGGTGTTAGAAAAAAAAAGTATAATGTTTGTGGGTTCTCAGTAATTTTTTAGCAAAAAAAAAAAAACAGTTTTTAACTTGTAAACAACAGATCTAAAAAAGGGGGCTCGGTCTTTAAGTGGTTAAAGTTCATGTGCGTGTAAAGGCGGGTGTCCCAATACTTTTGGTAATATGGTGTACGTGTCCCCCACTGGGGAGATTATACCTCACTTCCTGCCCCAGTGACACGCATTGCCCCAAACTGGAATGGAGGAGAAATCAGCCACACTAGGCCCGCTGGACGTTGGCGAAGTGAGCTGACCTGTAACGTAGAAGATTATTCATCATTCGGCCGCGTTACGTGCGTTTTATTCCCTTTTTTATAGTTACAAATCGACGTCTTCGGGTTGACGGATTTTTGCCTAAACCGGCGTTCCCAACGATTCCTCGCCGGGAATTCACATTTCAAACAGATACTAATCAACGTCATTGGTCTGATCCATTAATTGGGTTTGAATTTAAAAAAAAAAAAAAAAAGTATCCTTTTTTTTTTTTTTTTTTTCCGTTGAAATGACTGATATTCTTGGCCGGTCTTCAAAACAAATCCCGTCTTACAGGAGAGCATGGACGCGATTATGAATCCTCGTGATGGGGAATAAAATGCTTGGCTGATTTTAGAATTTCCAGATGTAATGCAAAAGTGTGTTCTTGTCAAGAGCGATTAAACATTTTTCCAGCAGATGAAAGTAGACACGGAAATTATAAAAATTAAATCTATTTATTTTTTTGTCGCTAACTGATTCATTTTAAATGTTTTTTTTTTTTTTTTTTTCCGTTTCCATGTAAAATGTTCCCATTGGAATTAGAGTGTCATCAGAACGGAAGGGGTTAACCCAAATCCAGAATTAAAAGAAGAAAAAAAAAAAAAAGTAAGGTCATTGCTAAGATGCAGATCCAAAGTACAAAGAGGCCTCATTGTGATTACTGAACTCGTTTATAAATACCCAGTATGATTTAATTGATTTAATTAGGCGAGCGCGGTGAAATATTAGCTTTCCTCGCCACGGCGCGGGGGGGGGGGGCTCTTCACACGGCGAAATGTAACACACTCGTTCGCATGGTTTCCCCGTCAAAGTTTTCATAATTAAGGTGACACGTTGTCTGCAGCTGTAGAGAACTTTTTGACGGATAGTTTAACATGAAAGACGTTTTTTTTTTTTTTTTTTACAACTTCAAAAAGCTTTTCTCCCCACCGCGATGAACAAAACTGTCACCTGGGCTTCAACAGCAAGTACATACATAGATGATGTGAGCTCAGAGATCTTATCAGCCATCGGGGAGGAGGAGGTGGAGGAGGTGGTGGGCCTGCACTCTCTTCAACCCTCCTCGGCAGCCTGAGGCCCAAGTCATCCCACTGCGGGCCGAGTCATCCCACTGCAGGCCAAGTCATCCCACTGCGGGCCGAGTAATCCCACCACGGGCCGAGTCATCCCACCGCGGGCCGAGTCATCCCACTGCAGGCCAAGTCATCCCACCGCGGGCCGAGTAATCCCACCACGGGCCGAGTCATCCCACCGCGGGCAGAGTCATCCCACTGCGGGCCAAGTCTTCCCACCGCGGGCCGAGTCATCCCACCGCAGGCCGAGTCTTCCTACCACAGGCCGAGTCATCCCACCGCGGGCCGAGTCATCCCACCACGGGCCGAGTCATCCCACCGCGGGCCGAGTCATCCCACTGCGGGCTGAGTCATCCCACCGCAGCCCGAGTCATCCCACCGCGGGCCGAGTCATCCCACCGCGGGCCGAGTCTTCCCACCGCGGGCCGAGTCTTCCCACCCCGGGCCAAGTAATCCCACCACGGGCCGAGTCATCCCACCGAGGGCCGAGTCATCCCACCACGGGCAGAGTCATCCCACCGCGGGCCGAGTCATCCCACCACGGGCCGAGTCATCCCACCGTGGGCCGAGTCATCCCACCGCAGGCCGAGTCATCCCACCGCGTGCAGAGTCATCCCACCGCGGGCAGAGTCATCCCACCGCGGGCAGAGTCATCCCACCGCGGGCAGAGTCATCCCACCGCGGGCCGAGTCATCCCACCGCGGGCAGAGTCATCCCACTGCGGGCCGAGTCATCCCACCGCGGGCAGAGTCATCCCACCGCGGGCCGAGTCATCCCACCGCGGGCCGAGTCATCCCACCGCGGGCAGAGTCATCCCACCGCGGGCCGAGTCATCCCACCGCGGGCCGAGTCATCCCACCGCGGGCCGAGTCATCCCACCGCGGGCCGAGTCATCCCACCGCGTGCAGAGTCATCCCACCGCGGGCCGAGTCATACCACCGCGGGCCGAGTCATCCCACCGCGTGCCGAGTCATCCCACCGCAGGCCGAGTCATCCCACCGCGGGCAGAGTCATCCCACCGCGGGCCGAGTCATCCCACCGCAGGCCAAATCATCCCACCGCGGGCAGAGTCATCCCACCGCGGCCGAGTCTTGCCATCGCGGGCCGAGTCTTGCCATCGCGGGCCGAGTCATCCCACCGTGGGCCGAGTCATTCCACCGCGGGCCGAGTCATCCCACCGCGGTCCGAGTCATCCCACCGCGGGCCGAGTCTTCCCACCGCGGGCCGAGTCATCCCACCGCGGGCCGAGTCTTCCCACCCCGGGCCAAGTAATCCCACCACGGGCCGAGTCTTCCCACCCCGGGCCAAATCATCCCACCGCGGGCAGAGTCATCCCACCGCGGCCGAGTCTTGCCATCGCGGGCCGAGTCTTGCCATCGCGGGCCGAGTCATCCCACCGTGGGCCGAGTCATCCCACCGCGGGCCGAGTCATCCCACTGCGGGCCGAGTCATCCCACCGCAGCCCGAGTCATCCCACCGCGGGCCGAGTCATCCCACCGCGGGCCGAGTCTTCCCACTGCAGGCCAAGTCATCCCACTGCGGGCCGAGTCATCCCACCGTGGGACTAGCTGGGAGCTTGTTACGTAGGTGTGCGTACAGGTGACTGCCCAACCACGAGGAAGGCAGGTGGGTGAACACATGACAAGGGGATCAACTGAGATTTATTTATCGTGTTCTTACAAAAAATAAAAACAACGCCAACCCGGGAAATATCCTCCCAAGAGTGACAAGCTGGGAAGAGTTACTCAAGGTGGGAAGAGTTACTCATCTTCAAGTAAATACGGGATTTCACAACGTGTAGAGCAACCTTTCTCAACCTTTTCGACACAGAGGAACCCTTCGAAATAACTTTCCGATCTCAGGTGACCTTCTACTAACAATGACTAGGTGTGACTGAGGCGTAGCTAGAACCTTCAGGGCCTCGATGCAAAAAAGAAAAACATTAGGGGCCTCCTGACCCAAGCCCACGGCCCTTCCCTCCTAGCCTGGGGACCTTTACCCCAGTTGCGGGGTCCTTTATTACCATCCCACAGCGGAAGCCTTTCACGTGTTCTTCCTGCCCTTACAATAGAATCCCCCCCTTACATCAGAGATCCCAGAGCCGCTTTTACATCGAGTTCCCATCTACAGTACGCAGAGTTTGACTTACAAGGACCCTGATGTAAAGGTGAACACTGTGGACCCTGATGTAAAGGGGAACTCTGTGGACCCTGATGTAAAGGTGAACTCTGTGGACCCTGATGTAAAGGGGAACTCTGTGGACCCTGATATAAAAGGGAACTCTGTGGACCCTGATGTAAAGGGGATCTCTGTGGATCCTGATGTAAAGGGGAACTCTGTGGACCCTGATGTAAAAGGGAACTCTGTGGACCCTGATGTAAAGGGGAACTCTGTGGACCCTGATGTAAAGGGGAACTCTGTGGACCCTGATGTAAAGGGAACTCTGTGGATCCTGATATAAACGGAAACACTGTGGACCCTAATATAAAGGGGAACTCTGTGGACCCTGATGTAAAGGGGATCTCTGTGGATCCTGATGTAAAGGGGAACTCTGTGGACCCTGATGTAAAAGGGAACTCTGTGGACCCTGAAGTAAAGGGGAACTCTGTGGACCCTGATGTAAAGGGGAACTCTGTGGACTCTGATGTAAAGGGGAACTCTGTGGACCCTGATGTAAAAGTGAACTCTGTGGACCCTGATGTAAAGGGGAACTCTGTGGATCCTGATGTAAAGGGGAACTCTGTGGACCCTGATGTAAAGGGGAACTCTGTGGACCCTGATGTAAAGGGAACTCTGTGAACCCTGATATAAAGAGGAACACTGTGGACCCTGATATAAAGGGGAACTCTGTGGACCCTGATGTAAAGGGAAATCTGTGGACCCTGATGTAAAGGTGAACTCTGTGGACCCTGATGAAAAGGGGAACTCTGTGGACCCTGATATAAAGGGGAACTCTGTGGACCCTGATATAAAGGGGAACTCTGTGGACCCTGATGTAAAGTGGAACTCTGTGGACCCTGATGTAAAGGTGAACTCTGTGGACCCTGATGTAAAGGGGAACTCTGTGGACCCTGATGTAAAGGTGAACTCTGTGGACCCTGATGTAAAGGGGAACTCTCTGGTCCCTGATGTAAAGGTGAACTCTGTGAACCCTGATGTAAAGGTGAACTCTGTGGACCCTGATGTAAAGGGGAACTCTCTGGTCCCTGATGTAAAGGTGAACTCTGTGGACCCTGATGTAAAGGGGAACTCTCTGGTCCCTGATGTAAAGGGGAACTCTGTGGACCCTGATATAAAGGGGAGCTCTGTGGACCCTGATGTAAAGGTGAACTCTGTGGACCCTGATGTAAAGGTGAACTCTGTGGACCCTGATGTAAAGGGGAACTCTCTGGTCCCTGATGTAAAGGTGAACTCTGTGGTCCCTGATGTAAAGGGGAACTCTGTGGACCCTGATGTAAAGGGGAACTCTGTGGACCCTGATGTAAAGGGGAACTCTGTGGACCCTGATGTAAAGGGGAACTCTGTGGACCCTAATGTAAAGGGGAACTCTGTGGACCCTGATGTAAAGGGAACTCTGTGGACCCTGATATAAAGGGGAACTCTGTGGACCCTGATATGAAGGGGAACTCTGTGGACCCTGATGTAAAGGTGAACTCTGTGGACCCTGATGTAAAGGGGAACACTGTGGTCCCTGATGTAAAGGTGAACTCTTTGGACCCTGATGTAAAGGGGAACTCTGTGGACCCTGATGTAAAGGTGAACTCTGTGGATCCTGATGTAAAGGGGAACTCTCTGGTCCCTGATGTATCAGTTACTCTTGAAAGGACTTACTAAAAAAAGGAATGGTAGACAAAAAACAAATTTGGGGCACAGTTCCTCCCAATGACACAAACAATTGGGCACAATTGCTACCAATGACACCAATGATGGGGCACAATTCCTCTCACTGACATCAAAGATGGGGCATTGGTTACTCCAACTGATGCCGGGACATTTTCTACTCCAGATGGCCACAGTCCGGCCCCCCTAAAGTCTGAGGGACAATAATCTGACCCTTTGTTTAGAAAGTTTGGAGAAAGCAGGAGGCAAAAGTAGTGCCTCCTGGATACCTGTAAGCTGCTGCTATAGCGCCCCCTGAAAAGCAATCCACAGCGGATTGCTTTTCAAAGAGAGGTAAGCCTACTGCCTGTCTGAAAGAACCTAGCTTTAATTTTCCTGCCACATGATTGGGTATTCTTTCACAAAGTGAATTTTCACCAGGTTGGCCAAGCTAAGTGAAAATCCTCCTGCAAAGCCCTTTTACTTTAGTAAATCAGCCCCAACATGTGCACCACACATGACCTTGACTGCTTCCAGCTGTCCCACCTGTAGGGGTCAAAGCGGAGACGATTGCGGCTGCTCAAGGCTTCTATAGTACAGTCACATCTAAACACGCCGGCACCTCTCATTTCAATCACTGCGATCTGCTTACACGGCATCCGCAACTCACATGAATCATTTGTAATAAAATTGACGGATGTGACATAAATGTCACACTAAAATTGCTATTGCATTTTAAATGCCATTCCTGTGGAAGTGACAGCGCACGCGTCACTCTGCCGGGTGAATGCGGCCTGGACCGCATTCTGCTATCATTACTGCGACACGCCCGGCACCGCGTGTGCTTCCACCATTCTTCTCTGGTACGGTAATGCAAGTCAGATTGTCTGCGGCCCCTCACCATGACACCCCCGTCTCTAATCCCTCTCATTTCCACGTCACTGACTTCCTTTCATTTTTCAAACCATTTTCTTTCCCTCTGAATGATAAATGGATCTTCACTCAGCCTCAATATGACTAATTAACTTTGAAATATTACAGCCAGATGTGGGAGCCGGGGAGATGTCTGAAATTGGGCCAAGAATTTTTTTTTTTTTTTCCTTCTACTCATTTTCTCTGTTTATTGTTTCACAAATCCCTTTATTTGGAAGATGTTACATATTTAACCTCCAATGAGCCAACCGGGTCACAGTGTGCTTTTTGGATTAAAACAAAAGCACTTGGTGATGGAGCACCTTCATTTGCTGATATCATCTCGTATCGAGGAATGCCAACTGAAAGAAGATTTTGTACTAAACTTTCTTCACCCGACTCATTCAATTCTTCACCAACACCAACTGGAGACAGAACAGAACCATACAGCCATAAAAAGATGGCAGCCCTCAATTTCCAGATATCATCTCGTATTGAGAAATGCCAACTGAAAGAAGACTTTGTACTGAATGTCCTCCACCCAATTCATCCAATGCTTCACCAACAATACCGGAGACACAACAGAACCCTACAATCATATAAAAAGATGGCAGTCCTTCATTTTCAGATATCATCTCGTATTGAGGAATGCCAACTGAAAGAAGATTTTGTACTAAACTTTCTTCACCCGACTCATTCAATTCTTCATCTTCTTCACCAACACCAACTGGAGACAGAACAGAACCATACAGCCATAAAAAGATGGCAGCCCTTCATTTCCAGATATCATCTCGTATTGAGGAATGCCAACTGAGAGAAGACTTTGTACTGAATGTCCTCCACCCAATTCATTCAATGCTTCACCAACAATACCGGAGACACAACAGAACCCTACAATCATATAAAAAGATGGCAGTCCTTCATTTCCAGATATCATCTCGTATTGAGGAATGCCAACTTAAAAAAGACTTTGTACTAAACTTCCTTCACCCGACTCATTCAATTCTTCACCAACACCAGCTGGAGACAGAACAGAGCCTACTGTCATATTTAACCTCCAATGAGCCACCAGGATCATAGTGAGCTTTTTGGATTAAAACAAAAGCACTTGATGATGGAGCACCTTAATTTCCAGGTATTATCTTGTATTGAGGAATGCCAACTGAGAGAAGACTTTGTACTGAATGTCCTCTATCCAATTCATCCAATGCTTCACCAACACCAACTGGAGACACAATGGAACCCTACAGTCATATAAAAAGATGGCAGCCCTTCATTTCCAGATAGCATCTCGTTTTGAGGAATGCCAACTGAAAGAAGACTTTGTACTAAACTTCCTTCACCCGACTCATTAAATTTTTCACCAACACCAACTGGAGACAGAACAGAACCTACTGTCATATTTAACCTCCAATGAGCCAACAGGATCACAGTGTGCTTTTTGGATTAAAACAAAAGCACTTGATGATGGAGCACCTTAATTTCCAGGTATTATCTTGTATTGAGGAATGCCAACTGAGAGAAGACTTTGTACTGAATGTCCTCTACCCAATTCATCCAATGCTTCACCAACACCAACTGGAGACACAATGGAACCCTACAGTCATATAAAAAGATGGCAGCCCTTCATTTCCAGATATCATCTCCTTTTGAGGAATGCCAACTGAAAGAAGGCTTTGTACTAAACTTCCTTCACCCAACTCATTCAATTCTTCAACAACACCAACTGGAGAAAGAACAGAACCTACTGTCAGATTTAACCTCCAATGAGCCAACAGGATCACTGTGAGCTTTTTGGATTAAAACAAAAGCACTTGGTGATGGAGCACCTTAATTTCAAGATATCATCTCGTATTGAGGAATGCCAACTGAAAGAAGACTTTGTACTAAACTTTCTTCAATTGCCTCATTCATTTCTTCATCTTCACCAACACCAACTGGAGACAGAACAGAACCTACTGTCATATTTAACCTTCAATGAGCCAACAGGATCACAGTGAGCTTTTTGGATTAAATAAAAGCACTTGGTGATGGAGCACCTCAATTTCCAGGTATTATCTCGTATTGAGGAATGCCAACTGAGAGAAGACTTTGTACTGAATGTCCTCCACCCAATTCATTCAATGCTTCACCAACAATACCGGAGACACAACAGAACCCTACAATCATATAAAAACGTGGCAGCCCTTCATTTCCAGATATCATCTTGTATTGAGGGATGCCAACTAAAAGAAGATTTTGTACTAAACTTTCTTCACCCGACTCATTCAATTCTTCACCAACACCAACTGGAAACACAACATAATCCTACTGTCATATATATATTTACCCTCCAATGAGCCAACCGGGTCACAGTGTGCTTTTTGGATTAAAACAAAAGCACTTGGTGATGGAGCACCTTCATTTGCTGATATCATCTCGTATTGAGGAATGCCAACTGAAAGAAGATTTTGTACTAAACTTTCTTCACCTGACTCATTCAATTCTTCACCAACACCAACTGGAGACAAAACAGAACCCTACAGCCATAAAAAGATGTCAGCCCTTCATTTCCAGATATCATCTCATATTGAGGAATGCCAACTGAAAGAAGACTTTGTACTAAACTTCCTTCACCCAACTCATTTAATGCTTCACTAACACCAACTGGAGATACAACAGAACCTACTGTCTTCTAAAAAGATGGCAGCCCTTCATTTCCATATAGCATCTAGTATTGAGAAATACCAACTGAAAGTAAACTTTGTACTGAACTTCCTCTACCCAACTCATTCCAATGCTTCACCAAACCTACTGTAAATAATTATTTAAATAATGGACCTTTACCCAAAACTTGAAGTGCCGCTTATCTTCTACTTTCCCGCAGCCCCTAATTTTCAATTAATTTTATTTCAGGGAGAGCATTCCTTTTTTGACAGGTACCAATTCCCACTTCCTCAATCCTTACCTAGGTGAGGATGACATCCGTTTGGCCCTCCCACCACTTGCAGGCTCCTGGGACACGTGACGTGTGTAGGCAGGTGGAAGTTAGCATTCCCCTTTAGCTAGTGGGCACTCCCTTAGTAGACGTGTCTTTTAGGGTTGGCTGTAGTGAGTGGCCTACTCTCTCCTTGGTGAATTTCTTATTTATTTTGTGTAACGGTACCCCTGTAGGGGGCTACTGAGTGTTGTGGCCCATCTGTCACCCTGCCCAGCCCCGTATTCACTTCCAGACACTCCAAGGCAATGAACAGTCCATCAGCTTTGTTTTGTGTTTTTATTGAGGGATTAGAACTTGGATGGGGTTAAGGAATTCATGGGATTCCCAGTAGGACTTGCAAAGTTCGGGACAAATTAGACACTCTCCTCTTCTTCTAGCACACCTCTTGCTGCAGACAAGTCCTTCCTCTTCCTCCAGCACAACACTTTAGGCACAGCTAGCACGTAGTTGGGCCTGACACTGGCTTCAGCCAGGCCCTAGAAAAAGCCCTTTGCAGGGAGGGACTTCAGACCCCTCAAGTGTAACAAGAAAAATAGAAAGTTCTGGTGCTAGCTGCCCTAGGCTGACTACTGGTCCCAGTCAGCCCTCCCTAGGCCCTGCCAGTCCTCCTGGCTGCCGCAGCCTATCTCTAGCCCATGACATCACAGTCTCTCCTGCTGGCTCTACATCCATCTCAGAATGCACTCTCCCATTCCACTCCCGCATGCCTCCTAGCTCTCCTGACTGTGCCTGTCATTCACTGACACCTGGTGGATCCCTCCTGGAGACTTTGCCTGGCAGTACCTTCCACTCCCGAGCTCCAGGCCCAAGGTCACACCCCCCCCCCCCCCCAGACTGGGGAGCTTCCTCAAAGGCCCCGACAGCTAGTACTCCAACTCCCAGTTCTTCCACCCGACAGCTCCTCCCCATCAGGGCTGGCTCTAGGTACTTAAGAAGGCCTGCCCCCTTCCAATCCAGGTTGGGGATTGGTCAGGGCTCCTTAGAACACCCCAGGCAGCTCCACCTCTCTTCCCCACCTCTATTCTAGAATCCTCTAGAAACCAGAGGGAGGTGACAGAGAAATGATGCTGCATGTCAGTCACCTGCTGCTGCTCTAGGCCGCTCCTAGCCCAACAGATCAAAACACACAGGCTATTCCTGCCTAAATTTACCTGCTCTTCTCAAAAACCTACTTCTAGCACCTACCTAAAGTAGAGGGTGCTACACTTGCATTATGGGGAAAGAAACCTGGGTCAGACATTATGGAAGATCTGGCTGTTGAAGACATTGAAGGACTTTTTGTCTTTATGTTTCTATACAAATTATTAACATGGCCCAATGTGACATTGATGTATCTTTCACACGGCTGTTGGAAACATGTTGACCCTTCTACAGTGTTGGCTTCAGAACACGTAGAAAGAATGAGGATTTCTTCACTTTTATTTCAGGCCCAAAGGTATCATAACAAACACAAACTAGCACAAACATGCAACCCATCAGCAGACCGGTAGACGCACACTGGGGGTTATTTACATATCAGAGTTTGTTATATACTGCATAGTTTAGAAATGTTGTGTTTTCTAAGTGTCGTAGTGATTTTCCAAGTGGGGAACCCAATAGAATGTATGAGAATAATCATGCCTAGTAACTGTGTCTTTGTGAGCAGAGCAAAATAATTACAGTATCTCACAAAAGTGAGTACACCCCTCACATTTTTGTATTTTCTTCTATCTTTTCATGTGACAACACTGAAGAAATGACACTTGTCTACAATGTAAAGTAGTGAGTGTACAGCTTGTATAACGGTGTAAATTTGCTGTCCCCTCAAAATAACTCAACACACAGCCATTAATGTCTAAACCGCTGGCAACAAAAGTCAGTACACCCCTGAGTGAAAATGTCCAAATTGGGTCCAAAGTGTCAATATTTTGTGTGGCCACCATTATTTTCCAGCACTGCCTTAATCGTCTTGGGCATGGAGGTCACCAGAGCTTCACAGGTTGTCACTGGAGTCCTCTTCCCCTCCTCCATGACGACATCACAGAGCTGGTGGATGTTAGAGACCTTGCGCTCCTCCACCTTCCGTTTGAGGATGTCCCACAGATGATCAATAGGGTTTAGGTCTGGAGACATGCTTGGCCAGTCCATCACCTTTACCCTCAGCTTCTTTAGCAAGGCAGTGGTCGTCTTGGAGGTGTGTTTGGGGTGGTTATCATGTTGGAATACTGCCCTGCGGCCCAGTCTCTGAAGGGAGGGGATCATGCTCTGCTTCAGTATGTCACAGTACATGTTGGCATTCATGGTTCCCTCAATGATCTGTAGCTCCCCAGTGCCAGCAGTACACATGCAGCCCCAGACCATGACACTCCCACCACCATGCTTGACTGTAGACAAGACACACTTGCCTTTGTCCTCCTCACCTGGTTGCCCCCACACACGCTTGTCACCATCTGAACCAAATAAGTTTATCTTGGTCTCATCAGACCACAGGACATGGTTCCAGTAATCCATGTCCTTAGTCTGCTTGTCTTCAGCAAACTGTTTGTGGACTTTCTTGTGCACCATCTTTAGAAGAGGCTTCCTTCTGGGATGACAGCCATGCAGACCAATTTGATGCAGTGTGCCTCGTATGGTCTGAGCACTGACAGGCTGACCCCCTCACCCCTACAACCTCTGCAGCAATGCTGGCAGCACGCATACGTCTATTTCCCAAAGACAACCTCTGGATATGACGCTGAGCACGTGACCTCAACTTCTTTGGTGGACCATGGCGAGGCCTGTTCTGAGTGGAACCTGTCCTGTTATACCGCTGTATGGTCTTGGCCACCGTGCTGCAGTTCAGTTTCAGGGTCTTGGCAATCTTCTTATAGCCTAGGCCATCTTTATGTAGAGCAACTATTCTTTTTTTCAGATCCTCAGAGAGTTCTTTGCCATGAGGTGCCATGTTGAACTTCCGGTGACCAGTATGAGAGAGTGAGAGCGATAACACCAAATTTAACACACCTGCTCCCCATTCACACCTGAGACCTTGTAACACTAACGAGTCACGTGACACGGGGGAGGGAAAATGGCTAATTGGGCCCAATTTGGACATTTTCACTTAGGGGTGTATTGACTTTTGTCACCAGCGGTTTAGACATTAATGGCTGTGTGTTGAGTTATTTTGAGGGGACAGCACATTTACACTGTTATACAAGCTGTACACTCACTACTTTACATTGTAGACAAGTGTCATTTCTTCAGTGTTGTCACATGAAAAGATAGAAGAAAAGATTTACAAAAGTGTGCGGGGTGTACTTACTTTTGTGAGATAATGAAGACACACATTGAAATAAAGACATGGAAAGTACTTGTAGCCAGATGTTGGACTACAACAAAATGTAAAACAGGGATGTCAACCTCAATTTCATCACTGGCCATATCAGCATTATGGTTGCCTTCAAAGGGCCGGTTGTAACTGTAAGACTAAATGTCTAGATGTCCACAACACCCCTCCCCCCCACATCAGATGTCAAGAGCCCCCCCCACTATCAGAAGTCTAGAGTCCTCCACACTCCCTTATATTACAGTGCATCCCCCATACCTTGTGCTGCTGCCGGGAAGAATCTGGGAAAAGGGTTTAAATTTAAGTGCAACGCCGCTGCTAAGTGGTACAGATACAACTTTATTCCTTTATTTATCAGGGGGACAGATCAAGAACTATCCAACGCGTTTTGAAGGTCTATGTACCCCCTTCACCAGGATCTGAAAGAACATAGATATATAAAGAATGCAAACCCCCCGAAACGCGTTGGTATTTCTTGATCGGTATCCCTGACCAGTAGGGGAATAAAGTTGTATCTGGACCTCTTAGCAGTGGCGTGGCACTTCAATTTCAACCCTTCTTACATTACACTGCAAGCCAAGGAGACTGTGGAGATCCTCGGGGGTGTAGAAGCCGCCTGCCCAGGAACCAGATTATTTACACCAACATTAATACCTTACAATAACAACAGCAGTAAAATAAACCTACGGGTCCAGCACTATCTTTACACTTTCCTCAGGAAAGAATCTGCGGGCAGAGCCAGGAAGCAGAAAGTGCAGGGTCTGGAGAAGGACCAGAGGTGGGCTGGAGTCAGCTGCTGGAGTCTGCTGAATTCTGAGACCAAGGGAGGTGGAAGCAAGGGGGTGCAATGAGAGACGCAGGACCTGTGGGTGGAGTTCTCTCATTCTCTCTACTGCCAACTGCTAAGACAGGTAAGGGGCGGAGACCAGCTTCTCTGCGGCTGCTTGGAGAAGTGCAGAATCTGTAGGAGGAGTTCTGTCCTCCTCTCTGCTGCCTATTTCTGAGATGGGGGGCAGAGACGAGCCTCTCCTCGGCTGCACAGAGAAGTGTAGAATCTGGCGTAGGAGTTCTGCCCTCCTTTCTGCTGCTGACTGCTGAGATGGGGGGCAGAGATGAGGGGGTTGCCACAGCTGCAGAAGAGGTGTGAGGGGCACATGAAATGGCCTGGTGGGTCAGATCCTTGTGTTTGACACAGGTGATGTAGAAGGAGACATCGCTCTTTGTTTACAACCCCCCCTTTCTGTTGTTAAAACTGAACTGTACAATACTCCTCCGGCCAGGAGGGGGAGATCCTAATTCAGTGAGCTCAAAGACCTCAATGCTTCAAGCCTGGAACCCTGGGAGTTGTAGTTCGAGGCCACAACCATGCCATGACTTAGCCAGATTTCTGACCTACGGGTTCCACAAGACCCTGTGTGAGCAGGAGGAGCCAGAGAGGGCTTTTATTGAATTGGCCGCTTTCTTGGCACACGTGGTAGTCTAAGAATCAAGACCTGTCTGTGTCATGGGGGGGAAATGAGGCAGCCCAAGAAAGCTTGGTGGTGGAGAGGAGACCGCCGGGGATCAGCAGCTCTGTCAGTCTGGTTCACCTTGTGGGGTTGCCGCTGAGAGACCAGGACATTCGCCAGACCCTCTGCCTTTCAAGCTGAACCCACACTGGAACCCACCTGGAGGGGCCCTTTCTACAGGCAGATTAAGGAGTTGGTGAGAGAGCTTCTGGCCCACCTTGTACTGTTAGCAGTGGACAACCTGGGAGAGCGGGACAATCATTTCATCCCAATCCTCTATACCGCAGTACTCAGACTGGGAGAGGAATAGGCAGGACTGGGAGCCAATCAGGTGTGCTGCATGCAATTTGTGTAACAAGGAAAGTACTGATAGGAGGAGAAAGCACAGTAAGATGGAAGATGATCATATCAGTTGCCTGCTGCTCCTTCGCTGTCCAGTCAACAAGGATGTAGGGAGGACTTAGCTGTATATCTTCTTCAGTCTGTAATTGTCATAGAGTGGTGTCATCTACCTGGTTGTGCTGTGTGGCAGGGCGGTGTAAATCTTCGAGCTGCAGCAGACAAACAAATTCTGCTGCAGGTACAACAGCTCCTTTATACCGCATGAATGTATTTGTGTGTTTAGCATTGTTGCCTGGAGTTCGGCTTACAGGCAAAACTTTTTTTTTTATTATGAGGAGGGGCTAGCACACCTGTCAAGTTTTATTGCTGTCTGTGACCCTATTGAGGAGATTCGCCCCCTCTATTTGTCCTGTTTACCATTGGATGCTCACTTTCAGCTCTGCAGGATTGAAAACCAATAGTTTTCATGTCCTAGCGACAAGCCAGGACATGGGGGGTTGTGAAACTAGGAGTTTTCAAGCCAGGCTTCTTGGGGGGACCCAAATGGCCTACAGCTATGACATTAATATTAATGAACATTTTTTCAGGTTTTAACCACTTCAAGACCCTTCAAGACCTTTCACGTTCTGGGTTTGAAGTGGTTTACCGGGGGTTATGGCTGAAGCTATTTTTTTTAGCCGGCGATTTTCTTTCAGATGAAAGCAATTCAAGTAGCTGATTAGCCACCGGATCGCTTTTAGAAGCAGCAGGAGGGGTTATCCCCTCCCGCCATTTACTGGTGTTTCTCGGGCTTACCGTTCTCACCGGTGAGCCCGGCAAGCGATCCGGCGGTTTGCATGGCTGGATACAGAGGTGAGGATAGACCAGATCATCTCTCCTCACCCCTATGATCTAGATCAGGGGTCTCCAAAAGTTCTAAACAAAGGGATAGTTTACTGTCCCTCAGACTTTAGGGGGGGCTGGATTGTGGTCATTGGAAGAGGAAAAGGTCCCAAAGTCACTGGGGACAAAATAATGCCCCATCTTTGGTGTCAGTGGGAGAAATTATGTCCCATCATTGGAGTCATTGGGGCCCATTGTTAGTGCCATTGTGAGAAATTGTGCCCCTTCATTGGTGTCATTGGAATCTGAATTGGGCCTTATTGTTGGTGTCTTTGGGAGGAATTGGGCCCCACTGTCGTGGGTATCATTGGGCTCTGTTGGTGTCAGTGGATGAAATAGTGTCCCAAAGGCCGGATAAGAGCAAGCAAAGGGCCGCATCTGCCACCCCCCCTCCCCGGCCGCAGATTGCAGACCACTGATCTAGGAGGACCAGAGTGATGGTCATTTTTTTGTGATAGGCATAAAAGTGATAAAAAATAAATACATAAAAGGGACAGTGTAAAAATAAAAAATAATAATAAAATAAATAATAATAAAAAATAAATAAAAAAATGTTTAAAGGGCCCCCATCCCTCCATGCTTGCTCACAGAGGCGAAAGCATACGTAGGTTGAGTATCAGTGTCAGAAGAAGGCCTGGTCTTAAACTCCGGCCCCTACACTGCATAGGCTTGTTTTCTGGAAAAGGTGAACTTAGCTTTGAAATGATTATAATACGAGCATCAGTTGAGTTCCGTTTTCTTGCTATTGCTGTAAGACCATCACATTTTGGAGGAGGCATCGGAGGCATAACAGGAGCATGGGAAATTTACTTCTGGTTTTCTCAAACAAAACATTCTGAAATTCTTGTAGCACCCTCCTAGTTTGGTGAAGGCAGCTAGGCAAATTTTGCTTAGCTTCTCTATAATCGATGAAGCAGGGGTTGATTGCTCTAGCCTGCTAAGTGCTACCCAGGCTGCTGGTCTGGTTGCTTCCCCCTGTATTCTGGAATATGCTAGAACTACAGTGGGAGGAAGAATGGGCAAGCAGCTTGAATACTTATAGGAACCCAGACAAACCCTGGAGAGGAGTGTCCAAAAGATGGTGGGGGGAGCCCATAGATAGCCTGAAGCACTAGAGCAGGAGGTTCTTGGATCCTGGGTTAGCCCTGCCAGAGGAGTGGCTGCCTGAGGGGATTGCTCCCTCTAAGCAGTCTACCGAGATGCTGTGTGGAGGTCAGTGAGGTCCCAGCCATAGTTTAGGCTGGGGGGGCTATTCCCTAAAGTCCGCGGCCTCTGTTTTTTTGATATGGAGAAGTACACTGGAGGATACCCATTGGAGGCTGGATGGAAGAGGGTCCATTGGTTGGTGGTATTGTGAGTCTGTGGCTCAGAGGGTATCAGAAGGTAGCATCTGATGATCCTGAGCAGTACCGAGACAGAGTTGTCCATCACCCAGGGCAAGAATCTAGAACTGCGCCCCTTCCCCTACTGTTAATACATGTCGTAGAATGGATGTACCATCCTGGGCCTATTCTTTGCCCCCTTGCTTCACTGCGTCTGGGGCAGCTTCCCCTCCTGCCCACTCCTTGTCCCGGCCCTGATCCCGAGGCCTGTAAGTGCTGACCTACATCTTGTTCCCAAGAGACTATACACTCTCTTTTCATTCTACACCAAAGCAAATCAAGAGCATCTTTTCCAAGCAAGTGGTGACTGTATGGAAGTTCCCTGCCAGTAGAGTGAGAAAAGTCCTCAGTTACTTCAGTTCCTTTGGGGTCTTCCAAGCATCCCTCATCCCTGTCCAAGATAAACGCAGCAACAAAAAGACAAACGACATCCCTAGGTTCTTTAGTTGAGCTGGTGAGAGAGAAGGAAATACCGTGTGCCTGGCTGTGTGTGTCAGGAAACAGGGTTGTTCAAAACCAGCGGCTATTTGGGGGGCTTGCTCTACACTCTTGTCAGGGCTGGGCTCAGCCCTTCCTTCTCTGAACTGGCCACTCAGCTGTTGGCTAATTTCCAGCTCCTATCTCTCCACAGTCACTCACCTGTTGATGATATCCTGCTCGTCAGTCCTGCCTACTTTAGCCATCCAACCCAGATGATCTCTGCCTTCGCCTTGATCACATCTCTAGAGATGCTCTCCTGTGTTCCTGTTAAAGACTTGCTTGGCTGACATTCCTTCTGGCTCCAGATCCTGCTTGCTGTTCTACTACGCTCATCTCTGGCTCCCTGATGTTTTGGCTTGTCTGACTATCTGTTCCGGTTTCTGGACTCTGGTTATGTTTTGACTATAACACAAAGGGAAAGGCGCCTCTGGGTGTAGTATAAAACCAATTTATTTAAAAAACAATGTGCAAACAACTCACATTTAGAAGATTAAAAGATAGCATGTAGTGGATTGAGGAGATGATCCATCATGAGAACAGTCCGTCAGGTCGGTCACAAGAAACTCCTGCTAGCTTGCCGAGCATGTGGTTTGCTATACACCGCTGAAGCCGGCCGCCGTGGTGGTGAAATTCAAAGCGAGGCCAGGAACGCAGATGGAAAGCAGGCGCAGGGTTGTGACGTCACTTGGAAGTGACGCGTTTCCTGAGCGTAAGTGAGATTTAACTTCTGTACTTCTGTCGCAGTCTGATTCCTGGTTTCTGACAACTCTCCAATCTGAAGAATGTATCATAGGTAATGGGAAGTAGAATTGCAGAATTCCTTGTTACGAGGAAATTGAATCATCTGTCTGTCTCCAGTTCATAATGGCCCAGCAAAACTGGGAAGTGGAGGTCAGACATCGTTCTGTGAAGAACACTTGCTGAATGGAGGCAAAGCCGTCACATTGCGGTAATTAACACCACCTGTTGTGGGCTTACAGGTTTATCTTGACAGGTATTAAAAGACTCTGTTTCTGTCAAGATAAGCCCGGCTCCCAACGCAGGTGCTGATAATTTATCTGTGATGTGAAGGTCTGCTTGAGATGGTGTCACCATGTCTGGGGCCCATCACACATCAAACCCCATTCACTGGTATAGTCACAGATCCTGCACTGAGCTACTATGTAATCAGTTACATGGAGGGAACGTTGTGCTTTCTATTAGGTTTGGATGGAGGCCGAGCCGCGTCTGGCCTGTTTTTTTTTTTTAGTTGTGTCAGGAATTGTGGAGGAGGCCTGAGATTACACCCCTCAGTACCACACTTCTCAAGGACCACCGACCGCTGTGTCAGATAGTCAACCACAAAAGATTCCATTAGTCTTCTAGGGCATCTGCATCCCGTCACTCCACCGCCACATAAATCTCACTATGTCAGGCTGTGAATGAGATAAATCTCAGCAAATTAGACTGAGCCAATCAGACGAGACACGTCACTGTGCTATACACCAAACATTCAACTTACAATGGGGAAAATAATGATTTGATCCCCTGCAGATTTTGGAACTTGCAAAGAAATGAAGGGTCTATAATTTATTATCATAGGTGTATTTTATATGATAGAGACAGAATATCAACCAAAAGTCCAGAAAAAAACACGATTCAAATGTTATAAATGGAGTTGCAGTTTAGTGAGTAAAACAAGTATTTGATCCCCAAGCAAAACATGACTTTGTAGTTGATGTAGAAAACCTTGTTGGCATGCACAGAGGTCAGACATTTCTTGTAGTTGGTGACCAGGATTTGCACACATCTCAGGAGGGCTTTTGGTCCACTCTTCTTTACAGATCTTCTCTAAATCCTTAAGGTTTCCTGGCTGTTGTTTGGCAACTCAAAGGTTCAGCTCCCTCCATACATTTTCTATAGGATTAAGGTCTGGAGACTGGCTAGGCCACTCCATGACCTTAATGTGAGCCACTCCTTTGTTGCCTTGGCGGTATGTTTTG